>CM035161.1:154820374-155389489 GCA_020205615.1 Panax quinquefolius
GGATTTGATGAGGCACTTTTCTTTGTTTTACCCTTTAAAATTAAAGATAAGCTAGAGCAGTTATTTCTTAAAATTAATATATATATATATAATTTCTCACTCCTTATTTTCTTTTATTTTACGAAAGTAGTGCGTGTCAGGATGGTTGTTTAAATAAATTAAATTAAATACAAAAGGGACGTAGGATATGAGGCTAGAACAAATAACATACGAAGCCAGGCAAGGCAGGCAGGCGTAGTAACAACCACCAATTCTAACTAACTTTTTGTTTATTTCTAGATAAAAGTTGTCTAATTACGCATCATTCTTCATTTCTTAATGACGTAACTTCATACATACTACTCCATATAACAAACCAACCCCTCCAGTACACCCGGCCCCGGCCCCGGCCCCGGCCCCGGCCCCTTTCACAAGATATATATACATATATACTATACTATACTATATATATAGATCACCGGCCGGCCGGCCGGCCAGCAATTGCTAATCAAACCACAGCTTATAGCTTAGCTAGCTAGACAGCAGCTGCCTAGTCGGTCTTGCTGATCAAGAGTACGTACTGATCAGTAATTCTCTTACCCTCTCTAGATCTAGATCTCTCCAATGACCAGCATGTGTTTGATCACGGTCAATTAATTAATTATTATAGAACTCCATCCATCCGGGTGTGATACTTATTATGGTATATCAGTACAGATGTATGTTAATGATATATTCTACGTGTTAATTGGTGCAGTGGGGAGTAAAGTGGTTATGGTGGATGGAATTCCCTTTCCTCCTCAGATCGCAACATCATCATCCTCGGCCACCGGCCCTACCCCTTTATCTCTCCTGGGTCATGGTACTTCAATCCTTTCTTCTTCCATCTATATATATATATATATATATATATATATATATATAATTTAAAGATTGAAAATGCATGCATGGATTGAATTAAGTAAATACTTTGGTATATATATATATATATATATATGTATGTATATGTATATATATTGAATTGATAAAATGAACAGGAATCACGGACATTGAGATACACTTTCTCCAAATAAAGTTCACTGCTATTGGTGTTTACCTGAATCCGGACAATATTATCAAACATTTACAGAATTGGAAGGGTAAAACTGGAGATGAGCTTGCTGGAGATGATCACTTGTTTGACACTCTAATTGCTGGTTGGTACTTTTTGACAATTTATTTATTTATAATTATAAATTAAACTTGTATTTAGTTAGTTATAATAAAATAAAAATAAAAATATAGTCTGTGCATGGGCGTGCAGCCCCGGTGGAGAAGTTTGTGAGAATCGTGGTGATAAAGGAGATAAAGGGGTCACAGTATGGAGTGCAGTTAGAGAGTGCAGTGAGGGAGCGATTGGCGGAGATGGATAAATACGAAGAGGAGGAGGAGGATGCCCTCCAACAAGTCGTTCACTTCTTCCAGTCCAAATATTTCAAGAAAGACTCTGTTATTACCTTTACTTTTCCGGCGGACACGGCTGCCCCTGCAGAGGTACTAATCAAATGAAATATATACTCCTAAAGTTTAGTTCCTTTCCTTATATTAATTGCACACTCACTAAGACATATATTATATATTGCAGATTGGATTTTCAAGGGAGGGGAAAGAGGAAGAATCGAAAATAAAAGTGGAGAATGAGAATGTGGTTGAGATGTTGAAGAAGTGGTACCTGGGTGGGACTAGGGCCGTCTCTCCTACTACCATCTCCTCCTTAGCCAACTCTCTCTCCGCTCACTTGCCCAATTAATTCATCGTCAAATTTGCCTGCCAGCCACCCACTACTTGTGCTCTTATTTATGGCCCTTGCCAACACCCAATAAATTCGATCTCAATCTTGTTTTTCAGCTTGGTTATTATTAAGAATATGTTTTGTCTACTCCATTGTGTATCATTAACGTAGTGAATGAAAAGAGGCAAGCATATTTCAGTCCCCCCCTCTCTCTCTTAATTAATCAATTCAATACACAAGTTCAGTTTTTTAGGACCTAGGAGGAGTATGGGGAAGGGGATAAGAGGAGAACAAAAGGAATTCGAGTACAAATTATTTTAGTTTCGTTAGCCTATGCACAATTCCAAAATAAATACGAAAATCATATATATTTAAATACTAATCATCTCTCTCATTTTTAAATTAAAATAATTATTAAACTCACATGAGGAAAATACAAGTCTCAACTCGAAATAGTTATGGCATAATTGCAACATCCCCTAAAAATCAAAATCATCTTGTGGCTTGCAACTAAAAATAAAATTTTAACCAATGAAGAAAGAAGTAAAAGGCATGTGTGTGATGTTTCTAACTATGATAGAAGTGAAATCATATGGAATCTACTTTGCATGCATTAAGAGAGTACTGCCTAAAAGCCAAAAATGTATTGGTTTAAATTTACTACTCGACTCCATTAAGGAGTGGATCAAAGCTAATCTTTCTTCGAATCTGGAATCCCCGTCTTCACCTTCGTGATACGGAAGAACAAAGACCAATAATCGATTGAAAAATCCCAACCTTAATTCCTATTTTGAGACTAACTTTGCTATTTATACTCTTATGGTATCTTTGGTTACAACATTGGAATGAGAATGGACGCAGTAGAATATGGTTAGATTGTAACGCTCTATCATAGACGTGATTTGAAGGTTTAAACGTACCAACAAGAACTCAAGATAAACTCTTGAATTCACAAAGAGATAATAATATTGATTGAATAAAGCGTAACTGTTAACAAAACCTAATATAAGTATTTGTAATCCTAAACAACTTCCCAACCAGTTAGGATTAGGAGAATTAAAAAACAATACAAATTTGACCAAACTTTAACCAACGATAAAACAACTTAAAACAATTTTTTTTTGCCTAAAAACTAATGTGTCATGGCCAACGACCATGAGTCTTGTACAACTCATCGAGAGATTCGATTTGATATATTATAAACTTCGTAATTTCAAACGGATCAAAATTAAGTCATGTCATTTTGAACACCAAAACGTCTAATTGGACTCTTCCTCTGGATCAGAATCAGAATGGGAATGAGAATGGGAATGGGAATGGGAATGAGCCATTCCTATTCCTATGTTTGGTCACTATATAATTTTGATTGATTGGGTTTGTTTATAATGTTTGTCGATTAGAATGGAATGATAAATTTTTAACCGTCCTGATGGAATAAGCATTCCGCATTCCTTTAAACATATGAATAGACATTCCATTGAAATGCTTATTCCCGCCCCTTCTACGTAACCAAACAGACCATTATTTCCTCCCTCCCTCCCTCCCTCCCTCCCTCCCTCAAAAAGCTCCTAAGCCTATTAATATATCAAGACGTGACAAAAGCTTGATGGGATAAGTCTCAGTTTGAGTGGGTTTACAGATGCGTAGCATGATGCAAAATTCTGTGTAGTTTCTATCTAATTCAGAGTGGCTGGAGGTCGGGAGTTTGATGGGAAAATTGGCACTTTTAACGGTTAGACAGACTATATATAGGCATTCCCAAAATTTATCAATTCTGAACAGCTTGTACGTGGAAATCTTTTTCATCCGGATGATACAGTCTGATCCAAGAATGCAAACTTCAAAGTTTGTGTTTTTATTTTATTTTTTGGAATTCAAGTTAAATTGGTTCATTGATATATAAAAATATTTAGAAATGGTAATTTAAGGTAAATTGGTTCACGAGATTCTATCCGGTTGAACTTTAAAAGTCAATGGAGGGAGGGTATATTTACGGGTACGGAGACTATCAAGTTACAGAATAATTTATTCTCATTTCTTTTCTACTCGGAGAGAGAGAGAGAGAGAGAGAGAGAGAGAGAGAGTGGAAAAGAGAGAGCAAAGTTGTGGCAACTGCTAGACTAGTAGTCGTACTACTGGGATAACCAGGACTAACAAAGAGTATCAGCAATGCAAGATCCATCGTCACCACCAAATCCATCCAATGCGCCGGCAACATTGCCAAATCCGTCCAGGTCATCTCACCACCGGCGAGCCCAATCGGAACTTAACTTCCGCCTGCCGGAAGACCTAGATCTGGCCTCCGACCCATTCGATGCGCCTTCTGGGAGTTTCGAAGACCTCGGATCTGAGGACGATCTCTTTTGCACTTACATGGACATGGAGAAGCTCGGAGGCGGTGGCAGATCCAATTTGATGAACCTCCATGGAAGTAGCAGCTTCAGCTTAGAAAACAATGTCAATGCCGGCGGAGAGGGAGAGAAAAGCAGCGGCGGCGGCGGCATCATGAGGCCTCGGCATCGGCACTGTAATTCAATGGACAGTTCGACTAGTCTTTTCAACAGTAGCAGTAATAATAGTGAAAGTATTGAGGCTAAGAAGGCTATGGCTCCAGATAAGCTTGCTGAGTTGTGGAATCTAGATCCCAAACGTGCTAAGAGGTACCTTACCCGGTTATCCACTTGAGTATATACCATGATTTTTAACTGAATTGCCCAGTGCAATTGGATTTTTTTTGTTTCATTTCCAGCATATCTTTTGATCCATCTTATTATTATTATTAATGCTGCAGTCTGTGCTAGATATGGGAAAAAGACTCTTTAAATTAGCAGTTAATTCGTTTATAATATAACTATGTTTTGCATGCTCATCTCTCTGATTTATTAAATTAATGTCTTTTCAAGTCGAGATTTTGATGATTACTTGGTGAGTCTAGGTATGTACTATATACATCTCAAAGGAACGGAGCTCCGTAAATATTTTGAGAATTTGAGAGTGGTTTAGGGCCTTGTAGTAATTGGTTTTTTCACTTGCCCTGAGGTTTCCATTATTTTTTCAATAAGCCAGAGGGCTCTTTTTTTCATACAAAGTAAATCTTTGTGTGATGACTAGATGAATTTTAGTCCGTTGCAATGATTATTGTCAGACTATGTTTTGTAATATCAGAATCTGCCTTTGATGCGGACTGTACACAAGACTTCATAGGCTAAACTGTAAGGCTGTTGGGGACCAATGATTTGAACAACATGCAATATATATCTCTTTAAGAATTATTTCTTCCATTGGGTTTAGAGGATTACTTTGTCATCAGAGAAAGCTTTGATCCCAAGTGCATTACAGAGCCTTGTTTTGTTGGATCGGAAAAGGCAAGCATGTGATATCCATCCCTTGAGGGTTGTATTTGAACAAAGTCTTAGTAGTTGTATATATATGCTCTTCTCTGAAATGTTTGATCCGCATGGATTGAAAATTTTACCCCAAATCTCAATGAATCTAAAAAGGGAGTGTGCGATTGCGTTCCTTGAGGATTGTAGTTTCATCTTTCTCATCTTTAGGATATGGAAAACTAGGGCTCTTGATGGTTAGGTCAAGATCCTACTACTTCTGTCCCAGTTTTTAAGGCAGATATTTTTTATTGTTCTAGCCACATATTTTAAGATGTTCCAAAAACTTATTTATACATTATAATTTTATTTTATTTTCTTAATGTATTTATCTGTTATATGCTCTATTATATTTAAGATGTATAAAAATATATTGTATAAATAGGTTTTTGAAGTGTCTTAAAATCCGTGCAAAACATTGTCAATTTTTTTTGCCATATAAACTGGGACGAAGGGAGTATTTTGAAATATATTAACCCCATTAAGATCGGACGTGGAACCTAACAAGATCTGGCTGTTTACATTGTAGTTGATTCAAATTTGATTTCATTTAATTTCTTAAATTTTCTTGTAAGAGTCTTGATCTTAGCATAGTAAACTAAATAAATTTCAAATTTTAAATTCATATGTAATATCATAGTTTCATAAATTTCAAAGTTAGTATTAATGGTTGCATTCAGCTTCGGGTTCGATAAGACTGCAGTGAAATTTATTAGTTGATAGATTATTAGACTTAGAATGGAGAAGTGATTGCTTTCATGTACATTGTCAATTTACTCTTATATAGGTTTAGTTTCAAACAATTTCATTGATAACTTAAATTCATGATACCTATCTTTGGTGGTTAAATATAGAAGGAAAAAGAAAAACCAATCAAACAAAGAATGCTGAAAATTAAAATTAGCAAGGCTGACCTCTGGGTTTGCTAGCTCAAAACTGTGGGAATGACATTTTTTAATAATTGCAAATAGTTCGACTAGTTCTAGTGTTATGACCCTAAAAGCTCTTTTTTTATTTGTTCTAATATCTCAGTTGACAGATAAAAATCTTGGCTGTCCTATATGATTCAATTAAGGAATTGTAAACTTTGTAGTTTGTACTTTCTAGTGATTAACTCCTCTTTTAAAGATCAAAAGATCAAGCCCATCCCGCCATCCGTGTATGCCATGTTTGTTGGATGTGAATTTGAACTCCGTAAGCTCAACTATTTTAATTCATTAGTCAGACTCCATGTCTTGCCAAATATTTCTTCTTTTGCAAATTCTAGGGAAACAATTGAGTTTAGCTTCTAAAAATGATTTCTGCACACTTCTCTTTGTGCATGCTTGAAGTTGGATGTGAAAAAATGCTAATGCCATGTCTTTGGTAGAGTAATGATATTTTGAACTTGTCACTTTGTAGTTACCACTTATGTGAAAGTTCCCTTGTATGAGTTTGGATTTGAGCTTTTGTGAGCTTATGACAATTTATATATATTATACAGGATTTTGGCAAATCGACAGTCTGCTGCTCGTTCAAAAGAGAGGAAGGCACGATATATATCTGAACTTGAGAGAAAAGCGCAGACCCTTCAAACAGAAGCTACCACACTTTCTGCACAACTAACACTGTTCCAGGTGATCTTTGGATTACTTGCGGGGCTTTCCTTATGCGTACTTGTCATTTCCTTAAGCTCTTCACATATATGTTTCTATTAGTTAGGGCAAATTGACCTTTGGTGTTAATAGTTGGTCTGTGGTACATGATATAATTTAACTGCCAATGCTCTATCAAGGCTTCACATTCTTGAGTTCTTAGCTTTTTCCAACTCAAGTTGGACTCTTTTCTTTCTTTTTACCTTTGCTGGGGCACTGTCAACCACTGTAGTGTGCATCTGGTAATTCCCTTTCCCCAAAGTGCTTTGTGCAGTTTTGAACCTTGGCATTACCTACTAGATGCTTATCAAGAGGCCCACGACCATTGAGCTGACCCCTTTGGCTTAAGTTGGATTCCACTTCCATAGACGCTTATCAAGAGGCCCATGACCACTTAGCTGACCCCTTGGGTTTAAGTTGGATTCCTAGTTCCATTTCATATAGATAGATGTCCATCAAAATTACCAAGCCGATGCAACATGTGGCGGTAAAGTGTAACACCCCTCACCCTAGAGGAAATGTCATGCCACTAACATGTGCTAATACAACTGCAATGAAAACAATAAAACACTAAAACACCAATTGTTTAGAGAAAACCACCATTAGTACTTGTGTAAGAAAAAAACAACATAATATCACAGGCCCAAAGAATGGGTCGAAAACTGGAATCATATAAAATTACATGTCGTCTAAGAACCCCTAAATTAAGGTGTTACTATTAGCTAATTTCTCTAGTGCAGCTCTCACACAAATGACTACTCCAGCTAATTTGTTTTACCTGCTGGGAGGAAAAGAAAAGGGACCTTCAGTGGTTTTGCTCAATTATGGATAAACAAATAGAATGAAAACAATGGACATGTATTAGAAGAGTAATGAACAAACTGAAATGTCTTAAACCAAATAAAATATTCATACACAACTTACTCTTACTCTCATAACTTACAAGGTATACAGCATCACAACAAAAGAAAAGAAAAGAGTAAAGATGATCACAACTTACTAAAATAAAATTCTTTCCTAACTGATTTACATAACTCTCTTACAACTTGCATCGAGATGTGATTCCATTATTATCCGATTAATAATATGAATTATTATATAGCGATTCGTAATAAAATGTAAACATCTTTTTATATAAAATAGAATACTTTATTAAAGTTATTCTGTTTCAGAAAGGTGTTTGCATAGTAAAAATATTAAAATTTATTCTTACTTGACTCTATTTTAATGAATCATGCAGATACCCTATACATAACCTCGTTGACATATTCACGTGCATTAATCTTTATACGGTTGTCTATTGTATTCGCTTTTATCGAATCTGTTTTATAATTTTAAACATCTTTTTATCATTCTGTTGGAATAATCCTATCTGCGCTAATGATAATTTCACCGACCGCATTATCTTAGTCATACGTTATATTTCTTTTTACTGGGCTACTTCGAGCTTATGAAATTAAGTAGTAATATCATCCAAAGATCTTTCTTTATCATGTCGATTTTTCTGTCATTATCATCATCCCCATGTTATATTAGTTATCTTGAAATGAGAGTGATAATACATCAATGAAAGTCCTCAAAGGTCTCGATGCAGTCTGTGGGGAAGCACTTCGATGAAAAAAAAAGAGTGGATGATTAGATATGGTGGTTTAAATGGTCACGACCTTTTAACGAGGATCAAGCTAAATGATAATTATTATCTTAGTCATAATATTTCTTATCGGGCAATATTGAAATTTTCATTCTCTTCGTGAAATGAGAACATGAAATAGTAATGGTGATAATAGTTGTAATGATGAGGACTCCTTTCGGAGTTCAGATAATATCTAGTAGACAATATTTCAGATTCAAACTCACGCTTTACGTCGATCAGACACCATACCAGCTAAGTTAGAAGTCAGATTCAATTTATGTACCACGAAGTGGCTGAAAGAGACGGGTGACGATACCTAATTTTGGGGGCGCCAGCAGGTATCAAAGCTAGTGGATATGATCCCTTTAAGACGTGAGAATAAAGATTAGAGGGGAGAGACGGGAATACTCTTCGCCAAGCATTTAATTCTACCCAAGTTTATTTGGTATTTGATTGGCTCACGAGATAAGTTGATAATTGTACGCCAATTAACCCTTATTTTGCGGGCAAATGTCGAAAACGGCATCCGAAAATGTTGAGAATAAGACGGCGTATAATCCTCCAGTAAATAAATAACACCGATCAATCGACTAACGATTTCAGACGCTTTAAGAGGTTTTTAGAATTCATGCAACATCGCGTAAAAGCGACGCCCAAAACGTAGGTGGAAACACACGAAACTCCTTTGACGGTCACCGCTAAACAATTAAGGAGTCGGGACCACCAGAGTTTAAGAGTAGAGCCAAAACCATCAGCTAAGCTGGATAAAGCAGACACAAGATATTCGATGTCTCGATGCCCGAGAGCAAAAGGTTCCTTTCACGTAAGGGAGACATCGGGTGGGAAACCCGTTCAGCATAAGATATCTTCGGGAGAAGTTCTAGAGTCGTTTCAACGACAAATACTTTCCGAAAGTATTCGCCACATAAGCATCAAGAGATGTCGAGTTTATCAAGTCGAACGAAAACAATACGATTCGCGAGTCGCAATACGAGGCAAAGTTCGAATGAGTTAATTGATTATTCAAGTTATGCCCCACTCGTGATGGATAATGAAGAGAGAATGGCACTTAATGTTTTTTAAGAGGTTCAGTGCAGAGACATAAACCTCTTTTTTGTATAAGTGGAGCGCGATAATGAAGTCAACGTTTAACATCACGATGTTCGTAGGGAGAATATCTTACACATGTATAGAGGGCTACTTACATTGGAGCCTTGAGAATGAGTTGGCAAAGAGTAAGGAGCCGCCATCAACGGCCAAATGATGGAGTTACAGGAGAAGGACCATGTTATTAAGGATGAAGACCAAATTATATGCTTCAAATGCGAGAGAGAGGACATCATCCTTCGAATCTGCCACATTCAAAAAGACATGTTATAATCAGGAAGAGAAGGTCACTTAGCTCGATTATCGCTTGTAGCCATCAAGACAAATTCAACTAGGATGGAGGCACAAAAGTCATTCTGCATAAAACCACCAAAGCATGATGGTTTAAGCGTTTTTTTTTTTTTTTCTCGACGAGGAACTCCGAATAAGATTATCACGTCGGTAAGTAATCATAAGCTCTTCAGGTCTACAGCTTTCGATTTTGTCTGAAATAATTGTTCATAGAATTTGTCCTCAACGAACCCAATGATGAATTTGAGAAGAGCACACGATAAAGTATCACGCTTCAACGCTTTTAAATTTCACTGTTCGAAGAGTTAGACTTTGCTTATTTCGTTTAAACGTTTTTGACTCAGGAGAAGTTAGACTTTGACTTATTGGTTGAAACGTTAAGTAGGGAGCCTTACGTTGCATTCATTACTTTTAAATCTTGTTTGATTCAAATAAACACTTTTCACGCTACTGTCGATCTTATCTTTTGAAAATACTTGCCTTTGATGTGATTTTAGGAATCAATCGTTAACTACTCATCATGCTTTTCGTAAGGTTGTTAGCTTTTATATATCTCATAACCAACTCGTTATACTTAATTCAAAGTAACCAAACCCTAAAGTTAATCAACTGTTATATCAAGCCATAAGTAAAGAGCCCCGATCCTTTTTCGCTGTTAACTTCCTTGTGTGGAACGAACCGGGCCTTTACTTTCAGCGGCGACGTGGACCGATCAAGATGGCAAGTTGATAGGTATCATTGTGAGGTGCCATCCGTGTTAAGGGATAGAAGTCACATTGGTATTAATGTGACGACTTATCCAAGTCTTCGACGAGAGTCACAGCTTTTGAATGATATTTCTATTATTAATAAATTTCGGGCATGATTTCAAGACTTTTAGCCTACTTAGAGCGTGAAATCGAATTTTCAGACGATCCCAAAGATAAAACCCATTTCTTAAACCCTCAAATATTTCTTCAACTAAAATGAACAAGTTTACGTGGTTTATGATGAAAGTCATAATAAAAGCATAGGAGATCCGATGAAAATCATGGGTATATGAAGTATTAGTAAGTTTTATGATGAGTTATGTTGGTTAGTATGTGAAAACATGAAAAGTTTCTTAGAAATCAAAGAGTTGAAAATCGATTTTGGTGAAAAACGTAACATGAAATTCAATCGACCATATCTCTTATTATATTTTGAATTTTTGAATGTGGTCAAGTCCTAGAGTTAGATCTACGAGTTACCTAACTAATCCAGTGGAATTACCGAAAAGGTGTTGTAGATTTTGTGTGGGTGATTTTAGCAAAGGAGGCCAAAGCTGTAAATTTCGAAAATGCTATCGCTTGAGAAACTTTAAGGGACTGCTTTTTACCACTTAAATTATGAGAAAAATTAAGGTTTTGGGACATGAAAGTATATGGTATAAAGTACCTCCTGTCCAAAAATGAGCTCATTCGACTTAAAATGAGCAAGTTATGATTATTTCAATATTTGCAGTTTTTTCGATTTAAAACGCTTATAATAGGAGTTCTATAACTCAGATGACCATGAAATTTAAACTAGAAGCTCACGTGCTAATGTGTAAGGTCCCGCCAAGATTTGGGAAATTTTGGAGTTAAACTTGAGGTAGCTAATTTCTTAAGGAATTAATTAGAAATTAATTTTGAAAAATAGTAAATGAATTTTAAAATTAAGAAAAATATATTTTCATTACGGGACTATATTATGCTAAATCCTTTAAAAGAAATATTTTTGGGACTAATTTGGTATTTTCATGAAAATAGTTTAATTACTGCAACATATGAGTTAAATATGTTATGTGAAGTGTGAAAGTTGAAAATAGGATTTTATGGCTAGAGAATCCTATATAGAGTATACGACATTTTTTTTGAGAGGATTTGATAATTGGTGATGATATTTTATGAGTATGGCATTTTCGAATGATTAAATGCATTATATGGTAAAGCGTAAACAATTAAGATAAATTATTTATAAATTTAAGAAGTGATTAAAATATTGTTATAATATTAATGATATTAGATTATGAGATTATTAGTGATTGAAAAACATGGGGATATTCTTGAATCCTCGGATAAATTATATTATAAATGTTTAATATTTATCCTTTATCTCATTTGATTGATTCTTTATATCATTATCCTCACGCTTATATTACGTTGAAAGTCATCATCGGCACCAGAAGGTACGTAGATGGACTTGGTATGATTATGACCGTGGATCGTTTCTCAGATAATCATAATCAGTAATTGAAAACACAATTATCTTTGGCCAGTAGTGCATGGATAATTTGTGGTCGTGATACTTAATGAATACACAATTATCTTTTGGCAGAGGTACGTGGATAATTGTGGTCGTGATACTAATGAATACACAGCTATCTTTGGTCAGAAGGTATTGGATAATTTGTGGTCGTGATACTAATGAATACACAATTATCTTCGCCGTAATGGTACTGGATAATTCGTGGTCGTGATACTAATGAATATCCTCGGCCGTAGTGCGTGGATGATTCGATGATATGGATTAATTATTGAAATGAGTCTCAAGAATGAAATATTAATTCATGGATGGTAAAAGTCATTTTCGTAGTAGTGCATCGATAGACTTGGTATGATTACGACCACTGATTATTCTCGGTATAATCACGATCGTAATTGAAAACACTAATATCCTTAGCTAGTAAAGTGCATGAATAATTCACGGTCAGGATACTATTGTCGAGTCTCAAGATTATTGGTTTTACAAATTGTATATCTTTGGCCTGTAGTGCAAAGATGAATTGTTAATGAATATCTTGGCCGGATTGCAAAGATGAATTTAATGTTTTCAACGATAAAGGTATTCAAGGTATCCTCACCTCTTTATCATACCAGTATCGCATTCTAATTTCGAGGCGAAATTCCATAAGGAGGGGAGATTGTGAGACCCCAGATTTTATCAATAAAGATTTAAATTTTGTTGAAATAATTTTTTAATATTATGGTGTGAATTTAAGATAATATTATAGTTGTGGGTAGTATTTATAAATTTTTGCAAAGTATGCACAGTGGTTATATTATATTCGATCGGCTCGGGAATATTCTGGTTTAGCGAGGAATATTAAATATAACGGCTCAATCATTGGTGGACCCCTACAACGTAATTATTATTTGATGAGAAAACGCACAAAAATATTTTATTGAAATAACGGCGGGAAGTTTTTACAAGTGGTTCTTGTTGAACTACTCTAAGTAGTAAAAAGTACGATGAATACGTGGTCGTGACAAGAAGATACCAGATTGATTATCGATGCTTATGTGAGAAGTCACTCGGTTTGATTCCATTATTGTCGATTAATAATATGAATTATTATAAGCGATAATGACGCTTTTGTTTTATTCAGATTATTAACGTAATAAAGCGAAACATCTTTTATATAAAATAGAATACTTTATTAAAGTTATTCTATAAATAGAATATATTATATTTTATTATGCATAAGTGTCGCATAGTGTTTTCATATAAAGGTTTGTGATAGTAAAATATTTTTATATAAATAGAATATATTATATTTTATTTAAAAGATTTTTTTTTAATATGGACCGTCCGAGATTAAAGTAAATCAACTCGACCGCTCATGGATTAGTTACTATGCATTCCATTATAGGGTTTTTCTTCAGTCATCCCATTATTAGAATAAGGTAGTCATCAAATCATATGCATGGACCCCAGTGATAGGGTTTCCTACTAATTCAGTCATCCAGAAAGAGGTAGTCATCAAATCATATGCACGGCTTGCATAGTACGTGCAACCCAATAAACACAACCACCTCTATACTCCTCGTACACTTACGAGTCATGATCATACGTGCACCTTACCATAAGCGACTTGCCTACAGTTTTTGCACTGGTAGGGAGTGCCAAGCATGGAATTTGCTTCACTTAACGCCGGAGATCTTGCAAACCTCTCAAATACATAAACATCAGACTTTAACCAGATGCTTAGTTAAATATCAAAATACATAAAAAAAACATATGTTAAAATGATATCAAAATACTTGCATCTTACCTAAGTACATAAAACTAATATATAAGCCAACTTGTAACATTATTGAACATTACCAAGTGATGAGCAAACTTGCAACCTAAAAGTATTCTAAAGGCTAAGCAAAATTATAAACATGACAAAGTATTATTAAAAAAAATACCTAAGAAATGATAAATAGTAAAGGATTTCTGAATATTGTAAACTTCTAAACTTCATTAAGTATTACAAATATAATACACAAGCAAAATAGTGAATGGCATAAAGTATTGTACTTAAGGTTGTACATTATAAATGAGAGTTTTACGCGTAGATGGAGGACTTATTTTGAAAAGTCATCAACTAAAGAAATAACGTACATTTTCAAGGTTTATAGAATGAGCAAGCATACAGAAATCAGATCACTACTGAGCCAGTTATGAATTTCACAATATAAATAGTTTCAAATACCAGTTGAAGCATATAACAAATTATATGATCAACAAGTACGGCAGTTTAACATGGATATCTCACTTTTTTTCGTAGAGTATCAGTTTTATTCGTTCCAAACTATAATTCTGCTGCTACCATACTCCCCTTCCAAGAATTCAAAACTCTGTTACTAACTTTTACATGTCACAGCTAAGCCCAAACAGGAAAAAGAGAAGAGGCCATAATTCTATTGCCACCAAGTAAGGTATCTACACGCTCATTTGTTTAACTCAGGCAATGTTCTAAAAGGCGCTAGGCGGGAGGCGGGCGGGCGGCCTAGCGCCTAGGGGGCCTAGGCGGGATTTTTTATTATAAGTTAATTTTAATATTTTATCTTACATTTATCCAAACAAAACAATAATATAAAACAAAACAACCCATGATAAAGATAATAAAGGCATTTGCTTAAAGTTCAAACACATATTCATATTGTTAATGTTAAAGTTCAAACACAAACATGCAATTGTTCAAAGTTCAAACATATTTTTAACGTATTAATTTTATTCATAAACAAGATTGCTATTAAATTATAAAATTTAAAATTTCAAGAATTTAATTCATTATTAAAACTTAAGAAACTAAACATAAATTTAAGAATTATATTGAATTAAACTAAATATTACAAATGTATCATCATTTATATAATTTAAAGTTGGTACAAGTTCAAAAAATTACAACTATAATAAAATTATCCATTTTGACTTGATATGGTTCACTTCTTGTTGTGATTTGATATGCTATAATCTGTATTATGAATATGGTAAATCATTAGAAAAATAAATATATCAAGATCTGGTTTGAGTAGTTATTAAAATAAAATAAAAAAACTCTTCGCCTAGACCCCGCCTAATTTTATAGAAGGATTTTTTTGCCGCCTTGGGCCTAAGTGAGGTGTCGGGGGCCTAACACCTAGGCGGGGTACCAAGGGGGGCCTAGGCGGACCTAGGCGGGGATTTTTAGAACACTGGAAGAAGGGAGGGAGGGGCTTGCAAGGGCCCCTCCAAGCTCCTGATGTGATCCATTGTATAAGGGTTATCTCATTGGTTAGTTTATACAAGTGTTAAGTGCTGGCCTCTCCAAACAAAAGTTGTTTAGTGTAAAGTGTTATGGCTACCAAGTGTTTAGTTTATATGAAGATACCTAAACAAGAGTTAATTCCGTATTATGATGGTTTTATTGTTATATTAGTCCCTTAAAAAGGTATCAGCTCCTCTCTGAAGATTTCTTTATGATATTAAGTAATAATATATGTTCCCTTAATGTTTTCAATTCTAACGCTAATTTTTTAGTATTTGTTAATAGGCTAGTTTGTTTCCTTTTTATGTTTGTATAAAGTTTCAAGACTTATACATAAAACATCAGAATATGTTATGAAATTCTCACTCGGTATTTTGATAACTTCGTTTCCTTATATGGTGATACAAAGTTGTGCTTATATTTATATATTGCAACACACGAAGTTTATTGTAAAAGTTGTGCTTCTAAGCAAGTATTATATAGTTTTCCAAAAATAAATCTTAACCTCTTTGAGTTTAAGTTGGTCTCTCAAAGAATTCATTTCTGGTTTTGACCCTAGTTGTAATTGATACAGTGGAAAATAACGAGATAGATTCGGATTTTTATATATTTTAATATTTATGGAACTTTAATTTATTTGATGTATTTTTATTTATTATTTAGGAAAATTCAGTAGTTTAATTTTTTTTTAGTCCGTTTATGTTTTGGGCTTTAGTTTTGCTAATTTTATTTAGTTTTAAGTTTTGATTATTTTCCTTTTTCCAATTGTAAGCAGTTTAGTACTATAAATATGTGTTAGGGTTTATTTACATGTAACGTTTTGATCAACCAATATTATTATCTTTGTTTTCTTTGTGTGTTCATTATTCCTTGTGGATTCAAGGGTTTATCTTACGTTCTTGTTGGTACGTTTAAATCTTCAAATCATGTTTGTGTTAGAGCGTTACAATCTAACCATAATACACTGTGTCAATTGGCATTAGAGCCTGGATAATTGTATCCGAATAAGGTGAGAGCTGATTGTACATCATGCGTTATCTAAGGATTTTCTATTTTTTTGTGAAAACTGAATTCTAGAACCAAAAATTGGTTAACTTGTATTGGTGGAACAAGGCCCAACGTAATTTTTAGTTATCTTAAAAAAAAAGGATTCGCTATTAATCAATTGCTGGGAGTGATAAGTCGTCATCAACCTTCGCCCCGAACAAAAGTCATCGTAGTACAGTCATCACCAAACTCATGCCACCTAATTAATCTTTTGGTGATTGGTGCCGACAAGGTAGAGGTACACAATTGGTTTTGAATTAATTTTGGCAAATTGTGACTTGAACCTCTTGTTTAGTTACCTCTCGTATTAGTGTTCTAGAAGTTCTGGTCAACTGCTTATTAACCTATAGCACTTATAAAATCTTTGAAACAACCCCAAATATTAAATTCTTATCATGGTGGAAAATGTTTTTATTCCTAAATTGCTTCAACAAAATGACTCATGTCCCAAATCTACTTTTCACACTTAAGTTCATTGCGAATCAAAGGTGCGCAAACTTGTTCTCGATAAAGATAGTCATTTTAACATAGTTTCACCCAAACTTGTCAAAGAGTTAGACCTCCAACCTGAACCAATTTCTTATCCCTTTGAAATTTCTTGGCTCAATAATACCTTAATCACAGTCTCACATTGGTGCATGTTCCAATTAAATTTAAAAAGTATACTATTGAGTATTGAGGTGGTTTGTCATATTTTGCCCTTGGATGTGGCTCATGTCTTGCTATGTTGGTTATGGTTGGATGATTTTCATGGTGAATATTTTGATTTTGAAAATGTTTATAGCTTTTATTGTGGAAAGAAGAGAATTTGTTTGCTTCTTTGCCAATCAAATATGCATATACCATTACGAGGTCTTCAATGCTAAAATTTGAATTGGATGAGTAGGAGATTGATGGTCGTGAACAGGTTTAGTACTTTATTACATATTGTGAATTTCAAAAGGCCGTTGGTACACCACAAATTGAAGAAGTGTCATGTTTGGAAGCTCACAAAGGTATTGTTTTGAAGGAAAGACAACTTGAGATTGAAGTTAGTACAGTTGAAGAATCACAAGTTCTCGTTGAGTCACCTAGTATGTGACGCCCCCAAAATTAGGTATACGTCACCCATCTTGGGTCGCCACTTACATGGTACATAAATTCAAAAACAACTTACTAACATAACTGTCGTGTACAATACGACATAAACTGCGAGTTTGAATACAAATATTGTCTACTAGATATTATACAAACTCAAAAGGAGTCATCATTACAACTATTATCACACTATTTCACAGAATAGTGAGGACTACTAATGCTATCCTCCGGACCATTACTCCGGTTCCCAGGCTCGTCCCAATTTATGTTCTCATTTCTCAAGAGAAACGGTGAAAGAAAAGGTGAGCTCAACTAGCCCCAAGAAGAAATATTATGACTAAGATAATGCGAGAATAAATTATCAATAGTCTTCAACAATGTTAAACCGATAAAATCTGATAGACAACGGTTTAATCTGCGTGGAATATCTGATCCATTAAAAGAGTCAGTAGAGAATAAAATCTACTATCTTTTAGGTTTTAAAAGGTTTTCATCAATTTTTATCATTTGAGACTCGACTTAATAAATAAACCACCACATCTAATCATTCACGTATCTACTACAGTCGAGGATTTTCATCAAATTATCAATGGTCATGACTATAAAGAATCACCCCCGGTCATAATCATACCAAAACTATCCATCATTGCATTATGCCACTGAGAACTTTTGTCACATCATTTATAGCAGGTCATGATTATACCGAATGATCCCTGGTCATAATCACACCAAGTTCATCTATGCACGTAAGACATAGATAACTTTCAACATAATATAACATGAGGATGATGACAATGACATAATAATTCAATAAAACAAGTTCAAGAATTAATTTATCCAAGAACCAATAACGTCCAAGTTGTCAACATGATACTTCTTTGTAGAGTAAAATTCAAGAATGCTCAGAAGAATATTTCCATGAAAAGATACTGGATGAAACGCAAATATCAAGGATATTCTACTAATTTCATGGAGTATAGAAGTCAAAGTTTTAACCAACTAGGTATAATAAAGAATGGAATAACAAAAGAAATCACCATGCATGCGATTACTTGGCATGTATAAAGGTTATTCCAATGAATAATAATAACGGAATCAGTCGGTGAAATTCACACTGCAAGCGGGATGATCCAAATGAATAATAAATTTGAATAATAAACAATGGAACCCAGTCCGGTGTAAACACATGCATGAGGATATTCCAAATGAGAATAATAAATGCGGAATAATAAACAATGGAACTAAAGTCGGTGTAAAACACATGCACGAGGATATTCAAATGAATAATAAAGAATTGAATAATGAGAAGAAAATCACCAAGTATGGGGATTAAGCGTATCTGAGTTATTCCAATGTAGAATAAATAAGAATGGAATAATATAAGGATTTCACCAAGTATAGGGTATCTGGCAGATATAAAGGTTATGTATAGGGTATGCCACTTTTACGAGTTATTCCAATGAGAATAATAATGAATGGAATAATGAAGTTCTCTTCATGAATAAGAAAGAATAACACTCCTTACGAGTACAACAAATAATATCCCTTACCGTAAAAGACACTGGATATCAAAGTAGTGAAGTACCAGAATACTCTTCTTCTTTCTCTCTATAATTTCTCTCTCTAGAGTTTCAGTGAATTCGTAAGAAAATAATGAAGGAATGAGCTTATATTTATAGAAAAATAGAATGCATAGTAATTAATCCATGAACGGTCCAGATTGATTTACTTTAATCTGACGGTCCATATTTAAAGCAAAATCTTTTAAATAAAATATCATATATTCTATTTATATAAAAACATTTTACTATCCAAACACTATGCAAAACAATATGCAACACTATGCATAATAAAATATAATATATTCTATTTATAGAATAACTTTAATAAAGTATTCATTTTTATATAAAAGATGTTTCATTTTATTACGTTAATAATCTGAATAAAACAAAACGTCATTATCGCTATAATAATTCATATTATTAATAAATGATAATGGAATCAAAATGAATGACTTCTCACATAAGCATCAATAATCAATACTGGTGTGCTACTATGCAACCACACGCGTATTATTGTACTTTTACTACCGAGTAGTTCAACAGTATCAACGGTAAAACTTCCGCTGTTATTTCAATAAAATATTTTTGTCGTTTTCTCAATCCGACAATAATTCTGTTGTGGGGTCCACCAATGATTGAGCCGTTGTACGAATATTCCCCGCTAAACCGAATATTCCCCGACCAATCGAATATAATATAACCACTTGCATACTTTGCAAAATTTATAAATACTACCCACAACTATAATATTATCTCAAATTCACACCATAATATTAAAAATTATTTCGACAAAATTTAAATCTTTATTGATAAAATTTGGGGTCTCACATAGTATCGAGGAGTAAAATTTTTTGAGACGTCTAAGGATGATGATATTACAACAGACATCATTGGTTCAGAATTTGTTCTCGTGCATTTGTTTGAGGACATCAAAATTATTGATTTTGTTATCCCTGGAAATTTCTTTGTCATGCAGATAAATTGGAAGATGTTGGTATTCTCTCATTTATTTTCAGGATTATGTTTTGAGAAGAAAATGCATGAAATTTTGATCTCGCGAAGATTGAAGATTTGTTCTTGTTGCTTGATACTTGTTTGCTTTAAAATTCGTGGACGAATTTTTTCTAAGAAGGGGAGATTGATACGGTGAAAAATAACGAGAAAGATTCAGATTTCCATATATTTTAATGTGTTAAATACACTTATGTCTCGAAGTATGATCTCTTTTACACACGTGACCCTAATTTTTAAAACCTTATAACACCATACTCCAAGTAAAGTTAAGTAAACAAAAGTGACCCCAAAATCTTTTACGACCAAAAAAATGTCTGAATGCTTACGTGTCGACGGAAAGGCTCGTATTTCATTGTATTTGTAATCTACTTCGTATTTTTAGTGTATTTTGACATTAAAACCAAATAAATCCATGTATATACTCATTTACACCCTATTATTTTTCCTCCAATTCCAATACTGTTAATTTCCCTCCATCCATTTCAGTCCAACCTGAGAAAATATACGTTTATATGTATAATATCTTAAAAAAAGATCAAAAATTGTATAGAAAAGCTCAATAGACTACTTACAAGCATAATCTTTTTCAACAACCATCAGATAAGGTAGCAACCTTCTATAACTAAAAGAATATGGAGCTTTATACAACTTATTTCACTTTTGCAAATTAGTAACCTAACATGAAATTGCAGGCCAATTTACTATAAGCATATAATTGTGATATTTTCCCAATAGTTAAACATAATAATGACTGAAAATTGCATTCTATCAATAACTTTTAAAAAAATCCAAATTGTAGATTCTATAGATTTTTTCCAATTTAGTGCTACAATCATAGCTTTGATTAAAGATTTCACCATTTGGGCGTCCAATCACCTCATTTTCATCCTCCACATTAGGGTTTAAACCATTTGAATTATCGGTAAAAGAAACCCCTGAATCAATACTCTTCAAGTCATCTTTACCAAGGGAAAGATCCTTTGAATTAGGGCTCACATTTGTCAGATTCTGATTTTGGCAATCTATTTCCAGCTCTTCCACCACGGAAGCGGGAGAGAAGACGCGCCTTGCGCAAAGATCCTTAACAGAGATGCATGATACCATATCATCGTCGATATTGTTGAGAGATTTGTATTTGAGTGCTTTGCTACGAGTCAACTAGATATGATTATGTTGTTGGATTTCGTCAGAGCGAGCTTGGCCGGAGCGATTGTGATGGAGATATATCTGAGATTTGTTGAGCGTGTAGATGCCGGTAAAAGGACCGGATTTTGGTGAGGGTTGCTTCCGCTTTCTGGGTATAAGCTTCGGCTCCATGGGTTCTTCTTTCTTCATAATTTGGGGATCTTAGAATTTGATTTGGGGTTTTGCAGAAAACAGATTTGTGTGTTTGTTGCGTGCAGCCCTTCTTTGTATTTCACATGTATTTAGTAAATAAATCGTATATTGTATTAGTTATATACATTTAAACCGTATAAAATAGCCTTTCCGGCGACACGTAAGCATTCAGACGGTTTTTTTGACCGAAAAAGTTTTTGGGGTCACTTTTGTTTACTTAAGTGTACTTGGAGTATGGTGTTATAAGATTTTAAAGATTAGGGTCACATGTGTAAAAGGGGTCATACTTCGAGGGACAAGTGTATTTAACCCTTTTAATATTTATGGAACTTTAATTTCTTTGATGTATTTTTATTTATTATTCAGGAAAATTCAGTAATTTAATTTTTATTTAGCCCGTTTATGTTTTGGGCTTTAGTTTTGATAATTTTATTTAGTTTTAGGTTTTAATTATTTACCTTTTCCAATTAGTCATAGGAAAACAGCTTAGTACTATAAATATGTGTTGGGGTTTATTTACATGGAATGTTTTGATCGATCAATATTATTATCTTTGTTCTCTTTGTGATTTCGCTATTCCTTGTGGATTATTCAAGGGTTTATTTTACGTTCTTGTTCGTACGTTTAAACCTTTAAATCACGTTTTTGTTAGAACGATACAATCTAACCATATTCCGTTGCGTCAACCTTGTATGTAAAATGAACCTTATTAAATAAGGTAACTATTTGATGCCTCTCCCCAAGACACTTTAGTCTATCTCTACTCTTAACTCTTATATGATAAACCGTGTAGCCGTATGTTTAAAATGAACTAACCTTTATTTTGAACATTGTACGTTGTTGGGTTTGTGAGTCCCAGACCCATGAGATTATCCTATTTAAATTAGGAGTATTTTTAATTTGGTACGTATGTTTTCCGAAATTGAGAAGAAATGAAATTCCGAAACAATATTGAAATTGGAAGACACTTTCGTGTAAGAATGCATGTGGCGTAAAGAAGGACAAGTAATAAGGAATCCTTATTAGGATTTTAGTGGCAACTCAATCCTACACGGATTGGGTTATTTCATTGGTTAAATAGAGATTTGACTTTTTAATTTGACGGGCTCGGTTAGTTTTCTTCAAACCGAGTTGGACTTGGAGTTGATTTATATCATATGAAAAGGAAACTGACTTGCTAGGAATCAGAGGGTATATATATATATGGCTCATGCATTAGTGCTTAAACTGTTCTGGGTTATTGAGTTATATATAGATGCATGCATTACTGCTGCTTTCGGTAACATACAAATCAGTGAGTGCAATGCGAGAAAATTGAGAGGTGTTTTGAAGGTTTATTCACGGGTTTTTCATCATCGTTTTCGGATCAATTAATTGTTTGAGGACTTTAATTAATTCGGAGGTTCTGGGTGGTGAGGTAATTTGAGTTTTCACTCAAATTAAGGTATTCTTGTATTTTCTCAATTTCATAATATATCAAGTTTTTAGTTATAAAACTTGGAAGGATTATTTGTACTCACAATTGATTATAGTGAAATTTTCGGAGCTCGGCCCGTGGTTTTTACCTCTTAGTTTTAGAGGGTTTTCCACGTAAGATTTGGTGTCGTGTTTTGGTTTATTTTTCGTACTATTATTTTCTGTGGTTATAATTTATTTGGTGGAATTGCATTATTTCTTTGACGTGGTTTGTTATTTAATTTATCAAAGACCGTTATAGTTGGAGGAGTTTTCCCAACAATTTTGAACATTGTACGTTTCTTATTGCCTGTCTGTAAGCTTCATACCTTGCTTTACTACGTTTCTGAGTTTATCGTGCATGCATATGAATTACAAGAATTTAAAAAAAAATTTATTTTTTTCTTCCTCTATTATTATTTTATTGATGATATTTCTCCTCACCATCATTTCTTGCTTTTATATGCTTATACAGTACTGTTGTTTTCTGTTCAGAGAGATACAACAGGTCTGTCGACTGAAAACACAGAGCTTAAGATCCGGTTACAAGCTATGGAACAACAAGCTCAGCTTCGTGATGGCAAGTTTCAGAACTATATTCATACTATATCTAGCATAACTTTTGTCTTGCAAGCATTTGAAAATAATTTATAACCATGATTTATCCACACATTAGATTGACTCAAACTGATGTATCACGAACAAAAGCATACGAGGATATAATAATGATTATATACTTGGGTAGTATTTGTCTTAAAACTACAAATGGTTTAAAGGCCAAAATAGGTATGGGAAGAATAGAATAAAAGCTCGGTACTTTGGTCCATTTCACTAAAGAGTTTTAGCCATTCTTTTCTCTCTCTCTCTCTCTCTCTCTCTCTCTCTCTCTCTCTCTATATATATATATATATATATATATATATATATTCATTTGTGTACTTTTTCTAATACGCATCAGTAAATTTTGGGCTCATACTCATCTTTATGGTATTGTTCCGAAAAAAACAGCCTTGAATGATGCACTGAAGCAGGAAGTGGAAAGGCTCAGAGTTGCCACCGGTGAAATGGCGAGCCATTCAGATGCATATGATTTGGGAATACATCATCTCCCATATAACCAGTCTGCCTTCTTTCCGCAACAGCCACAACCAGGGCCAAGTAATTCCCTGAATGAGCAAATGTTGTCACAATTCTATTCCCTCCAGTCCAGCATATCAAATCAGCAGCACCATATGCTTGCAGCTGCGCATGCTGATGTTCTTTCAGAGACGTTACAGCAGCAGGATCCCCTGGGCCGTTTTCAGGGACTTGATATCAGCCACAGAGGTTCTCATCTTGTGAAGTCTGAAGGCCCTTCTATCTCAGCAAGTGAAAGCAGCAGTACATTTTGATTCAAGTTTATTGCTTGACCCTGTTAGTTGAATTGTTCATAGACTGACACCTTGTTAGCATCCAGAAGCACAAAGACTGGTTCACAATTTTTTTTTTGGGTCTCATATGATTATTGGGGTCTTAGGTTTTCAGTGGTTTGACAAGATTGTGATATTCATTGTCAGTGTTGTTAATTGTTATGATTTTTTGCCCCCTTTCTGTTTATTTAATTTAATTCAAGAATTGTTTCTTTAGAAAGTGTTGTATTGTTGGAAATGTTGTTCGGAGGAGATGGAGAGTTGCATCGAGCTATTCTTGTAATTCACAAACTGGTTAATTATTTTTATTGGTTAAATTCCTTTGCTGGGGAAGGCGGGATTCTTGTTTTAATGGTTTTATTTAAATGTTTAAACTCGTTTGCTATGCTGCTAAAGGCTAGTTGTGCCCCTAGTGGTTTGGATGGAAACCTCCTCGAGTTGCTCTCTTGAGAGATTATTATTTATTCCATATAAAATATAATCATTTCTCACATTTATTTTTTTAAAATAAATCCTCGATCACAAACATAACACGAGGTTGGGTCCCTCCAAAATTAACATTTATGGGTAGTTAGACTCACTGGGTGGGGAGATATATAGTTAGATATATGAATATGATATGAATGAAATGAGACCCACCAACTCAAACTGGAATAGTGCTGATATCCACTCATATATCCGAGCTGCTTAGTACTTAAATTGATGCATCCCTCCGAACTCTCACAAGTGGGGTTGGGGGCTGTTTGCGTGGCCGTTAGATATCGAGCGACCCCCCGACCTGCAGGCGACCAGACCATGTTAATTAATTGGTATACATAACATACATACATACATATATATATATATATATATATATATATATATATATAGATATATATATATATATATATATTAATTGGTATTCAGTAATGGTGCTTTTTACGTATATGTGTATCTGTCCATGAATCGATCGATTAATGCATCTTCTTTAGGTATGTTCAAGGTCTCTCCCTACCTAGCTATCACCATAATATGATCAACAGACAATCCTTGTGAAGGCCACTATCCTTGACTCCCAACCATTTTGATATATATATATAGAGAGAGAGGATTAATTACTTGATGAAGGAGAAGAATATTAATAATTTGATGAGTATAAAAAAACTACTCCTATTTTCTTTAGCATTTTATAGGGGCAAATATAGTAAAATACGGTCAAATTAATTAATAGGGTGGATGAGTAAGTGATTTCCAGTCAAAAATTGACCAAGGCAGGCTAAAAGAACAATTAACATTATCTTTTGAAATAACTTTCAAGTAAGAATTGATTATAACTGTAGTTTAATGTGCAAACTAAAATCCGTCCAAACTTTAAGATAATTTAATTTGTCATTTCCCCATTCATGTTTTCAAAACAGAGAAAGTATATACTCCCTTAATAGGTGTATATGTCATTTTAGAATTATGCAAAAATAATTAAAAATAATAATTGTATAACATTAAAAATAATATTCATTGTTTATAATACTCTTAAATTCTTATAATTAACATACTTATCTCATACTATCTCTCATTTGTAATATTTTTTCGTGATAGTTAATTTTAAAAAAATTGTAGTTAACTCTCTTAAATAATTTTTTGAAAAAATAAAATCATCTAAAACCACATATTAAAGTGACAGAGGGAGTACGAATTTAAGGCGGCAAGGCTATGTTCCTTAGTTAATTAACGTCCCACCTCAACCCCATTCATCTTTTTCAAAATATTGATGAATGCTAAGAAAGTGTTTTTTTTCAAATCATCATCATCATCATATTGTGATGAAGTTAACTTTGATTAATTGATCATCATCTAACGTCGATAATATGGCGGAAGGTGATCTCTTCATGCCATCGATAAGATTTATATTAGTTAACTTACCATGAAGTATAACTTTAGGGTAATCGAATCCGAAATTATCACACTACTTGTTATCATAAAATTTTGTAGCTTTTTGTTGTATTAATATTCTATTTTAACTCTGGTGTCTTGTTTGTGATTCAGTATAAATGCAATATTTGTTAAACTAATGCAACAAAAAAGTTTATAGAAGTTGATAGCGGATTTGATACGAGAAATTATGTTCAAACTGAATCCTTAATAGACATATAACTAGTATAAATATTTTAGGATTTGATTGCTTTAATTTGTTGTATGTTTTTATTGTTATATGGTATCATGGATGAATATAATTTCTTAATTATCCACCCCTGTATCTGTATTTGGGAGGGACAATAACATATACTACTACTATCCTATCAACTGGAAGGACAAATGCATAATTAAGGGGTGTCTCGTAGTTTGTGTGATTGCGGTAGGCAAATCAGACAAAAAACATATAGTGGTATTTTATGTATTGTCATGTGCGTTTACGTGATGATGGTATGAAGGGGGAGAGAGATGTGATATGGAAAGCTAAAAGAGAAATACAAAAAACACAACAACTATTTGTTATGAATAATTTTATATATATATATATATGGGTTAATGGAGTTGCACAGCTGTGCAAATTTCAAAATATACACAATTTATAATTATAAAGTTAAGTCACGCTATAATCGTAGAGTAGTCGTCACTCTAATATGAGGATTAATTCACTCTACGACCATAGTATACTCTACCTATTACTCTACGATCGTAGGTAAAGTGACTTAACTCTACGATCGTAAATTGTGTATATTTAAAACTTAAACAGTTGTATACTTTCGTCTTTATTTATATATATATATATATATATATATATATATATAAGACGTTGATGAAAAATATATATGCATGTGCAGGTGGGGTTCGAGTGAAGTTATCACTTGGTTGATAGATTGTTCGACTTGGAACAAATGCATGTGCACATTTGATCCTATCCTCTTTCTATTTTTTTTTCCTTGTAATATTGTATGGTGGGCACGCACGGTGACCCCGACTATATTATACGCACTGCTAATTAATTAATTTGATATTCAACTTTTCATTTTATTTTTCGGTGGATTATCGGACCTCACAGATTTGCCCCCAGGCCCCAGCTAAATAAATTGTCACTTTCTATGTAAGACATATATGTTTCACAAAATTAATAACATTTTTTTTAACACAAAAAAACTCGAATGAATGATCTGTTATAAAATTATAACATATATATTTATGGATATACAGATTTATATTTAATTGTAATCTTTCTTTTGGTATTTTAACTCCCAAGTTCATTAAGTACTAAAAGTATTCATTAAGTTTTAAAGCTCATGACTTTTGAGTTTTGAAACTTAGAAGTCAAAATATATCTATAAATAAGAAGCGTGAAGCGTTGTAATAGATGATGATGGAGATATGAAAATATTATGATACGCCTCTTTTCTCTAATCGTTTTATTCTTAATTTTTAGTAATCTTTTATAAGCGTTATCGTAAGACGAATTCTTCTCACATTCATCTTGAAGATAATCATATTTGATTTGAAGGAGAAGGTATGTTTATCAATTATATATATATGGATACACAAATTTTTTAGTATAACATACTGCGTGTTATTCCATTCATAATCTATTATTAGAGTTTGTTGTTGTTCTTGATTCTAGCGTCTTAATATTTGTCATACTCATATATCGTAAAGTCATCATCATCACACCACCCTCAAGTTGTCTTGTTATTATACGGTGAAATATCTAACCTCGATTATTATGCGGTGTTTATTTTTATAGAAGTGTATTGTAATTTTGCATTTCTTCCAATCTAAATAAATCAAAAGGATTCGATAAAATACATGATGTTTTAGTTCTTTTTAGTTCATGTACTAAAACAATCTTTTGATATATTTCTAATGATTTTTGATATATTTCCTTTTGGTATGTATGGTAGCATATTTGATATATTTCTAATGATTTTGATATATTTCCTTTTGGCATGCATGATAGCATATTTGATATATTTCTAATAACCTTTTGATAAATTTTTTGTATGAAATTCTGATGACAAATATGCTTAGTAATATTGGTTTGTTATTTTTAGTGGACAAATTTAGTTTCGTGTTTTTCTTGCATTTCTATAAATTGTTTCATTACAATTAAATCGAACATATATAATTATTTAATTTGATGGGAAATATGTTTAGTTATTTAATATTTAAATATTATAAATTTGAATTTGTTGCTCTTGATTTATATCGAGCAAGAATTATTTGTCATGTACTCTTAATGATGAGATTCATATAAAGGCGAAAAGAACCTTGGAATCTGATTGTAGTTGACAATCATGCATCAACTTTGCATGATCATGCAAAATTAATGATTTTTATTATTTATCATCTCCATGAAAAATTAAAAGTTGAGTACATTAGAGTAAAAGACTTACTTGTCTTATGAAATGATTTAAAGGAAAGATTTTAAAAGCTCATTATAATTGGTTTTGACTGAAGTTGCAAGATTTTAAAAGTGTTGAGTGAAAAACAGCGATGAAGACATGTTAGAGAAAATATTTATTATATTTCATGCCTCAAATATGCTCTGTAGTAGCAATATTGAGAGAGTAAGTTTTCAAAATATTTTACGAGCGATAAAGGAAACTATGTTCCCGGAAGTGATATTATGTCTTCTAATGGTTGTACAAAATAATGAGTTTTATTTGAAAAACCAACAATCTAGCTTAAACCGATTTTATTACATTCCACGAAGTGAATTGAACCTCATTTGATAATCATAGAGGAAATTATGGTTGTAGTTGTGGTAGTGGACTTGAAAAGAACAATCGATATATAAAAGGGAATGTACGTCGTACTCTAAACATTTGGTAGATTTGTACCAAGACTCCATAAAAAAAAAAAAGAAATGGAATGATCACGAAGATCCCATGAATTATTTTGACTTTTCAAATGGAGTGGATATAACTAATTTTGATATCTATGGTTTCCTTGATGATATGTTGATAGAAATGTTCATACCAATTAATTATTTTTATTTCATTATATTATGACATTATAATAAGTATTTTTATTATATGTTTTATTTATGTTTCAAGTAATAAAGTTAAATTTATGTTTTTGCATATCTGAAGTTGTATGGGCGAAGCTCATCAAACTTAATTAAAGGCTCTAGAAGAAGCGATTATTCATCAAACATAATTAAAAGCTCTAGAAGAGTGATTATTCATCAAACTTAATTAAAGTCTACGGAAGAAGCGATTATAATGTTGTCAAAAGGGCACAAAACTTTGTATTGATGATTCTTTATATTCTTCTGAGGCAAGCAGAAATTTGCTCAGTTTTAAGGATATTGTTATAATGGTTATCATATTGAAACCAACATTGAAGATAGTAAAGTAATTTCTTTATATTACTTCAATACTATCGGGCCAGAAGCTCATATTAGAAAAACTGTATATTTTCTCTTCTGGGATATATTATACTAAAATGAGAATAGTTGAAACAAATGTTGTAATACACGAAGTGTATAATACACGAAGTGTTAAGTATCCAAAAAGATTTTTATGATTTGACATTCCGGGATCAATAATGTTGCGTTTAATTATTGAAAACTCCATGAACATCCGTAAGGAACGGAAGATTCATTTACTTGTTGATTATATCAAAGTAAGTTAATTACCAATACATGCGTGGGGTCATCTTATTCATAACCTCGATAAGTGATATTTTTAAGGTATAATTTGAGGATTGTTATTTTAATGAAAACGGTCTTCCCACCATTAGGGGGAAAAGTCGTTACTCAAGCGGGACATTAGATCATTGCCTGAAGCACGACGGGAAATTAATTGGAATGTTTTGTTGCCTAAAGTACGACGTGAGATCGTTGCCTGAAGCACGATAGGAGATTAATTGGAATGTTTCAAATTGGAATGTTTCAACGTTATTTAATCCTGATTCTCATACAAATCAATATGAACTAGAAGTTCAAAGGATTATTCATTTGCAATGAATTGCAAATCAATTACCAGAATTATTCACCGATAATAAGAAAATTATGATATCTTACATTTTAGCTGCTAATACTCTAGAAGAGATTGAAGTCCCTGTAGGACAATCTATTAATACATCAGCAAATTGAATCAAAATCACACTTGAAACATGGAAGAATGATCGGTGTTAAAGATAAAATTTTCCGGAAGAAGAAAGTACAAGAGAAAAACAAGTTTGCGACTATAAAAAGGCTATACCCATGAAACAAAGCTACAAAAGTTATTGATTTATCCAAAACTTATGAACAAAATCTCTTGTAAATAAAACTCTTGAAGAGTTATCTCTAAAGAGGATGAGTTATCCACGAAGAGGATCGGTGCACGAAAATAACTTGAGATCTCGATACATATATGTATATGAGAGGCGAATATATTGGATAGAAATAAAATTGTTGTTAACAACATATTTTTGTATAAAGTTGTTCTTGATATTACCGAAGTAATGATCATGAATATGAACCACAAATTGTTGATGAATGTAGAAATATTTGGCCGATGTGAAAAAAGGCGATTCAAATAGAACTAAATTCACAAAGTAAGCGTGAAAATTTTGGACACACAGGAACCAGAACACTGAAGGTGTAATACTTTATTGAATACAAATGGGTATTTATGCGAAATAGAAAAATGAAATTATATGGTACAAAGCACGACTTGTAGCACAAGGTTTCTCGCAGAGACCTGGTATTAATTATGGAGAAACATATGTTCCTGTAATGGACGCAATTATATTCAAATTTTTAATTAGCTTGGTAGCAAAAGAAAATTTGGATATGCGATTAATGAATGTTGTTACAACATATCTGTATGAATCATTAGATAATGATCATATATATACATGAAAATCCACGAAGGATATAAAATGCCTCAAGCATATAATTCTAAATCTCGAAGTATGTATTCTATTAAGTTACAAAGATCTTTATATAAGTTAAAGCAATCCAGATGCATATTGTGGAATAATCGCCTAAATAGATATCTTTTGAAAGAAGGATTTGAGAATAATCCAATTTGTGCATGCATTTTTATCAAAAGATCATAATATGGATTCTTTATTATTATTGTATTTATTGATGAAAGATCTTGCTCTCGGAAGAGTTGAAAAAAATAACAAATTTGAGATGAAAGACATTGGTAAGACAAATTTTGTCTTGGCCTACAAATTGAAAGCTATGGAATTCTTGTTCATCAATCAACATACGAGAAAAAGTCCACAAGTAACTTTACATGGATAATGTTAATCCTTTAAGTACTTGATGATAGATTGGTTACTTGATATCAAGAAAGATCCGTTTTGATCACAAGAAAATAATGAAGAAACTCTTGGTCACGAAGTACCATATCTTTGTACAATTGGTGCTTTGATATATATTGTAAAATTTCTCGTGATGACGATATAGCATTTGCAGTTAAATTATAATTATGGATCAAAACCACGAGTTAGTTGGATCTGGCGATGCGAGAGATTATCACAATTTATGAAGTAAGTTGTGAATGTATTTAGTTGAGATCGATAATTCAACATATTTGTGTGAGCTGTGGATGATCATCAATCATAAATAGTCCAACGATATTATATGAAGATAATGTTGCTTGTATCACTCAAATTAGAGGATCTTTATATCATGGGTGATAGAACCAAGCATATTGCACCAAAAAATTATTTTGAGCCCCGGAAGAATGGCGATATTGATATCAAGCATATATGATCATGTGATAATTTGGTTGATAGATTCATTAAGTCATTACCAACTATGATTTTGAAGAAGATTGTACAATATTGGCATATTTTGACTTAATGATATTTTTACCATGAATAATGGAAATTCTATGTACTTATGAAGGGGAGTAAAAAGGATATGTCTTGATTGTACTCTTTTTCCTTCTTTAAGGTTTTTTCCCCTTTGGGTTTTCCTTTGCAAGGTTTTAATGAGGCAATCTCGAGGCATTAGAAGTTATACAAGAATATTGTACTCTTTTCCTTAGGCAAATTTTTTTCCCCCCTTTGGGTTTTTATTTGGTAAGGTTTTTAACGAGCATATTCTTAGAAAATTACTATAAAGGACTCCATCCATTACGTATGAAGACAATCTTTGCATGTATAGCTCGATTAAAGGGAGGATACATGAAGGAGAGAGAAGAAAACATATCTCACCAAAATTCTTTTTCACACATGACCTTGATAAGTGTGGTGACATTGAACAATCTAATGATTTATTCCAAGAAGGCATTATCAACTACAATGTTTGAAGGATTGCGTCATAATATTGGAATGCAAAATTTGGAGGACTTAATGATACATTCATGAGGGGGAGCTTATATGACTGTGACTCTTTTCCCTTAACCAATGTTTTTTCCCATTGGGTTTTTCTTGGTAAGGTTTTTAATGAGGCGTTTTTTCTACATCGTATGGTTATCTGATAGACATCCGGGGAGTGTTATAAAATTATAACATATATATTTATGGATGTCTAGATTTATATTTAATTGTAATGCTCTTTGGTATTTTAGAACTCCCAAGTTCATTAAGTAACTCCCATGTTCATTAAGTTTTAAACTCATGACTTTTGAGTTTTGAAACTTCCAAGTCCATGTATCTATAAATAAGAGCATGAGCATTGTAATAGATGATGATGGAGATATGAAAATATTATGAGACATGCCTCTTTTCTCTAATCATTTTGTTCTTAATTTTTAGTAATCTTTTATAACATGATCAATATTTTAAAGTTTATTAATTATTATGTCAACACTAGTAAATTAATAATATATTATTTTTAAGAATAAATATACGACAAGAATTAATGTGTTCACATTTTTAAAATTTTATAAATACAATTTTTTTTATAGAATGGATGACGTTTTTTTTTTTTTGTATTATTTATTTATGTCAAGTAATACTAGGGGTCTTAATTTTTTTTATCTCAAATAACATACTATTAAATATTTTAATAAAAATTATAACATAGTCAATCACATAAAATCTACTCGCATCATTGGACATAAAAATTTAACAACCATAACTATCATCACTCACTTGTGTGATATTCCATGGCCTGAAGGATTTCTATATAAGTGAATCTCAGTTCCCTTACAAATTTGTAGTAGCAAGACATTAATAAGCTCTCTAGCTCACAACCCATTCCTGATCCCCCCCCCCCCCCCCCTCTCTGTGAGTGTACGTATTAGTATTATCTAGCTAATCAATGGCCTTTTCAGCATTCTATGGGAAGAGTAGAAGTGTCTCTCTTGTGTTCCTCATTTTGAATTTATGCCGCCTCCTCCGCGGCACAAATGGATGGTGGGAAAATGGCCATGCTACTTTCTATGGAGGCGGAGATGCCTCTGGGACAATGGGTACGTACGTACGTACGTTGTTTACTTGTTTGTGTGTATATGTATATGTTTATATAAAAGCTCATTCTATATATATATATTTATATATTTACATACATGTGTTTAATGTTGGCATAAATTTGGTTTGGGTGTGAATTTATATATATATATATATATATATATATATATATATATATAATAGTTAATTGCATTGCGTGGGCATGCAGGGGGTGCTTGTGGGTATGGAAATTTGTACAGTCAAGGTTATGGAACCAACACAGCAGCATTGAGCACTGCCCTATTCAACAATGGGTTGAGCTGCGGGTCGTGCTACGAGATGAGGTGCAACGATGATCCCAAATGGTGCCTCCCCGGCAGCATCACCGTCACCGCCACCAACTTCTGCCCGCCAAACCCTAGTTTGTCCAACGACAACGGCGGGTGGTGCAACCCTCCCCTCCAGCACTTTGATTTGGCTGAGCCTGCTTTCTTGCAAATTGCTCAATACCGCGCCGGAATTGTCCCTGTTGCCTTCCAAAGGTAACGTTCTTAATTAGGAATGGACGGAGTACAGTCTATATATAGAAATGAGATTAATTTCAGATGATATATACAAGCATTTGCATTGATATGAATATATGATATGATATTGCAGAGAGTTGAATTAGTTAATTTGGTGCAGGGTCCCTTGCGTGAAGAAAGGAGGAGTGAGGTTCACAATCAATGGACACTCTTACTTCAATTTGGTTCTCATTACCAACGTTGGAGGTGCAGGGGATGTCCACTCTGTTTCCATCAAAGGTTCCAAAGCCAATGGATGGCAGCCCATGTCTAGGAATTGGGGCCAAAACTGGCAGAGCAACTCCTACCTCAATGGTCAATCTCTCTCTTTTCAGGTCACTCTCAGTGACGGAAGAACCCTCACCAACTACGACGTCGCACCCGCGAATTGGCAGTTTGGACAAACTTACCAAGGCTCTCAATTTTAATTACAATTACAATTACAATTGCTCTCTACTACTTGTACTAGTAATTAGTAATTATTCCATTTTCAACCTACCTACCTAGCCCCTAGGGTCTATTGCTGTGGTGGCAAGTTAGCACCCGCTTAGGCAGGCCTATATATATATATACATATATATTTGTTTATATATATAATTCCCCCCACCCCCACCCCACCCCCACCCCACCACCCAATTGAAATCTATCTATAGACTGGTGTCCTTCACTCCTTTGTATTGAAATATCATTATATATATACTTCATATCCAAGTATGTACAATTGTGCCATCCAACCCATAATTTGGAATAAAAACCGAATTTGGGTTTAATTTTTAATAGCATTATATTTTTTTTGCTCATTTCTAGTTTTGAAAAAAAATACTTCCCTCCTTTCAAAATAAAAACCAGTAAAGGAAGGCAGCCTCGAGTCATTTTTAAAATTTGTTTATATTTACCTCTACGTAATAAGTTATTAATTTAATAATTGTGACATGATAGCAAATTTATAGCAATAAGTTTGAGGATATTGACTCATTTCGTAAAATAAAAAAATTTGACTAACGAAAAAACATAAAGGTGACACATAACACGGGATAAATAAGAATTTATGTAATCTTGCAATCACACAAATTCACGAAGTTGGATAAATTGACTAACAGTCACAATATTTTAATAAAATCTAGTTGTTCCACAATAATAACTCTAATAAACTATTTATACTACCTATATCTTAAAACTAAATAAAATCCAATAAATTTATAAATTCAAAGGGGCCCAAAAATAATTAAATCTATTAGCCTAACCTAAATAATAAATAAAAATTCAATAATGTTTTGAAATTTCCATACATCCCAAAATATAAATTAAACTCCATCTTCATCCATAATCTCAAAACACAAATATTTAAAACCTCTAGCATAGTTGGTCCTTCCCAATGTACCCATAAAATAAAAAATCTCTCTAATTCCAAAATTTAACCTTTTCATATAATTAAAAAACTCTTTTTAGAACATATACTACTATTAAATGATGTGCTATTTTATTTTGTTTTTGAAAAACAGTCAAAATGGCTGAGAATAAGTTGAGGCCCATGACTAATCTTTGCAGACGAGGATTGGGGAGTGATTTCATGTCCGGTATGTGGGTTTTGAGAATGAAACAGTGTTGCTCGCGTTAATTGCCTAATCCAAGGCTCGTTAACTTGTAGACCCAAGAAGGGGATTAGAGCCGGGGTCAGCTCGGAGCTCAAAAATAGCAAACGTGGCCTGAGGAGGGGGTTAGCCGTTAAAGCTGGCCGGTTCGTTTCCAATTCTACGGGCTTGGTGTTGGACTGATGGTGATGGTGGCAATCAAGTCAATTAGTATTCTTGTTTTTCTAATGTAATGGGGACTCTTTTGCTATTAAGGAAATTAGTTGTTGCATCTCCGCCTCTATTATTTGTCTGCCAACAAAGGACAAGGGTTTCCACAATGACGTACAAAGCTGCCGGCGTTGTTCTGTTCCAGTTGTCTTCCTCTTCTCCGTCATCCAACTCGCCGATTTTGAATATTCAGAAGGGAGACATCACTAAGTGGTACGTCGATGGCTCTTCCGACGCTATTGTAAGTCTCCCTCTATCCCTATTCCCTCTTCCTTAATTAGGTTTTTACTATGCCGTGTTTTATATTGCCAAAAACCTGGTGATGAACCCAACTTTCATAGTGTATTGTGTTTTATAGTTGAAGGCAGGAATTGGAGCATCTTTGGTGCTATGAATCTTAAAAATGATTTCACTCAAATACTGAGTTTTTTTCCCCTTCACTGAGGAAGTCCCATTCTCGCCATATTAGCTGTGCAAAGTCAGTTACTCTAAAATCAAGTAGTATTGCTGCTACTTGATTATATTCAAATTCAGAATCACAATTGTTTAGTGACTCTATTTCGTTCTCACTTCTGGAAGGGAAACATGGCTGGACCCTCATACCAAGTGCCCAACCAAATGCTTAAATTAGACTTTTTGAGTTATAGGGAATACACCAATGAAAAAAGTGCAACTTATAGATTAGAAGATGGATTACTTCGAGGGTGGTATGAATGTGTTGTTGAAACAGAAAGGCTTAGGTAATGAGGAGGGTTTGTTTATCCATTTGGAGATAAAAGAAGGGACAAGAGGCCAATTTACATGGGACATAGAGGGGACAAGGGATTTATTAAAAATCCCAATCATGCTGAGTAAGAAAGGGCTAGAAGAAATGAAGAAGATGATGTACAATGGGTGAGGAGGAACAATTTTGATTGGAAAAATGAAGAAGGTAAGGACCTCAAGCATCTCTAGCTTGTGTTGTCATCATTCACGAAGGACATGATTCTAGGAGTTGAGTGAAGGACTGAGGCATGGTTCAAAGTCGTGGTAGCAGCCTAGGTTGCAAAAGGTTTTTTATTTTTTTAAAAACTTTTCGCTTCGATTTCGGGTGATACGCACCGTGACATTTATTTATTTATTATTATTATTTTTAGTAGTTAATATGTAAAGATACCAATTTTACTTATTATTATTACCTTTTCTATTACACAAAAAGAGTCCTACCCTTTGTTCCACAAAAGAGTACAATTTGTTAATTTTTATTAAACCCTTATTTCACCTTGATTTATCCGTTAAGCCGTTATTTTTCTGTTGCATTGTTATTTTTTTCTGTTACAGCAAAAAATCGACTGTAGACAACTTTACATTGATATTGATTGAAATTACAATTTGTGACTCATTATCGCATTAGCGAGTAAGGATACCAAACCGATACGCTTAGATTTTGGCTACTTAGCCGATACTTTGAACCATGCAATAAGAGGGTTCGAACACTTTCCTAAATTTGGAAACTTAAAGGATGTATTTTTCCCCCTACATTTATCGAGTGTTAGTAGCAATGACATGATAATGAAATTGTGATTGTAAACTCTATGACATGGAAATCATCGCCTTAAAGTGTTCTAATTATGGCAAGACTTTTTAGAAGCCTAAACAATAATTTCAACTAGCAAATTTGGGTCAATTTTGAAGAATTTCTTGTGCATATCTGGAAGGATCCGTCCTATTGAGCCCTATACTGTTGAAATGCTCTATGAATATACTTTCGACAAAAAACAAAAAAGCGGTGCATGATTTGCTACTATATAGTGGCCATTTTGGCACACTGTCCAAGCTGACTTTTTGGCGAAAAATGCATCTTGATCAATTTCTGCACTTTGGATGATTGTCATGTGTTATTTCAAGACTAATTTAAGCACCTTTTTAAGTCCCGAAGCCACATTTTCTTGTCTTTTCATTTGAAAAAGTATGGTACTAAGGTTGTCTTGAATTCAGTCCTATGGCCGGAGAGATGTTCTTAGGCTCTTAGCCCATCTATTTAGGTCCTATAACTGATTGTAAAATAAGTTTTGTTTGATTGTTTAATATATTTAAGCCTTTGGCCTTTTTAGAAATTAGAATATGGATTTCTTCTTTTTCTAGCTCTTATCCCTTTGGTGGATCCTTTCAGGTGGTGAGTTTTTCTATCGTTGAGTGTTTGTTTGTCTTATCTACTTCTTCAACATTTTTCGGCACAAGTCAAGGACATTTTGTCATTTTATTCAAAAGAATTGAGACTCTTTTTTTGGAACCAATAATAATGGCTAATGGGATTCGTGTTAATTTATTTCACACCCGAATTGCTCAGTCTTACTCTTAACAAAACTCACTCCCCCACTAGCATGTGCTACGTCACTCTACTCACTGTTTTGATATCCATTAGTGGTGTTCCTTTTTTGCCAACTATTATTTTTTACATTGACCTTGTAAAGAACGTGCTTATCTTATTATTGCCAGCATAGTTTCTTTCAAAACAACTGAATTTCAATTTGTGGTTCAATACCTTGAGCTGAAAATCTGAATCTATATTAATTTGACTTTTACTGATAATTTTGTAGGTCAATCCTGCCAACGAGCGAATGCTTGGCGGCGGTGGTGCCGATGGAGGTAATTACTTACTTCCATATCAGTTTTCTGTTGAATACTTTTCTTTTAATTTTCTCTATTTAAGATATGCGCTTCCTTTTCTTAGCCATACATAGAGCTGCTGGTCCAGAACTCCGAGCAGCATGCTACAACATACCAGAAGTTCGACCTGGAGTTCGCTGCCCCACTGGGGAAGCAAGGATTACCCCGTATGTTTTTCACTTTAACTTGTACTCCCTGTGCCCATAAAAGATGCTGCACGGGGTTTAAGAAAGTATATTTTACTTCCACTTCAAAAATGTATGGATCTACTTCTCAGAATACAGTCATGGTATTTCATCTTTTGAAGTTTTCTTTAGTAGGACTAACTATGAAATGTGTAAATTTGTAATTAAGATATTTAAATTCTTGACTTTTCTAAGTGTGAAAATCATTTAGAGAGGAAACACAAAATGTAAAAGGTGATGTTCTTAAAGGGTTGAAGATGGATCATGTTCCCAGTTCCTTGTAATGCAACCAAAATACTAAGATATTGGGTTTATGCAGAGGATTTGGATTGCCTGCATCTCATGTAGTTCATACTGTTGGACCCATATATGATCTTGATAGCAACCCCGAAGCCTCTTTGAGAGGTGCATACAGGTATACTTTTAAATTTGCTCCTTTTATTAATTGTTCAAGCTTCTTTGCCATCTAATTATTTTCCCATATTTGCTACAGAAACAGTTTACGTGTTGCCAGAGAGAAGAACATTCAATATATTGCATTTCCTGCCATATCTTGTGGTGTCTTTGGGTGAGTTGCGACATAGAAACCATCAAGATAAAGTTGTAAGTTCTTTGGTCAGCTAAGGATGTAGATTATCTGTCCTTGACCTAGAACAAGTTAAATGGTACCTCGGTGATGTTGATAATAGAGTCGTCATCATCGAATTTATGGGGTGTCAAATTAATATATATGTGTACTATAAGCTCAAAGACAAACATGTTCAATATGACACAAGATTTGTTATGATTTTGTACTCATGTTGAGTCTTTTCTGCCAATTTCATCTATTGTCTCAGATATCCTTATGGCGAAGCCGCTACTTTGGCTATCTCAACAGTTAGAGAGTATGCAAATGATTTCAAAGAGGTACTATATTCACACACACACACACACACACACACATATATATATATATTCATAGATTGTGTGTATACATATATATGTATATACTATACACACACACACACACATATATATATATATGTATATTCATAGGTTGCATGTCTGTTTTCTTTTCATTTTATAATTTGTGGAGTTTGTTTTCATCGAGTAATAAAATCTGAAGGACAAGTACATGTCTTGATTAAGAAATGACATCTGAATGCTGGATGAACATGAAATATTTGAAAGGTTTTGTATATAAAGAATGAAAGAAAAAGAGTGAACAGTTTAATATAAATAAATGATGATTCATACTTTTTAAATCATATAAATGTCAATTTTTACTAAAAAGACTATTCAGAGTGATTAAGAGGTATTAAGTCTTATTATTGGTCAGAAAACAGTCGGTCTTTCTAATTACACGTCTAGATGTAACAGATTGTGACGTATTGAGATGCTGTCCAGACAAAAGAAACATGCCCTTAGTATTGTACAAGTATTAATTACTTATAGGCATGTTTGTAAAACCTAATAAATATGTCATTAAATAGTTTCAACTCGATATGGGGCGCCATTTTTTTTATTGGTCGAAGTTTGCAAGAAGTTGAGGACATAAATCAGTCTGTTTTAGACCAATATATAGTCTGTTTGACTTATAAAATTCTACGTTTAGAGCATAAAAATTACATCGAAGTTCAAGCATGCACCTTAAATGCCGACGTACCAAGCTTATCAAGTCATCGCCTAGTCGTCGACTAGGCGACGCTTAGTCGTCCGAGCGGTATAAAATTTCAAGGCGTCGGGGCGACTTGGGTTCACAGCAGGAAGTCGAGCGATCTGCAGGCGATTCGGACGACTTGGTCACCTATTGAGCGACTTGGACGACATGAGTGCTAAGCGGGCGACTTGCTAGAGTGGAAACCCTACAAACCAAATCGATCGATTGAGCTGATGAGCCACTTTGACACTTCATATCATCAGTCATCACAGAGCAGAAGGAGAGAGGCGACTCGCGACTCCGGCAGCTTGCGACGGCTTCGGCCTCTTCTCCGGCAGCTCGCAATGACTCTGGCCTCTTCTTCGGCAGCTCGCGACCTCCGGTATGCTTCTCCTCTTTTTTTCTCTTCTATTTCTCCTCTTCATCTTCTTCTTTCTCTGCTCGCGACCTCCGGTATGTCTTGTTGACCCAACCCTAACAATTGCGACCACAATCGGCTGTGAATTAGAAAGAAAGAAAGGAGAGATTAGCCATGCTACTGCGAATCCGATGCAACTCTCGAGCAATGTTCAAAAAAGCTAAAATCGGTACGAGGCGTTTTTCTCTGGTCTATGCGGGGCGTAAGCCTTGAGGCGGAGCGAGGCGGAAGCCTTGATTTAAAAACCTAAAAGTCCCCAAAAAATTATGAAAAAATACTAATAAAATCATAAAATAATTCATCATTACAATTAAGGTCATAGAAGACATAAATAACTAACATCATAGTAATGTATCATTACAAAACATCAAAACAACATAATATCATCAAGTACTTATATAGTGATCATCCATCACTATGTAAGTAATGTATCATTTGTATCTAGCGGCTTGAATAATGGATCAAATTCTAGATCATCACCCCCATCACCCCCATCACCATCATCACTATCATCAGTAACAGGATCCTCCATGGAATCATCATCGTATCTAATAGCTCTGTCATCCTCCTCATTGTCAGTGCTAAGATCCTCAAACTCAGGTTCTTCATCAACCAATTGCAATCCCTTACCTTTATCTATAAATAAACAAGTGAATATATATTTAATCCAAATGAATATGTTTTTTTAAAGAACACTTTAAAGACAACTTAAGTAATGACACTAACCTTTTGACATAGTTTTTGATGGCAAAGTATTTCTCTTTCTCTTTTGATTTCCTTGTTTACTACTTGTTCCCCGAGTCCCTTGCCCTCCAAGTGTAATCTCCCTCGTCTCTTCTCCCCCAACTGTCTTCTCATTCCCATGAGTCCTTTCACCCTCCTCCATATCATCATTCCCAGAAGTCAGTCCCGAGATATTTTCATCATTTCCTCCCGCAATCCACTCATTATCAGATGGCACATTTTCAACAACCAATGGATCTTCTTCTTCCGTTAATGCTTTTTTCTTGATATGCCGATCTTTCAATTTTTTATTGTACATAATGTAAGCCAATGAGTTAAGCCTGGATGCAGAAAGTCGATTCATTCTCTTTGTATGTATCTATATTACAAGTAATTTAGCATTAGTGACAATGTCAGATCTCATAAAATCTTAATAAATGATTTATATATAATAAATACCTGACTGAAAGTACTCCAATTACGCTCACACCCCGAAGATGAGCAAGTTAAACTCAGAATCTTCACTGCAAAGTTTCTTAATTCTGGAGCTTCATCTCCATATGCGATCCACCAACCAGCTGGATCAATATTAAAACATGTCAATCTTACTGGTACACGTTTAATCAAAATGAAAGCATAACCAAACATTAATCAACGGTACTTACCGGGAGCACGTTTCTTACACGTGTTTCTGGCATTTGTGTAGCCAAATAACCCTTGCCTCAATCGGAATGCATCCATTTGCAAATCAACTTTCTCTCTTTCCACAGCATTAGGAATAAGCTTGTCCATACATGAGTACAATCCCACATTAACTTCCGCATTGGCATAGAAATTGTCTTCATATTGAAACTAAGGATTCAAATAATATGCAGCAGCGTGCAAATGCCGATGCAACTGATTATCCCACTTAGCATCTATTATGCCCCATATCTCTTTATAGGCCCCCTCATTATCCAAATTTTTTGCAATCTCTTCTTTTGCATTGTCCATGGCACCATATAAAAATCCCATTCCCGGCACCTTCTCTGAATCTGCCATCCTCAATACACCTACTAGAGGTTTTGTGGTCTTAATTGCATATCCCACGCTACCCCAAAAATTCCTATCACTCAGTATGATTTTTCTCGCCTCCTTACCTTGGTTTTTTGCCCAAGCACAATTTGCCCCTCCCCTAGATGTAAATATAGCCTCAAATTTGTCTCGAACTATCGTACTACGCAAAGTTAAATAAGCGTTGGCAAATCTAGTGGTGGCGTATTTGAAACAAGGTCTTTATTAATGTTTGCCCTCATCAATGCCAAGACCCATCCATGATTATATATGAAGTTGCTTACCTACATAATGACATTCATCAAAAAATAATAATAATTCAAGTATTCATTGAATAAAAAATTATACCCAAATAATAATAATAGTAATTACCTTCTTTGCCTTTGTCAAAGCATTTTTATGTTGAAGCTGACTCTCAAGCTTCTCGAGCATCAAATCGATGCAATCTGCGCACACGGTGTCCACCACATACACGTGGCCTCTTCTCCATTAACATCCTCCCGTAGCTTTTATAATTTGATGCATTGTCCGTGACTACTTGAATGACAAGGTCTTCTCCCACTTCCTCAACAACCTCATCAAGTAGTTTAAACATCAAAGTAGCATCTTTAATCGCATCGGATGCATCAATGATTTCAAAAATCTGAGTTTCATGGGGTTGTTTACAAGAAAGTTTATTAGTTGTCTTTCCTAATATTTTTCAACCATCAAGACAAGATTGACACCCCCGTATGTGCCCAAGTCTTTTTTACCTCCTCAGCAAAAGCCTTTGTAGTCTTCTCTTCCTCCTTCAAAATCCAAGAGCTAAGCTCGTATGGGGTAGGGGGCTTCAAAGCACGGCCATAGTTCCCAATAGATCGACACATATTTATAAATGAAGGACTATCAGCAACATTGAAGGGAATCCCGTTTTCAAAGAAGAATCGACCTATATCAAGGCAGACTGCATTACGAGCCTCCTTTGAAAATACGGTACGCCTTGTAGTAGCATCATCATCACCAGCATCAACATCCACAACAAATCTATCCATGGTTCCCCAAACTCCCATCCCGGAGGCACTACCCACGCTTGAACCTCCCATTCCCAAGGATGAATGACTACCATAATAAGACCTGTATTTTTTCAGCTTCATCTCTTTGTCTTTCCTCCTTGGAGTCCAAATTTTTCTTCATATATGAAGCAATCTCTTCCTTCACTTTGCTTGGTACTTTTTTGCAAGCCTCGACGTTACTATGATTTCCCACAAGATGATTTTTTAATCTTGTAATCCCTCCTTTGCAAATTTTCTTACAAAAATTGCATTCCACATATAAATGAGCTTTATTAACTCCAGGGACTGCGGTGCCATATTTTCATGCAGGATCTTTCTTACCCATAATCTTAATTCACTGTAATAATAAAAGCAATTGTTATTGACAGTCTAAAAAATCAAATGGAATTATCATATACTATTTACACAATAAAAATTGTTAATGCTATAAACTATAATTGTTATTGTAATACACTATAATTGTTATACACTGTAAACTATAATTGTTATACACTATAATTATACACTATAATTGTAAACTATAATTGTTATACACTGTAAACTATAATTGTTATTGTAATACACTGTACAGTGTACACTATTAAAACAATAACAATTAAAAGAAAGAAAGAGACGAAACAAGAAAGAGAACTCAGTCGCTACAAGAAAGAACCTCAATCGAAGAAACTCAGTCGGCGATCGAAGGAGAACTGTCAGTCGCTACAAGAAAGAGACGAACTGTCAGTCGCGAGGAGAAGGAGAACTGTCAGACGCGAGGAGAAAATGAACTGTCAGTCGCAACTCGCGATTCTCGATCGAAGGAGAAGGAGAAGTCTAGCAAAGCAGAAGCCCAGAAGTAGAAGTCTCGCGACTCTCGATCGAAGGAGAAGGAGAAGCCCAGAAGTAGAAGTCAAGCAGTCTCGCGTTCAATAAGGTAATTTCTGAAAAGTCGATCTGATATTAGGTCTTTTTTTTGCGAAAACAAGGCGTACGCCTCGCGACGCCTCCAGGCGCAAGCTTCGGCAGATAAAGGCGTGTTTTCGGCTTACTCTAGATAAGGCGGAAGCCTCGCAAACCTTTTCATCCGCCTACCATTCTGGGCGCCTCGAGGCGTACTCCTCGAGCGCTTATTTGAACATATGCTTTCATGAGTCGTAACTCCTTCTTCTCTTAGAGGTTCGCTTCATATTCTATTGCTCTAGGTGAAGTATGCACTTCTGTTTGGCTTTTGTTTATTCGTTAGGTATTTTGTTAACCCACTAACAGGACCCACTAGTTAAAGAGCATGTAGCCCATGTTATTCTATCCATTCATGTAAATGAGACACCTGTTACTTGACAAACAAAGCACTCAAAGACACATAATAATGAATGTTGTATAGTTGTATACAAACTCTTTGTACTAAGTATTATATATTTTATATATACGGTAAATTTAAACATATAGTTTATACGAATATTATATTATATGCATGATAAATAAATATTAATATTATATATATAATAGAATAAATTAGTATTATATGTTTTATTATTATACTTTATTATATTAGTATTATATTATATTTATCTTTTCACTTATATAATAAAATATTTATTTATATTCATGAAATATAAATTTAATATAATCAATAAACATATTTATTTATTATTCATGAAAATTAAATTTAACATAATCAATAAATATTTTAACTTTCAATTTTAATTTTTTTATAAGTGATTTAATTTTTTAGTGTTTTATTTTACTATTGAAGTTAAATTTACCAATGTATCTACTTGTTATATTTGTTCAAGTATATGTTTTGAGTCTATGAACTGTAATGTAGTGTTAGTTATATATAATATATTCGTAAGTAATTTATTTTATGTTTAGTGTACCTGTGAATTGAGCTATATATATAATATTTATTTATAAAATGCACATTGTAAATAATTCATCGCTTTATGGACGACTAGTCAGGCGCCTAGTCGATTAGTCGCTTAAGCGGTCGGCCACCGACTCGCCTCGACTTAGCGCCTTAACAACTATGCGACGTACTCATCAAAAGATGGGACACATTAGCTATACAAGATGCACAGAAAGTTATAAAACTAAGTGATCCCGGTAAATTGGTAATCAGAAATTACAGAATGAGGTGAAACCTAGATTAAAGCAATTCTGGTTCTTGTAAAATGCCTCGTAAGGTTTGGCAAAACTTTTAACTTCCCCTTTTCTGTATTATCTTGTGATTAGTCTAATATAACTTTGTTTATACCATCTTCATTTTTTGGTGCATGAGTTGGATAGTTGCAGAATCATTTACAATGCAAACATGCAAATCAGCAACTACCACAGCTTATTTGTTGATTAATAATGTTCCATTGCATGTATCTGTAGTTTTATTGGCGAAATCTGACTGGGGCAGTTGTACTCAAATTGCAGGTGCACTTCGTGCTGTTTGAAGATTCTGTTTACAATGTTTGGTTGAACAAGGCAAATGAATTGCTCCAAACGTAATGCTTTTACTCTTTGCATGACAACTGGCAGAAATGTGTCTAGTTGTGTATATTTACTTGGATTGAAGAGATGGAATTGCAATATCCATATTGACATCTGTAGTAAAATCCATACAGGCTACGGTGGTGTTCTAGGTAAGATCAGCATAGTATGGCAAGACAGCTAGATAGTTATATTAGTCTGAGACCCTAGTCTGTAATTGACATGGTGTTTGATGATTGCCGCCAGTTTGTTAAAATAAGCTTCTCCAAACTGAAGAAATATATGTAAACTTGTACTTAATTTGAACTTGTAAAATTAAGTACAAGTTTACAGGCAATAGTTGTCATTGTTTATTTACCATTATGGTTCATTTGTCTAGCATTTACTTGGTTGGCAGGAGAAATGAGTACTGTTAAAGGATACATGTAATACCCGGAAAAAAAAAATAATAAATATTAAATAATAAAAATTTCTTTGTTTTAAAACATATTAATTGGACTTTGTCATTTATTTTGGGTCAACTAGTTATTTAGTTTGTGTGGGCTAATAAATATTAATAAGAGATGGGTAAATTAATTTAGTGCAATTTGGGCCTTCAAATTTATTTGGATTTAATTTAATTAAATGTGGGTAATATTGATTTTATTACAATTAGGAGAATAAATAAGATAATTAATAAATAAATAAACACTAAAACCTAATCACAAGCTCTACAAATTAGAAAAGAAAAGAAGGAGGCGGCGGTGAGAGATCATAGCAGAAAAGAGAAGCAAGCAGGTGTCTTTTATTCCTTTTTTTTTTTTTTTTTTTTTAATTGTTGGCTCATAGACATGATTTGTTTATTCCTTAGAAATTAATTACTTTGATTTTCTTTCTAAGCCTATTGTTATGAAATTGTGGTGTAGTTTATATATAAATATATAGTCTTTAACGGGATTATAAAATTGGAAGCTACTGAACTTTTCTTATATAACAATAACAAGGATTATTACATATATTGGTTGATTGCAGGTTATTGGGCGAATTATATATATATATATATATATATATATATATTTATATTTTATTTTACTGAGTATTTAATTTATGAAGCGTATAAATCGAATTAATGAATCAAATTGAAAGTTATGTATATCAGTTTAAATTAATTAATCTTGTTGATAATATTATAAAATTTACTTGGTAACAATTTAACAATATTACGTTGTTAATGAGTAAGTTTGTAATAAAATTTTATTTTATTATTTTGTTTAATTAGTTCGAACGGAAGGAATTTAACGAGACAAATTTGGAATTTAAATTTTGGGTATTATATTGCTTAATCCGATGACGGATTAAATCTTTTTTTCAATGAGACTCTTTTGTTTTTAATTTATTCGTTTCGTTATGCGTTTGAAAATTAGTATTGCCTCTCATGATTATTTCTTGTCAAATTCATTGTGATAATTTCGTTTAGCGTTCATAGTTGGAACTCATATTTGTACTCTGCAGACTAGTACACAACATGTCTAAATTTATTTTGATATTTGTAGTAATGTGCATGTTAATATTTTTGGAGACTTTGTGTTGATATCTCGTTTCAGTTTAACATGTACATGTTAGAATCCCTTTGTTGTGTCGCATGTGTTGTGACATTATATTTTGTTAGAATACCGTAGGGTATACCTGAGCTATAACCACCTGTGGGGGTACCATAGGCATGTCCTCCTGGCACCGAGGCATGACACCTTCTGGGGCGGTATGATCAGTCCACGGCGTCTCCGTTTTGTGCTCCGGTGGGAGTTGGCCATTTGGTATTTTGTTGTGGGAAGCGTATGGATCGACCCTAGTTTTCTGTTATGTTCTGCGGATTGGTGATGTTTATGGATATATTTGATACATTGTACCAATTTTTAATTTGGTAAAAGAAATTATGTTAAAAGTCATCGTTAATAAGAAGTTTTATTTGAATGCTATTGATTGGTCTAAAGATTTTAATTCTTATAATAATATCTTTTAATATTTGAAGGTGCAAGAAAATGTGTTCACCATCAATCTATGATAAAGTTTAAATTACTATATTTTAGTTAAATTATCTCCCTTCACACCAGTTAACTCATGACAAATCATTCCATCCACAACTTATTATGGGTCTCTTTTCTTTCTCCTACTTTTTTATCTCTATTTTCTCACTTATCTTTTTTTCATCCATGTTTTTATATTTTATCCAAAATTTTATTTTCTTTTCTTAATTGCACACATAGTGTGTTAGATTAGTGTATGTTTATTATGCTCTATCCTCTGATAGTTGGGAGAGGCATTATGTAGAATCAATAACAATTTCCAAAAATTATGACAATATAATTATAAAAACTGTAATATCTATCTAACTGAAATTATCAATTATCAAGTTTTTTTTTTATTTTCAAATAAATCAGATAAAGTTTGAAATTAAGTTTTTTCAATGAAAAACCAATTTTTTTGAAAAGAAGGTGCATTATATATTTTACCCTCAGAAATTTTGTTGGATTCCATCTAGCAATCATTTTCGATTGGTTGGTTAAGAGGGTGCTATTTGTTTTTGAAAAAGTCTTGGCAGACAATTTTATTGGACAGGAAAATGGGATATATATATATTCAAATTATACCTAAAACACTATATTTTGTAAAAATTCTTGTTGGAATAAATACTATATATTTTTTGAGAGTCACGATAAAAAAAATAAAAAAATTTGGAAAATATCCTATTTTCCTGTCCATTACACCTGTCTGCGTAGACCGACTCTTTGTTTTTTGAGCTATTATATGCGGACATAATAATTGAATATAAAAATTAAATAGGAGTATTTTATAATTTTACTCATTTATATTTTTAAAATTTTTCTTGTTTTTTTTAAAAAAAAATTAAGTTTGGGCTTTTAAAAGTTAGGGGGCATGTAAAAGTTTAGATTACAAATACAAATAGCACTGCTGTTTCGAAAGCTCCACTCCATTCCACAAAGTAAGAGGGTTAGAAATGGCTCTTCGAACCCTAATGAGCAGCAAAACCCTAGGCGTTAGATTTCAGCAATTTCGTGGATTGCAGACGACTTTCTCGCTTCCGGATCTGCCTTATGATTATGGCGCTCTGGAGCCGGCCATTAGCGGAGATATAATGCAGCTCCATCATCAGAAGCATCACCAGGCTTACATTACCAACTACAACAAAGCTCTTGAGCAGCTCGATGCTGCCATCTCCAAAGCTGATTCTTCCACTATTGCCAAACTGCACAGCGCCGTCAAATTCAATGGCGGAGGTTCATCTCTCCCTCATGTTTGTGTGAAAATATTTCTCTGTGATATTGCTGAATTTTTTAGATACACGCTTTAGTGGAAACTTTTTAGGCTCTGTTTGTTATCCAGCATGTTTGATATTTGAGTGTTTTTGTTTTTGTGATTGTGATTGCTCTATTTTGTGTTTTTTTTTTTGTTTTTTATAATTATTGGTAATGTTATTTTTGTGTTTAATGTCTGGGTATTTTTGTTTGGTAATTAAGTGCTAGTATTACTTAAGAGTATACCAAAAAGACTCAAATATACAAGTAACAAAAACTAAATAAACTTAATTCTGAATAAGCTCATAGTTATACAATTCCAAATAACTAGTCCTCTGGTCACAGTCCAAGGAAATTGGACTAAACTACCATTTTATGTCTCCATAAAAAAGTAAGACACGTGATTTATCAAACCAAATTATAATAACCGCGGGTAAAATGCAAAGTCGACCACTGAAGTTTAGTGGTTTTTGGGTATTGAGACCTTTTTTTTTGGTCAACGCAAATTGAGCCTCTTTCTATTCAAAAATTTGGACTTTGAGCCCCAGGCGCCACATGTGCGTGCGTACGTGGCAGATCTGACGTGAGCATTTTTGAAATTTTTTCCAAAAATATGTCGTTGCACAGATTCGAACTCAAGACCACTAGTTTGAAACTTTGGTCCAATGACCACCCAAGCACCACGGGCCTAACTGTTATTATTTCACAAGAATTTATCTTTATAACTAAACAATTCATGTTCCCAGATTTTAACCATCTCTGGATAAAAGGTACCCAACATGAATCTAAAAACAGAGGAAATCACAAGCAATAATCAAACTAACCATTCAAAGACCAAAATTAACCTAATTGGCTAATCCAAACTGAAATGCATTAGATAGATAACAATGATCCATAAATACATCCAAATCAACATAAACAACTGAACATAAATACAGATCCCCAAATTAAATTAGCCTAACCAACTACATACATCATGAATTAAGATTAGATTAAGTCCAAGAACCTAACCCCGTCATATTCAAAGACCATAGCTTTCTGTCTCGTGTGACTAGATCAAACTCTACTTCAACCCCAATCCATGCTTTCCATGAACACAACCAGGCCTACTGTAATTGTAAGTCAACCTTTTCGACTTTATCAATTTAGGGCAAGCCCTTTTCCCCAATTTCCTCATTCTTTGCCTCCGAAATTTATCATTCACCCAAAATGGAATCAATTCATCATCCAAATCATAATCATCCTCCTCATCTTCTTCAGATCTGCTAAGTCTCATTTCCCTATTAATATAACCTCCATACTCACTTCAAAAAACCAAAAGAAAAAACCAGGGGAGATACAGGCCTTCAAGTCTCTAGCTCCAATGACGACTATGGCTGCTTTGTTCATGAAAACCCCTAACACATCTCATTCTTTCCCAAAAACCCACAAATCCCTTTTAATCGCTCCCCTCAAATTATCTGTTTCTCCTCTGTCAAACCCAAAGACCCGCCAAAATAACTGAATTTCATGCGGGTTAATGGTGGCAAGCTCGTGGAGCTGATTGTGAAGGAATCAGAAAGAGATCTGAAGAAGAGAGAGGCGTTGTCTTTGCCCCAAATCAAGCTCTCTTGGATCGATCTCGAATGGGTCCATGTGCTCAGCGAAGGTTGGGCTAGCCCCGCTTAAAGGATTCATGAGAGAAGCAGAGTTCCTCCAAACTCTTCATTTCAATTCGCTCCGACTGGATGACGGGTCATTCATCAACATGTCGTTGCCAATTATTCTTTCCATAGATGATTCGCAAAATTTTTAGATTGGCGAGTCGGGTTCTGTTGCCAATTGTTCTTGCCATAGATGTCGCAAAAGTTTCAAAAGTTTCGATCTCGAATGGGTCCATGAAGAACGAAATGAGACTTAGCAGATCTGTTTTATCTTTTAATTTGGGGGAAATGAATTGTTTAGTTATAAAGATAAATCCTTGCGAAATAATAGCAGCTAGGCCCGTGGTGCTCGGGTGGTAATTGGACCAAAGTTTCAAACTGGTGGTCTCGAGTTCGAATCTGTGCAACGACATATTTTTTGGAAAAATTTCAAAAATTGCCACGTCAGCTAGTCCAGGTGTAAAATAAAATAATAAATGCCCACGTCAGATCTGCCACGTAGGCGCCACGTACGCAGGTCAACGCACATGTGGCGCTTGGGGCTCAAAGTCTAAATTTTTTAATAGAAAGGAGCTTAATTTGTGTTGACAAAAAAAAAAGGGCTCAATACCCAAAAATCACTAAAGTTCAGTGGTCGACTTTGCATTTTACCCTAATAACTGCACACGCCAAATGAACTCAGCAAATCCAGCCTAAGGTTTGGAGAAAAATCCATAAATGGATAACAGCTGCCATTCAATCAAAACCAACTTCTCAGATGACCTGTATGTGGTAGAAAATGAGGGGCACTGTTTTGGCTGCGACTGATTTCAATTTTAGTGAACTGTAGTTAGAATGTGCTTTGATATTTAGAGAATATAAAGGAGAGTTCTATATTTACAACACTGAGGTATATCATTAAGTGTAACAAACTGGCCGCGTTCAAGACTAATGTGTCTTGAATAGTTGAATTTCTTGTATTTGATGAGAAATCAAGATTATTACATTCATTAGTTGTTGAGGATTTACCTTTTCTTTAGTCTCGTGTTATTTCCGAAGCAGTTTTTGTGATGTAGATGAAAGTTGGTTAGAACAATATAAAAGGCTTTGGATGTTTATATGAATTAGAAGTTGTATTTTAATTAATTTCTTTAATTTGTAGTTATCGTATTAGATTCCAATTTAGGTTAGGAAAGTTGTCTGGTAGTATTATAAATAGTGATGTATTTCATTATTTGGAGACATTGAATGATTAATTGATCGAGTTTTACTTGAGAATTGTTTGTGTGATATTAACCCTTTGTCCCAAAACCCCATCCCCATCATTTTTTATATCAGAGTCAAATCTCAAAACCACCTTCTGAAACCCCAATCTCTGTCCCAAATTCATTGTCCCACATCATCAATACCCTTGCCTTGAATACAAAACCAAGTCATATAACCACTATCAATCTACTCAACCTATTAACCAAGCCAAGTATCATCCCAAACACATTGTCAAAAGGATTGAAGATTCAATCACAACGCTTACTGCAAATGTTTAGGCTTCTATTACAGCACTTACAGTAAAGGTTGATGTACTCACGAAACGTGTAGATAAGGGACAAGAAGATGTTCATAAAAATTTGGAAGACCACATCCCGAATCTTAATCATATGAGACTACAACAACATGATTCATGAGTTAATTGTAACACCCGCTTCCCGAATAGGAAAGGGAGGTCACGCACAAAGCACAACAAATATCAAAATTAGTAAACGGAGCACTAATGACTTCAAAATATTAATAATGATATCCATCAATAAAGTACTAAATACAATTCTCCAACTAGAGTCAAAATAATTAAAACCAAAAATCGAATCAACCTAGATGGTCAAAGGCAACACTCATCACACTTGCTCTAAATCACCCCTGCAAATCTGCCAGAAGAAAAACACATTATGAGCCAATTGCCCAGTACGGATATAAAGATACAAAAGATATACAACTGAAATACGAAATCAACAGAGACAAAATATTGCCTCCGACGAAAAATAAAATCTCCAAATATCTGAATAGAATATATCTGAACCAATAGAATTAACGAAACAAACAGAAGAGTAAAGAAATATTGAACCAAAATAACTAACTCAATTAATTGAATTGAACATAACAGAACAAAACTAATATAATGAAATAATAGGCTGAATCTAATGGCTGGGTGTCATTTCATACCGATTGAGCTCAGAAATATACATTGCCACGCAGGCAAGTCAAAATAATGACACATGCAAGTCAACATAATGCCACAGGCAACCAAAATAATGTCACACATGCAAATCCCACATTGTACAGCGAATCCAAATGTATGCAAATCGGATAGGTGTGTTTGGCATAACATCACTAATTCGCAGAACAAAAAACTAGGGCCTAACCATACGTCTCTCACAATTAAACACCATATGGCCCACTTCTTCCGGAGTCCAAAACGGAGATGCCGTGGATTAATCACATCGCCACGGAAAGTGTCATGCCTCTCGTACTAAGACAATATGTTTGTGGTACCCTCACAAGTGGTTATAACTCAGATATACCCTACGGTATATTCTAACAAAAATACCATGTCACAACATATGCGACATAATACCAATAAAAATAGATACTGTGCCACAAACATGCGACACAATATCCACAAAAATGGGGTTCTAATATGTACATGTTGAACCAAATCAAATCATAATTACAATGTCTTAAAAAGAAAGTAACATGTACCGCCCTACAATTATCAAAAATAAATACTAAACATGATAACCTAATTCAAAGAGTACAAATACGAGTCCTATGTATCAGCTCCAAAATGAAACTTTACTATGAATTTCACAAGAAACAATTATGTGAAATAATAACGGAAACCAAAACGAGAAACAAAACTAACTAATACAATTCGTCTAGGTGCTATAACTGTCGTGGTTTTGGTCACAACTCACATGTCTTTCGAGTGTTTTCCCAAAGATGAATATTGCCTCTTCTCCCTCTAGGCAACTTGTTATTGTTGACAAAGTGTGCGGGAAAGCCGAATTAAACGAATAGATTTGCAAGCCGATAGGCGATAGACGACGAATATGAGCCCGATGAGCAAGATTTAGAAATTGATGCTCATTTAGAAGGATGTTTAGGTGTTCTTCGACCTTTACTTGTTGCCCAACAACATTAGGATGATCCTAAGATCCATCGTGGGCGAATTTTTCAGACGAGAGTCGTGTGCGTGACTAGTGTGCTCTTTTGTGATTGATACTGGGAGTTGTACGGATGTTATTTTTGAGGAAGCAGTTAAGAAACTTGGGTTAAAAGTTGAGTTTCACCCGGAGCCGTATGATGTTGTATGGATTACCAATACAAAGTTGTGGGTTACCCATAGGTGTATGGTTACATTTTCCGTTGGCAAGCTAAGGATACCGTTATGTGTGATGTTCTACCCCTTGAAGTTTGTCACATTACCTTAGGGCGTAAATAGCTATGGATTGTCACGCGCAATATGATGCTCGTGCTAATATCTATTCAATTATCAAAAGCAATATCAAATTCACTCTTACTTGCGCTCTCGACATGCCAAATTTGAAGCTTGCAAAGACTTCCTTGGTGATCTGACGTGATTGTTCTTATGTTGATAACTCGGGAGTCGAGTTTTTTTCAGCGGAAGAGAAATAATGTAGGATGAGTCCATGAAAGTTGGTTAAAACAATGTAAAAGGCTTTAGAAGCCTATATGAATTAGAAGCAGTGTTCTAAAATCCCGCCAGCGCTTAGCCAGCGCCTCACATAGCCCCCTAGCGCTTTACTTTACTAGAAGAAGACAAAAAAAAATTCATCCAGAAAATTAAAGTGGTCTAAAGCGGAGAATTTTTTTTTATTTTAATAACTACCAAAATCAGATCTTGATATATTTATTTTTTTAATGATTTATCATATTCATAATACAGGTTGTAATATATCAAATCACAACAAGAAGTGAACAATATCAAGTCAAAATGGATAATTTTATTATAGTTGTAATTTTTTGAACTTGTACCAACTTCAAATTAGGGATAAATCAACTTTTGGTACCTGTACTAGGACACGACTTACAATTTGGTACCCGAAGTGAAAAAAGTTACAAACTGGTGATTTTACTCGAAAAATGTTACACTCCGTTAAATATTAGGGACAACTTACAATTTGGTACTCGAAGTGAAAAAAGTTACAAACTAGTGATTGTACTCGAGAAATGTTGAAATCTGGTGCTTGTACTTTCCAATTTTTAAATAATCATTAAAATTGATCCAACGGGAGAAACAAACATACAGAGAGAGAAGCGAAGTCGACGCGAAGAAGATCCTCGACGTTTTGTTCCATCTTTCCTTACCTCCCACATTCGCACAATTGCTCCACAGTGGCACCGACTTGGGAACTCTGGTGTAATCCATTCATTTTTATTACATGAACTACAATCTTCTTCTCCGATTTCATTTACGATTCCACTCCAAGACGAGCTCATCCTTTCAATTAAACACTGAAAACCCTTTAATAAATATATGTGAACCAATAATCAATGGAGAATCGAGACAAGAAGAATGAGAGAAGGACAAAAGAAGAGAACCCTAATTTTCAAACAGAATAAAGATGAAACCCTACTGTTTAACGATTGTAACATTTTTCGAGTACAATCACCAGTTTGTAACTTTTTTCACTTCGGGTACTAAATTGTAAGTCGTGTCTCTAATATTTAACGGAGTGTAACATTTTTCAAGTACAATCACCAGTTTGTAACTTTTTTCACTTCGGGTACCAAATTGTAAGTCGTATCCCAGAACAGGTAGCAAAAGTTGATTTATCCCCTTCAAATTATATAAATGATGATACATTTGTAATATTTAGTTTAATTCAATATAATTCTTCAATTTATGTTTAGTTTCTTAAGTTTTAATATTGAATTAAATTCTTGAAATTTTAAATTTTATTATTTAATAGCAAACTTATTTATGAGTAAAATTAATACGTTAAAAATATGTTTGAACTTTGAACAATTGCATGTTTGTGTTTGACCTTTGACATTAGCAATATGGATATGTGTTTGAACTTTAAGCAAATGCCTTTATTATCTTTATTATAGATTATTTTGCTTTATATTATTGTTTTGTTTAGATAAATGTAAGATAAAATATTAAAATTGACTTGCAATAAAAAATTCCGCCTAGGCCTCATAGGCGCTAGGCCCCCCTCGGCCGCCCGCCTCCCGCCTCCCGCCTCCCGCCTTGCGCATTTTAGAACATTGATTAGAAGTTGTATTTTAATTATCTTCTTTAATTTGTAGTTATCGTATTAGAGTCCAATTTAGGTTAGGAAAGTTGTTTAAGAGTATTATAAATAGTGATGTACTTCATTATTTGGAAACATTGAATGATTAATTGATTGAGTTTTGTATGAGAATCTTTGTCCCAAAACCCCGTCCCCATCATTTTGACTTTTGCTAAAGCAAATTTTTCTCATAGGAAAAGCCATTTTAGCTAAAACCCTTTTCTTAGAACCTCATTTTAGAAAATACACTTAGTACCATTATTGCAATTCTAATTTCATGTTTCATATGAATCTCACCTGTTTATCAATGCTCTCTAAATATGTACGTATGTGTATTTGCCCTAAAGAAGTATCATTTTACATTGTGACATTCTCATGATAAGTATTATTCAGCATGGTTTCATAGTCTTTTAACTTTAGCTCCATGATAAAGTTTCATGTACCTGGTAATTATGTGAGAAATTATTCGGAATTTGAGTTTGAGATAGAGGAAAGTGCACTTTTAGAGATTCATGCTCGAGGGCTAATGCAATTTTCTATACATAAGAAACTAGCGTTGGAGTTTACATAGAACCCCTGTATTCTTTCTGGTCAGCCTAGGGCCCTAATGTTTCTTGCTTATTTTAGGATCGTACAATAATTATTAACCCTATGATCCATGGATACATGGATAAATTTTAATCAACCTGCTCATTATTATTGCTAGGATATGATTAAATAACATAACTCATGCTCTCTCAAGCAGGTCATATCAATCACTCAATTTTCTGGAAGAATCTTGCTCCTGTTAATGTAAGTTATTTTCTCCTTTTCCAACTGTTTGTGCACTATTTCTCTTAACATTGAATCTAAGCGAGTGCTAAAACCTTTTTCAGGCAGGGGGTGGTGAGCCTCCAAAGGGTTCTCTTGGTGGGGCTATTGGCACACAGTTTGGTTCTGTGGAAGCATTAGTTCAGAAGATGAACGCAGAAGGCGCTGCTTTACAGGGCTCTGGATGGGTGGTATATTCTATTTATTTGACTTTTTATTTGCTGGATATCTCATATTATGATGTTTGTTTGTTTTTATCCATGGCTTTTTTCGTTCTTTTTTTGCGCATGTGTCTCTTTTGGCAGTGGCTTGGTCTGGACAAAGAGCTGAAAAGGCTTGTGGTAGAAACCACTGCAAATCAGGTAACATATGCATTAAGTGTCATCAACGAATCTAGCGGCCATATGGTCTCCTATTTTTGGAAACTTATTAATTCAACTCATTCCAGTTAAATTGCTGCAATTAGCATGATGCAGAACATATACACGAAAGAAGGCATGAGAAATAAGCAGGGAAGGAAACTCAGAGGAAAGAATAATATCAATATTCAACCTATGAAAAACAAATTTATTGGTTACATCAAAAGCTTTTGAACTAGGCAACCAAACATAAAAAATACTTGCTAATTTTGGGGGCCAAGATACTTAAATGCTGAAAATTCTATTTATATTTGAAAAGAAATTATTTTGTAACTATCTTAGTATTTTATAAACTTATTGGGCGTATTGTGTCAGGCCCTTGTTGTAGCCTAACTAAAAAATAAGAAAGAAATAGAGAAATAGAGATATAATTTAGAGAGAAAAAGGGAGGAAGAAGGAGAGGAACTCAGTGATTTCTCACTGAGTTCGTAAATTACAAAGATCGGTCGAGAGAGAGAGAAAATAAGGAGAAACTTCATAAGCTCTCTTCATTTCATTCACAAAAGAAAATTTATATATTCAATACTTGGGGAATATTCTTCCCATTACATCTATATGTATATATATATAGTTAACAAATGCTGGAAAATAACTCTCCTAACCTACACCTTATCCCTTATTCATCACCCACATGATAACTAACCACATATGTGCTTACATGTGCACCAAAATAACCAATGCTAGAAGATATTAATTATTCCAGTTATGCACAGTTTACCCTTGGCCTGACATTCCCTTTAATCCCTCCCCTTTAAAATTTTTCATGTCCTCGTGAAAATGTTCTTGGCTGTTTCCTTCAAACTTTCTTGATAGACTAACTGTTGCTGTGTTATCTTTCCCTTTCTTGTAAGTAATGATGTAGTCTTATCCCAGAAGTTTGCTCATCCAACTTTGTTGCAGACAAGTTACTACCTTTTGTTCCAAAAAATACTTCAAGGATTGATGGTCTATTCTAATAATGAACTTTTTTTGCCCAAGGTAAGAAGACCATCTCTTTATAGCCTCTGCCACTGCCATGAGTTCCTTCTCATAAGTTGAATAAGATTGAGTTTTAATACCCTGCTAAAATAGGCCAAAGGCCTTCCTTGTATTAGGATGGCCTCTATCCCAGAGCCTCATGCATGATTTCTACTTCAAAGGTTTTGGTAAAGTATGGCAATGCTAGGACTGGAGAGGTTGTGATGTTTTTTTCCAGAGCTATGAAAGCTTGTTTACCTTTCGAGTTCCACCCAAATTTCCCTTTTTGGAGTAATATGGGCAGAGGTTTAGCAATAGTTCCATATCCCTTTATGTATTTTCTGTAATAACCAATGAGACCAAGGAAATCTCGATTAAAATGCAAATGTGGCACTTGAATTTTAGATGTTTTTGGGTATTGAACCCCTTTCTATTAGTCAGCGCGAAACGAGTCCTTTTTTGTCAAGAAATTTGGATATTGAACCCTCAAGTTCTACATGTGCGTTGACTTGCATACGTGGCACATGTGATACCGTTAATGTGTACTTAAACTCAATTAAATTCCAAAAAGATGTTTCCACGGATTAGATCTCAAAACCTCGTGTTTGAGGTTTTGACTATGACACCACCCAAGCACCACAGGTGAATAAATTATATACTAAAAGACAAACTTAAGCTCAATTAAATCCCAAAAAGATGCTCCACGGATTTGATACCAAAACCTCGTGTTTGGGGTTTTGGCCATGAGACCACTCGAGCACCACGAGCCTAATCAATTGATTTCCATCATCTCAGAAATTTGAGGGATTGAAAGGGGAAATCTACCTAAAGAAAGTAGCAACCTAAAGGTTGGGATGGTTCAATATCTACTGGACATATGGATCTTCTTTTTAACAATTATCTTGGGATCTTCATTCTTCGAGTCTTCACATTGTCAGTCCAATGTCAGGGCTGATATACTCTATACGGTTTTCCTAATCGTAGAGTTTCATGGTGTTCATAGAGTATTTGGATAGATGACTCTACGATTGGAAAGCTCTACGTACATAGCTTGATTCCAAAATCGTAGAGTATAACCTTGTAATAGCTGGAGCTGAAAATTCGTTGAGTAAAGGTTGAAATTACTCTACTGTCGTGAAGTACTCAAAGAGAACTCTAAGATCGTTGAGTGAAATATTAATTCATAGTGTAAAGGAGTAAAGTACTCGTAGAGAACTCTAAGATCATTGAGTGAAATGCAAGTTCGTAGAGTTAAGGCTCAAGTCACTTACTATCGTAGAGTAAAGAAGTAAAGTACTTTAAGATAACTCTAAGATCGTTGAGTGAAATAACAGTTCGTAGATTTAAGACTGAAGTCACTCTACTATCGTAGAGCTATTGCAAATTGTAAAGTCTAGTATCATAGAGTTGAGTCATTCTACGATCTAAGGATTCACTTTACGTTTTTACATTGAAAGCCAGAACGACCCTACAATTTTGCTAACTGTAGAGTTTTATGGTGTTTGTAGAGTATTTGGCTAGATGACTCTACCAATGTTCTAAAAGGCGCTAGGTGGGTGGTAGGGGGGGCTAAGCTGCTTAGGGTGCAGAGCGGGGCTAAGGCGAGATTTTTTATTTTAAGCCAATTTTAATATTTTATCTTACATTTATCCAAACAAAACAATAATATAAAGCAAAACAATCTATAATAAAGATAATAAAGACATTTGCTTAAAGTTCAAACACATCCATATTGTTAATTTCAAAGTTCAAACACATGCAATTGTTCAAAGTTCAAACATATTTTTAACGTATTAGTTTTATTCATAAACAAGATTGTTATTAAATAATAAAATTTAAAAATTCAAGAATTTAATACAATATTAAAACTTAAGAAACTAAACATAAATTTAAGAATTATATTGAATTAAACTAAATATTACAAATGTATCATTATTTATATAATTTGAAATTCGTACAAATTCAAAAAATTACAACTATAATAAAATTATTCATTTTGACTTGATATTGTTCACTTCTGGTTGTGATTTGATATACTACAACCTGTATTATGAATATGATAACTCATTAGAAAAATAAAAATATCTGGTTTGGGTAATTGAAATAAAAAATCTTTTTTCGCCTACGCCCCGCCTAATTTCCTAGAAAGGTTTTTTGCCGCCTTGAGCTTAGGTGAGGCGTCAGGGGGCCTAGGCGAGGCGCTCAGGGGGCCTAGCACCTAGGCGGGGCGCCAAGGGGGTCTAGCGCCTAGGCGGACTTAGGTAGGGATTTTTAGAACACTGGACTCTACGATTGGAAATCTCTACGATCTTCAATGTGTTATACGATCTCTATCAGAGTCTACGGTTTTTTACTTGCTTTACGGTCATTAGGATCATAGAGTTTCATGGTGTTCATAGAATATCCACTATGCTCTACGATCATTCAGGAAGCTTTACAATCTTCTAGACGGCTTTACGATCATTTAATTTTCTATAGTCTATACATTTCATTTACTCAACGAAATAGATCAACCTAACTAGTTTATAATCTAAGTCCTTTTATATTAATCTCATTTTAAGGACTGCACAAAAGCTATTGAGTTATAAATATACATTATCTCATCATCAGATGCCACAAAACTTTTTACATAAACATCACCAATAAAACAACATTAAGCACATTGAACAACATTACCAACACACATTAAGCAGGCATGATTGCTCATTTAACTGAGCAGATTGTGGATCACAACATTTTCCAATATAAGAGTAACAAGCCTTGCATAACTTGTAGCTCGAGTTACAAACACCAAAAAAATCCCATGTGTATCAGTTTTGAGATAAATACAAACATCAAAATACCATGAAAGTCAATTACATAATGAAAATAAAGATTAATAGTGCAATATCTTCTACTTCTTGTTCACACTTTTTTGAGTTTCACCAGTGTTGGGAAAGTTGATTGTCACTCCACTTGATTGTCCCTCGCCCTCAATTACTTTTTCATCATCAGTTTGAAACATTTCTTCTTCCTCATCATGAAGTATATAACTATTATCAGAAGAACTTGAGTCCTGATCCCCATTTTCTTCCACCACATCACCATCATGACCATTATCTTTTAATATTTTGTTGGGGAAAAATCAATTGATTTAGTATATAATTTATTCTTTAGGTAATCTATGTAGCTAGACCCGTGTTACTCGGGTGGTCTCAGTTCCAAAACCTCAAACACGAGGTTTTGAGATCAAATCCGTGGAACATCTTTTTGGGCCATAATTGAGTTTAAGTTTGTCTTTTAGTATATAATTTATTCTTTGATAATCTAACAAGTAGCTGGCCCGTGGTGCTCGGGTGGTCTCATGGCCAAAACCTCAAACACAAGGTTTTGAGATCAAATTCGTGAAACATGTGAAACATCTTTTTGGGATTTAATTAAGTTTAAGTACATATCAGCTGTGTCACGTAGGTAAGTCAAAGAACATGTGGCACGGCACCTGAGGGTTTAATATCCAAATTTCTTGACAGAGAGGCTCGTTTCGCGTTGACTAATAGAAAGAGGCTCAATACCCAAAAACACCTAAAGTTTATGTGCCACATTTGCATTTTACTCAAAAAGCCTCTTAGTTGGTTGACAATTTTAGGAGTAGGCCAGTCCAACACATCTTGTACTTTAGAGGGATCCACTACCACTCCTAGGCTTGAGATGACATGCCTTAGATAGTCAATTTGAGACTGCAAAAGCACATTTACTTAGTTTTGCATAGAGCTGATTTTTCCTCTTAATTTGCAGCAGCACTTCACTTAAGTGTTTACAATGCTTCTTCAAATCTTTAGGGTAGACTAAGATATCATCAAAGAAAACCAACACATGCTTTCTGAGGAGGGGGTGGAATACAATATTCATGAGGTTTTGGAAGGTAGCTGGGGCATTGGTTAGCCCAAAGGGCATTACAGTGAACTCAAACAAACCTTGGTGTGTTCAAAAGGCCGTCTTTTCAATGTCTCCTTCCCTCATTCTAACTTGGTGATACCAAGCCCTTAAGTCTAGTTTAGTGAAGAACTTGGATCCCTTTAGTTCATCTAGTAGCTCATCAATGAGGGGAATAGTATATTTATTCTTGATAGTGAGAGAGTTGAGTTGCCTATAGAGTCCACACAAAACCTCCAGCTCCAATCTTTGTTGACTAAGAGTAATGGTGAAGCATAAGGGATTTAACTAGCCTTATGATTCCAGACTGCAGCATCTCAGTCACTAGTGTTTCTGTTTCATTTTTCGGTCATAGGAGCACTTGGTCTGATAGAAAAAGGAGAGATTACTTTTAGAGTTATGCTATGATCCAGAGTTCTTTTTGGTGGCATTTCTTTTGGTTATTGGAGAACATCAGCAAAGCTGTCAAGGAGGGTTTGTATTTCTGGGATGGTAGTGGAAGGGTTTAAGGAACAGCAGCTGGAGCTGGTTTGGGATGGCATACCTGTAGTAAGGTGATCATTAAGAACCCATTCTCCTGTTCATTAAGGTGCTCAACAAGACTTTCAAAGGTGATCATCTTTAGTTCTGGACAAGTATTGTTATTTTGTCTAGCTGAACCATTTCCCCCCATAGCTGTAGGTTCAGTTTTTCATAATCAAAAGTGGTTGGTCCTAGCTGTTTCAACCATTGAACTCCTAACACCATGTCACATCCTCCCAGAGGTAATATTCTCACTCCATCCTTGAAAAGGAAGTCTCCCATCTTCCATCTAAACTCTAGGCATTGTTGGCTGCTAGGGAGTTGACTACCATCTGCCACAGAAACCATCATGGGTAAGGTGGGCTCTAAAGCACATTTGAGCCTCTGTGCTGTTTTAGGATCCAAAAAATTATGGGTACAATATGTATTGATATAAGACTTTTTTTCAATATAACCAGTCATTTTCATGGTCAGGGGACTAACTTGACCTTCAAGTGCATTAAGAGATACCACAATATTTTCTTTGGTTGGTAAATTTTCTGCAATGTCACAGGTAGGTTCATCATATTGTGGAGGTCCAATGTAGTCTTCAAAGTTCTAGTAGTAGTCCTCACAAGTTAGTATGAAATTCTAGGGGCTTTACATTGACGTCCCATGGTGTACTTCTCATCATAGTTGAAACAAAGACCCTTAGCCTTCCTCTCATCTCTTTGGGCTGCAGTAATAAATAGGTTGCTAGTCATTTCTAGGATAGGTGAGCATAGGAGTTTTGGAGGTAATAAGTGCAGGAAAGTCCTTTTTGGAGTTGGACCGAGTGTTTGTGTAGGGAGTTTGGGCTTTATTGTAGTGGTTTGCAGGTTTTAAAATAGGGCTTTCATGGAATTTGGCTTGTTTAAAGGCTTGGGAAAGTGTCTCAGAGTCGAATAACTTCACCATTTTCTTAGTTTCATCTTCTAGTCCACCAACAAAGTTCCCAACAAAGAAGTCTTCAGTCAAGTGAGACAACTTTTCAAGCAATCTCCCTTTATACCTTTCAAACTCATCATAATATGCATTCGCATTGCTTACTTGTTTTAGTAGCTTGAACTGTTTGTATATATTCTCCACATCTGCCTCGGTAAACCTCAGTATAATCAGGTAAGCCCATCCTTGCCATTAACGTAAGACTTATACCAGTACTTTGGAAAGCCATAGAGATGCATTCCAGCAATGACAATTCTCCTCTGGGAGTTGATTCCATAGATGCTAAAGTACTCTTAACAGTCTTGAATCCAACTCTTAGCATCATCACCCTCGGTAAATGATGGAAACACCAATTTAAGATGCAAGTTCTATCCCCTTTTTTACCATCATCACCATTTTGGTTCCTTCTCCATTGAGCATCAACTTCTTCACGTCTCACTTTCTTGCTCAGCATGCCTAGGGTCTCTAAAGAAGCCCTTGTCTCTTCTTTGTCCAATATGAATAGGTCCTTGCTCCCAAAAGGATTCTCAAACCCCTCTTCATTATCTGAGCCCCTTTGTTTCAACAACTCATTCATCCCACCCATGAAGTAATTCATCTTCTCAATGAGTTGTAGTTTCTCATTGGTGTATTCCCCGTAACTTAGAAAATCGTGGTGCAAAATTTGTGAAGGACCAGTCATGTTTACAAGGAATAGAAAGGAAATGAATCATAGAAAAATTGTGATTCTGAGTTTGAAAATTAATCCAAGCAGCAACACTACTTGAGTGAGAGTAAGTGAACTCAATGTTATAAAAGGCGTTGGGCTGGGGGGCTTAGGTGGAATTTTTGATTCTAAGCCAATTTTAATATTTTATCTTACATTTATCCAAACAAAACAATAATATAAAGCAAAACAATCTATAATAAAGGCTTTTGTTTAAAGTTTAAACACATATCCATATTGCTAATGTCAAAATTCAAACACAAACATTCAATTGTTGAAAGTTCACACATATCTTTAATGTATTAGTTTTATTCATAAACAAGATTACTATTAAATAATAAAATTTCAAGAATTCAATTCAATATTAAAACTTGAGAAACTAAACATAAATTTAAGAATTATATTGAATTAAACTAAATATTACAAATGTATTATCATTTATATAATTTGAAGTGGTACAAGTTCAAAAATTACAACTATAATAAAATTATCCATTTTGACTTGATTTGTTCATTGTTGTGATATGATATCAAGATTATGAATATAATAAATCATTAGAAAATAAAAATATCAAGATCTGGTCTAGAAAATTTTAAAAAAACTCTCCGCCTAAGTTACCGCCTAATTTTACGGAGGGATTTTTTCCGCATTAGACTTTAGGTGAGGCGCCAGAGGGGCCTAGCGCCTAGGCGGAGATTTTTAGAACACTGAGTGAACTTGAGTGGTTTATAAGTAAGAAATGGATTTCCTCAGTGGATCAAATTGAGTATCCTAAAAGATATAGAACAATCAACAATGTTTAAATCTGAGATATAGAGTAAATGAGCACATAAAAAAAGCTAAAGCACCAAGGAGTCAAAACACTAAGAATATAGCTGAAACTGTTTGTAAATTGGCTGAAATTTGAAATAAGAACTAGATTTTGGAGTTTTTGGTTTTTTGAATGTGTAAACTAAAGCTTAGGTAGACTAAACAACTTAATATGAATCACTTGACACAATCAAAACAGTTCAAACAACTTTAATCTCTAGATTCTGAAATTTTTTGCCGAACGAGATGAAAAAGGAAAATATGGATTGAAATATGTTTGAGTCTTGTTGTTTATGAGAAAAATGTTATGGGCTACTACTACAAGATTGAAACGAGTAACAATGAAGTGTTTATTAACACTTCAATTTGCTGAGTTGTAGGTTTTTCTAGAAAACAGAACCTCCGTGATGGTTTTCATCTACTTTGTGCCTTTGATCTGATGTTGTTGATGTTTCTTAGAATCAAAGTAGTGTTTGAAGAGTAGAAGGGGATAGAAGAGATAGAATTTAGAATAGTTTAGTAGAGAAGATAAGAAATCAGAGGTTGAAGATTGAAGAAAACAGAGAAATTTAGAGGAAGAAGATGATGGTTTTGGATATAACTTGAGCTCTGATATCAATTTGTCAGGCTCTTGTTGTAGCCTAATCAAAAAATAAGAGAGAAATAGAGAGAAACAGAGATAGAATTTAGAGAGAAAAAAGGGAGGAAGGAGAGGAACTCAGTGATTTCTCACTGAGTTCGTGAGTTATAGATATAGAGAAAATAAGGATAAGTTCACAAGCTCTCTTCATTTAATTCACAAAATTCATATATTCAATACTTTTGGAATACTCTTCCCATTATATCTATATATATAGATAACAAATGCTGGAAAATAACTCTCCTAACCTACACCTTATCCATCACCCATATGATAACTAACTACCCATGTGCTTACATGTGCACCAAAATAACTAATGCTATAAGTTATTAATTATTCCAGTTATGCGCAGTTTACCCTTGGCCTGACATATTAGCTGTTAAGAAATCAGTTCCAGATGTTTATAAAGGTTTGCAATAAATGAAGCTTTTCCTACCTTTTTCTAATGAATCTGTTTACACAATTTACATCATTGGTAATGATCTCTGCAATCCATAATTTTAATTTAAATCCCGGCATAGGATGGCATGCTTTTATCTGCTCTTGAAAATATTTAATGCTTTTTTTGGATGGCCCATTTTGTTCATTTATTATTATCTTCTTGGAATTGCATCATTTTATAATTCTCTCTGCAGTCGATATATGTAATTTAAGCCCTGGGATAGGATGACCGACTTTTATTTGCTCTTGAAAATATGGTCCATGTTCTTAATTTATTATTATCTTCTTAGAACTTCATCATGTGATGATTCTATAGGAGTCCGTTGCACAGTTGTATGAACAACATGGAATGTGTTGTGAAGGGTTGATATGATCTTCGGCTCTCCCTCCCTAAAACTAGCATTTGTGGATGGGCTCTCCTAAGGTCATAACAAGTTATCAGAGCAGTATCCGTGAACTACCTTTTTATGGAAAGGGCTATCTAGAAGCTGGATTAAAATACTAGTAGATATATTTGAGACATGGAAGATCAATAGAATATATTGCGTCAGTGTTAGAGTGGAGTTTCCATGGACGTCAGAATGAAAGAGTTGTGGCTTGTTATGATTCTATACTGGTTTATGGGACATTGGTTGTATGGACTTGGTGTGGGTTGATATGGCCTTGGGCCCTTGGCCTCTTGGGCTCTCCCTTCATAACATTTACCTTTTGGGACACGGGTACGAGTATGAGATTCGAGTCGGATACAGCACTTGGACCATGGACATGACTACTTTTCTTTCTTTTTTTCCCCTCATTTTCCACTATGAGGAGATTAGAAAAGAGAGAGAACAGGAAAAAAAAACATAAAGGAAAGATAAGAGAAGATTAGAGAAAAACAGAGAATCTACTTTCTCTGCAATTGTTTGTTTTCTCTCTTTTCTGTCTTTTTGGCTATTTGGTTAGGCTTTTATGTTGGTGTGTGCATAGAAGCTATTGAAAGATGAAAAAAAATAAAAAAGAGATTGTTAATAGTCAGTCTTGTATGTATTTAATATTCAGTCTGGATTCTAGAGTCCCCCAGTTTTGTAAATTTAACATGGACCCTTGCACTTTAATTTCTTTCAATTGTCTAATATTTTAATTTCTTCTTGTTAAGCAAATACCCTTTATTCTTTCACTAAATCTCACATAACATTTACTTCTTTAATTAATTTTACTTTTCTGTATCCATGCATATACATGAATGACTTTTTGTATTACTTGATATATGCATTGGTATTTGAAGATACGGTTGTATGGATACATTAATTAGGTTCATGTTCTAGTTCATGTATGGAAGCATATAGATATAGATGGTCTCTTGAAACCTATAAAACATAAATAGTTTTGTACTTATCATTAAGCAAATGAAATGAAAGTGGTCGTGAATGTTCTCCACAATCATATTTCTCTTCTCAAATAAAATATTTATCATCTTCCATTTCCTTCACAGTGGTATCATTTAATATTAGAGCAAAGTTTAGACAAGGTATACAAGGTGACGGCACGTGAGGTCGACGACCAAATAGAGGTGGCTTGGTGCTATCAAATTGTTTCGTTGGGAGAAGAAATTTGGAAAAGTAGTTGCGAGTTAAAGCACGTCACAAAAGGTTGTGGTATTTAGTGTTTTGGAGGTAAAATTATAGAAAAATGTTTCTTCTTAGGGTTGGTGAAAAATTAGTGTTTACAAATTACAAGATTTGGAGTATCAGAACTCGAACATATCTTGGAGCTTGCAATTTATTGCGAGATTTCATTGCAAGTATAGAAAATTGTGTTTTGAAGAAGGTTCGAGAAATGAAAGAAATAACTTATAAAGAGCATGAAGAAGTTTGGAAGCATGTTGTGAGTTTTGATTCTGTATCTTAGTTATGGAAAGAATTTGAGATTATTTCTTTCAACCACAATAGGTCCAACTTTAAATAAAGAGCATTGGGTAAAAAAATTATGAGAAAGATGAGATACCTTTTAAAGAAATTGATGAAGTTGAGGGAGAAGAAAGTGACAAGGAAGATTTTGAAAAGAGTACTCAAGTTGATGAAGACGAAAAGCATGACAACAAAAATGAAGGACTTGGAGTTACGTCAAGTGAACAAGCATTTGAAGAGCTAAAAGGAGAAGAAAAAGAAGTAAATCACCATACCAAAAGTGATTAGTTTGAAGAGATAATAACAATTGTAGAATCTTTTGAGGAAGAAAAAGAAAAAGCAAAAGTAATTAAAGACATTGAAATAATTAATGAAGTTGGCAATGTTGGAGAACTTGTCGAAAGTGAGAGTATAGAAGAGATTGTTGACAAAAAGGACGAGTCTAAAATTGTAGGTATGATCTTAATATTCACTTAAAAATAGTAAGTTCATTTGATGAATTCTAGAGAAATTTGAGAAAAATATAGTGTGTCAAGAATAATGATTTTGTATATGGAGCGTCAATCATTGTGGTAGACTCCGAGTGGGTAAACATTGAGAAATACTTTGATCAAAGGGAGTTTGCAAATAGTAAAATGGAGAAGCAATACAAGAAGTTCATGGAGCATGCAAAATGTGAGAAGCTAGTGAAGAAGAAATGTGGAGGCACAAAAGTGAAGAAAATAAAGAAGATTCTCACGTCCATGGAAATCACAAAGATGATTGAAGTGTTCCAATGTGTTAAGGAGTTGAGTATGTCAAGAAAATTATTTGTGGTTGTAGTTTGGTGGAGTATCAATTCTTGCGATTGAAGGCATTGGAAGATTGGAAGGTTCACGACATTGTCAATACAAGATCCCTCAATTTTTGAGCTTTTCAAATGGCTCGTTTCTAAAATCCCGCCTTAGGTCCGCTTAGGCCCGCCTAAGCGCTAGGCCCCCTCTTGGCGCCCGCCTAGGACCTAGGCCCCACTTGGCGCCTCTAAGCCCCAGTGCCTCACCTAGGCCCAAGGCGACAAAAAATCCTCTATAAAATTAGGCGGGTTCTAAAGCGGAGAGATTTTTTATTTTAATAACTACCCAAACCAAATCTTAATATATTTATTTTTCTAATGATTACCATATTCATAATCTGAGTTGTAGCATATCAAATCACAACAAGAAGTGAACAATATCAAGTCAAAATGGATAATTTTATTATAGTTGTAATTTTTTGAACTTGTACCAACTTCAAATTATATTAATGAGAATACATTTGTAATATTTAGTTTAATTCAATTTTATAATTCTTAAATTTATATTTAGTTTCTTAAGTTTTAATATTGAATTAAATTCTTGAAATTTTAAAATTTATTATTTAATAGCAATCTTATTTATAAATAAAACTAATACGTTAAAAATTTGTTTAAACTTTGAACAATTGCATGTTTGTGTTTGAACTTTGACATTAGCAATATGGATATGTGTTTGAACTTTAAGAAAAGGCCTTTATTATCTTTATTATAGATTGTTTTGCTTTATATTATTATTTTGTTTGGATAAATTAAGATAAAATATTAAAATTACCTTAAAATAAAAAATCCCGCCTAGGCCCCGCCTAGGCCGCCTAGGCGCTAGGCCCCCCTCGGCCGCCCGCCTCCCGCCTAGCGCTTTTTAGAACATTGTCAAATGGATTAAATCAAGTTTAAGAGAAGCCGTTGAAAGTATAAAGATGATTTAATATTATTAGTAATTTGAGTTAGTACATGAATGGGTGTGAATCTAAGTTCATGGTACATGTATGTACATGAATGCTAATATTCATGTATCAATACAAATATATCTTCAAATACCAATACATGTATCAAGTAATACGATAGCTTACTTCCAACATCACACTTGTATATGAAATTTGGATTCTTTTATCCTGTGTCCCTGAATCTTATTATCTTAATAATAGACAAGTGTAAACATTACCTGTATTCGAGTCTCATACCCGAGTCCATGTAACATGGATCGGCATTCCGCTCTTCTAAGTTTATAAAAACATCTTTGCAGTAGAGAATTTTTAAGTTAGCACTATTTTATTGCTTCAGGTTGGTCTCATTTTGTACAAACAAATTAAAATCTTGAACTATTGCTCTATCACTCTTAAGATTCTGAATTACGTTGTGCAGGACCCGCTGGTTACTAAAGGGGCTAATTTGGCTCCTCTGCTCGGTATAGATGTTTGGGAGCATGCATACTACTTGCAGGTATTTAAATCTGTCGAGTTATAATTCCTCTAAAGGCTCATAATTTGGTTACCTAATTTTTTTAGGGTAGCAACAATATATATTCTGCTACTGGATTCTTTGTTACATGTTTCGGTCCTTATGCCATACATCTAAGACTGCCGGCATCAGTTAGCTATTTGATTGTTGACTTGAAATCAAACACCTTGGAACAAGTCTTGACCTACTTGTAGCTAATCTGGAGTACGACTTATAATTGACTACTTCATCTTGCTCAAATGTAGTCTCTTGAAAAATTGTTATTAATTTCTTGCAAGTTAGCCTATTTGATTCGCAGATATAATGCACATCTTTTGTTTTCACAATGCAGTACAAAAATGTTAGACCAGATTACCTAAAGAATATATGGAAAGTCATGAACTGGAAATTTGCTGGTGAAGTTTACAATAGCGAGTGCCCTTCAACTTGAAAGAAACCCCATCTTCAGGAGCTGTTTTGAGAGAGGTGTTGCTGTTCTGTTTAGTTTTGGAGAATAAAAATGACTACTGATGAGGAGCCCCATTTTGTAAGGGCATTATTTTGCTCGTATATGGGGACTACTGTATAAACCATGTATTTTCAGCTGTCCTCTGCTTTCTTTGGTTCTTCTATACCTCTGGTATTGTTCTATAAACTTGTGCTCGAGCTTGTATATCTGAATGTGCCCAAAGACCGCATCTCGCTGGTTCTTTTTCATGGTTACATGTTATGATACGTGTTGCATGGTGATTGTGTGATGGTCACTGATTTTTCTCTTTCACGGTTGTGTTATGATACACATTACATGGTGACATGCCAGTTTGCAGATGCTCTTGTAGAGATATTGAAGACCGTATAACAGAGAAAAACTGAAAGGAATACAATGGGGCTCTGCTGCTCCCATATTTGTTTTTTAAAATATCCGTGACTTGTAAATTAAGGATTAGAATAGTGAATAAACACGGATTGCTTAAAATTACCGAGGAGGAGCTGATCAATGAAATAAGAGGCTTAGGAAAGAAAAGAAGAACAAACAAATAACTGTGAGCGATTGATTTGATTGGATTGGATTTGTACTCCACACGATTAGGCTAGTCCAGTTGAGGGCAAGAATTAAGAAATAAAAAAGCTCCCTTTCCTTCATAGCAATTACACTGGTCAGACAAATGGCCACGTGGTCGGTCTCCCATTAACCACAAATACAAGGAAGGCGCAGGGGTTAAATGCAAGTGCAGAAGAATCCACCCCAGTTTTAACCAACCACGTGGCAATAATCTAGTGGTCCAAGTCAGAGAAACAAGGAAAAAATTATTTAATTTGTTTTAATATTTCCCCACTTTCAATCGTTTGTATATCACTTGTAGGCTAGGCTTGTAATTGCAGCTTTCTTTCTTTCTTTCTTTAAGGAGAAAATGGGAGTGAGGGGTCTTATAATTCCTTTGCCATCATCTCCTCCTCCTCTACAAAATGGTGGTGTGCTTGTAAGTACAGTTCCTCCTAATAATATCAACATTAACTTGTTAGTGGGTGGACAAAGCAGCAGCAGCGGCAGCTTGTTGACACCAAAAAAGTATTACGGCAGCGGCCTCTTCTACTATCGGAGATCAGCAGCAGCAGTAGTCGTGTCAGCCAAGAAGTCGTCGTCATCATCATCAGACGAGGAAGAAGCAAAAAAGAAGAGGAAGCAAAACCTGTTTGAGAGTGTTACAGAAGCTCTGGATTTTTCCCAGGTTAGATCAGCTGAGGATGCCCAGCTTCTAGAGGAAGCTAGGGAAGCTACAAAATCCGGCGATAAAATGACCAGGGAACAGGTAATTTGTTAGTAATTAGTAGTATTAGTACTAATGTTCACATGTATGACTGACTGCTCTGCTCATAAACAAAATTACAATTTACAATACAGTATGGCGCTCTTAGAAGGAAAATTGGAGGGACATACAAAGATTTCTTCAAGTCTTACGTTGATGGTACGTGATCGATGCTCCTATTCCAATACAGTATTTCTGAATGAATTTGTTGTTGGAAATTAAATTACCATGTTACAAGTACTACTGTTTCAGTGGACGGAGAATATGTAGAAGAAGGTTGGGTTGACAAAACATGCAAAGTATGCAACAAGGACACAAGGGGTGAAGCAAGGCAGGTAGACAATTTTGGAAGATATGTCCATGTAGCTTGCTTAGACAACAAGCCCAAATCTGGTGGAAACTTTTTTACCAGACTGTTCTCATAGATTATTATTTACATACATATACATAGATACTGCTATTAATTCATCTCTAATTACTTCTCCTTAATTCTTCTTCAATTATATATGTGTGTGTGTGTGTGTGTGTGTGTGTGGATTATATATAAGGAGTAAGCTGGATATACGGTTCCCTGTGCATATCTTATTTACGCATCAAAGCTAGCAGGAACAAGAAAAGGTGAAAATCTAAAGTTCTTCCTTTCCAAACCTATTCCATCAACTTACATGATCTTTCGAAACTCATCCATCCTCTTTCCTAATCTTCTTCGATTGATTCCCCAATCCAAACCCAAACCCAAACCCAAACCAGTTCCTCATCTTCATCAACTTGATTCTTCTCATTATTCCCACTCTAATATATACAGTAAGTTTAGAGCGTTTGAATGTCCAAATGGATCGCATCATTGTATTTTGACATCTAACGCAACTAAATAAGTCACGTTTGAAATAAGTTGAGTCCTTCTAGGGGGACATTTTTTGTTGACATTGTTGGCGACATTTTTTTTTTTGGTTTTTTTTTTATAATACCTTTCAAAAAAATGTATAGTATTTATCCCAACTGAAATTTTTATAAAAAAGTATTTTATGTGTAATTTGAATACATACAAGAAACAAGGGTTCTGTACAGTTTGTACAACCCTGTTTTTTCCGTATATCCAAATTACACATAAAAAAAATGTCGCTAACAATGTCAACAAAAAATATCCCCCTAATCTATTAAGTTGAACGAAATTCTCATAAATAATTTAAGGAAATTTTTTATACAACTTTTTGTATTCATAATGATGAAATTGGGTACAGGAATTTGTATACAACAGTAATAAAAAATATAAAAGAGAAATCTATATCTACAAAAGCTAAACTTCTTCAACAGCCTTGTTATTATCACTCCCACTCTCACTCCCATCCTGCTTATTTAATGGAATACTAACCCCTTTCCCAGTGGATCCATCAGCAGTAATAATAGTACTTTCATTACTACTACGTGCCCCTTCTTCCTCTTTTACGTTAATAAATCCAAATTTGGTCAAAAACCACTCACCCCAATCCCACAAATGCAAAACAACGTAAGTCCCAATCCCACCGATCAGCCCATACGCAATTGAATACGTCAAAGGCATCAAGATCAATGTCATAAACGCCGGTATCGCCTGCCTCATGTCGTCCCACTCAATCTCCACCACCGACTTCATCATCAGCACCCCCACCAGTATCAGTGGCGGCCCCACCGCCCAAGCCGGTATCGACGCCAGTAGCGGCGTGAAGAAAAACGCCAGCATAAAGTACCCCGCCACTGTCAACGCCGTCAGTCCCGTCCGTCCTCCCTCCCTTATCCCCGTAGACGACTCTATGAACGCCGTCACCGGCGACGTACCCAGCAACGATCCCGCCACTATGGACGAAGCATCCGACATGAAGGCGAAATATTGGCCCTCAAAATCACCATTTGCGTCGGTAAAACCAGCAAATCGTGCCATAGAATAAAGAGTTCCGGTAGTATCTAATATATCCACGTACAGGAACGTGACCACGGCTTCCCAAAAATAGCCCTTGTTAATATTTTTGAAGCTCAAAGCACCCGCCGTGCTTTCTATCTTGTGGACGTCCACCACTTTCTTGAAGTATTTAAAAGCTGAATCTCCCACCGGAGTATCCGGAAATGCGGTGACGCTGGTGTTGCGGAACCACGACACCGCCGTGACAAACACGATTCCATAAATCATGGCACCCTTAATGTTCTTAACTAAGCAGTAGGCAATGATGACAAAACCCACGACGCCTAACCAGAACGTAGGGCTCTCCATTCGGTTGTGGAGGCACATAACGTCGCCGGATACGGTCCCTCCGGGTAGGAGAGAGACTGTGCCATTGGCGGCGGATGTTATCACTGGCGCGAGGGAAACACGTGATGCGCGTGGGCAGGCCCCCAACGTGACCAGGGTGGATGAGCTGTAACCAATTAGCCCAATCCCTTGATTGTTTTGCAAGCCTATGAAGGCTAGAAAAAGGCCTATTCCTGCAGAAGAAGATATTCGGATCGGCTTGGGGACAAGCTTGGCTAGCCTGGCCCGCAAGCCGACGGCAGAGATGAGCAGGAAGAATAAGCCTTCCACGAAAACTGCGGCCAGCGCACTTTCATAAGGAACGGTTCCTGAGCCGTGGAAGCCAACGACCGTGTAAGCGAAGTAGGCGTTAGTCCCCATGCCGGGGGCCAGGGCTAGAGGGAGGTTGGCGAAGGTGCCCATGATTACGCAGCCGATAAGGGAGGAGGCGACTGTGGCGATTATGAGGTCCTTTCGGACTTTCTCCAGGCAGGCCGAGTATCCTGGGTTGACCGGGTCGAATTTGCAGGATGAGTCTGGTTGGGTGCAGTTGGCGGAAGAGACGGAGCAGATCGGGATGCAGTCTGAGACGGAGCAAGTTCCGCCCGAATCCGAGAGGATGCTGGCGTTTACGGCTAATATGTAGGCCACGGTGAGGAAGGTAGCGGTGCCGGCTCGGAGTTCGGTTGTAAAAGTAGTGTTTCGTTGTGTGAGTTTGAAATGTTTGCCGACCCGGTTGTTTGCCATAAACGAGTTCAGCCGGCCACTAAGTTGTGATGGATTCAAGTTCGGCGGCGGTGATACCCGATTACTCCTCCTCATACTCGCTACTAGATCTACTACTAGCTAGCTAGCGTGGTGGTTGGTGTTTGTAGTGGTGGTTTTAATTAGGAATTAAATTGAGTTGGAGAGGGAGAGGGGGTTGGGGTTGGGGGCAAACAAAATAAATTAATAAATAAAACAAGGAAGTCTCAACTGCCGGGTTACCTAGCTAGCTAGCTAGGTTGATCATGAAATGAAATTTCTGATGATGAAGAAGATAGATAGTTGTTTTTTGAGTAATGATACGTAAACAAACTATTGCATAAATATTTTATAAATTCTTTGTTGTGGCATAATCTATATTAATCAATAAATTATTTTAATATAGTTTTTTATCCCACATAAAAAATTAACATCAATCATTATTTTTTTATTACCAGGAATTAGGATCTTATTATATATTACTACTATTATCTTATGGAGTATCTCAATCTTTGACTTCGAATTTTATTTTTGCAATTAGTAGAATTTTACTCAAATTTGATGTTATAGTTAAGGGAAATCAATATTTAGGGGTGATTAATATCGTACGCAGGCGGAAAGTGATCTCTCCTTACGTGTCAATACTGTATTAGTCAATTTACCAAATAACTAGATCCCAATATTTAAGGGGGTCGTCCAAATATGATAGTGTAGTGGTAGAGCGTGATCTTTTTTTTTACTGTGCAATATCATATATTTGGGTAAATGCATAATCAGAAGTCCCCTTAGTTTACTTCCCAGACTACCTCTAGGTTTTGAGTTTTTCTATGCGGACATAAAAATTAGACATGAGTGTATTTGAATTATTTATTTGTATTTTTACTCCTCATTTGGGATCAAAAAACAAATAAATAAAATTCAAATACATTCATATTTAATTTTTATGTCCAAATATAAATTTTTTCTGGGTTTTAGGATGAAATGTATATAGGTTCTAAAAAAAAGTTATAAAATTGGAGAATGATTTCTACAAGGAGAGCGTGTAAACTAATTTTTTACACCATATATTAAAAATCTCACAACTCTAGTTTTTATTAGAAAATAAATCCAAAAGTTTGATTGTGTTAACAAAATATTACATAATATTTATCATGATAAAATTGTTTTAACTATTATTAGCATAATCAACATTTCTTAATTTTTTTCAAACTAACTAGTGTAAAAACATTAATTTTATATTTTTTGAAGTTAACATGAAAAAATAATAATATATATATATGGACCACCACCATATTAATTATCCGGACACTAGAAAAGAATTGAATTAATAAATTTATGACCCCTTGCAAACTTTATTTAAGTAAATTAATCTTTTTATATTTTTGCGCTCTCATGATTGTATTGATGATGGGATAATACCATCTTTTCTGTATTATCTTTTGGAGGGTCCTTACTAGAGGTGCCTAGCTAGACTTTTAGTTAAAGTGGACAAAAATATTAACATGTGTATATTTTTCATACTTAAATGTGATTATAATTAAATTAAATTGTATATCTAATATTATCTATTATAAAATTTAATGGGAGTAATTTGAAAATAATTACTTTTTTTTTTTAGACTATTATAGCTAATGCGTAGAGAGAATTTAAAAAAATTGCATACGCTTCATTAATAGTGTATTAAATTTTGATGAACTTCTTTTTCGCTTTTAAAATTGTACACAAAATGATTTCAATTTTAAAATTGCATTAGTATAATATAATTAACTAAATTTTTTGTTACATAACTTAGACAAGAAAAGAGTCTAATTACCTATTATTATATTTTCTAAAAGGTGGTGAAATTGTCTTTTCTCTCTAATTAATAATACTAGCCTCCTTAAATTTGGGGAGATGTTTTTAATTTTTGGAGAGACCCCCTCGTAAATCTCTTTTATTTCGCTCTTTATTTGTTGATAATAATGTGTTCTTCCTTCTTGCAGAACTTGTTTTTGGGACCTTTTTTCATGAGATGTTTGATTGCTTTCTCTTTTATGAGGGGGTTTTATTATCATTTTAGTGAGATTTTGTTTTATCTGTTTTAGAGATTTTTATTTTTATCTGTGAGAATTTTTTCGGTGTATAGATTTATAAATATATTGTTCAGATTATTGAATAACTGCTCAAATCTGTATATTTTATTATTATTATTTCTGAAATACGACTAGTTTGTAGGAGTATTTGTGATATGCACTAGTTGTTGCTAAGATTGGTCATGTTCTTGATTATTTTTTATTTTGTTTAAAAGGATTAACATTACAATTCTTTTTATTGCATGTGATCTTTTAATCTTTTATAATAAATTGTAATTTTAATATATATATATATATATATATTTTTTATTTTTTGGACTAGTTGATCAAAAAAAAATCTATTATTTTTCAATTGTTGAATTGCGAAAAAATGGCTTTGAGAATAAGCTAAAAATATAAGAGTCTTGTTAAATAGTCGACTTAAAATATTGGAATATGTATTATTATCCTTAAAATAATAGAGTCCACAAGTAAAGATGGGAATTGGGATTCCACATGCAGTCAAAAACTGAAAATTGAACACGAGTGTATTTGAATTTTATTTATTTGTATTTTGACTCCCAATAATAAATAAATATACAAATATATAAAATTCGAACTCGTATTTAATTTTTATGTTCATCTAAAAGAGCTCTTCGACAGCTGGTGAAACAAGGGTAATATCAACAACCAAAACATATCGTGTGGGAAGAGTTTTTTCTAAGTTTATGTGGGAGGAGGAATAATGTTTTGGTACCAAGAATGATTATAAAAATGGAATATATAAAAAATGATGTGTATGGTTGTAATTGGTAGTTAATTATAACAACTGAGTTCACTTATTTTGTGATAAATATTAACTAGTTATTATTTGATATATTAATTTGTGTCTAATTTTTGTAATAATATTTCGACACCATAGCATTACTCGTTAGAAGAGAGATGAATTAGAATTAAAAACAAACAAATTGAAACTATTATTTTTACAAAAAAATTCCGATATTTTCAGACTCGTGAATATATATGGGTTTTATTTAATATTTATAAGCATAAAGTTTTGTAAAATTATCAAATTATCGTATACAAATACTCTAAATGTTTCTAATTATAGGATCTATATTGACCAATTAAAGTCAATTTTAAATATTTAAATTCAAAATTAGTTTGAACTTATTATAAAAGATTAATATATAATATGAAGAACAAAGATGATGATCAAGGGAGGAGAATTCTCATTTCATATCTTGTAATTGTATATATGTCCATCTCACCTTTACTTTACAAATGTTATTATATATAGATATAATAACATCAATACTAACATAACTTCTTAGGATGTTATAAAACTCAAGAAGTGAAGAGTTACAAAACTCAATGGACATGGGAGTTACTAGACATCCATTATATAATGAATCTAGACATAATTTTTATAACACTCCTCGGATGTCTATTGTATAGAATACGCATTGAAAGGCATTGCCATTAAAAACCTTACTGGGAAAAATCCAATGGGAAAAACCATGGTTAAGGAAAAAAAGAGTGCGGTATGCATTAGCTCTCCCTCATGAATGTATACTTAAGTTCTTCATTTGTCGCATTCCAATATTGCGGTATAATCCTTCAAACATTGCGTAGTTGATCTCGCTAGATTATCTTTGATGTATCCTCCTTTAATTGAGCTATACATGTGACATTGTCTTCATCTGAGAATGGATGGAGTTCTTTTGTAACAATTTTCTAAGAATATGCCTCGTTTAAAACCTTACCAAATAAAAATCGATTGGAAAAAAAAATTTGGCGAAGGAAAAAGTACAATATTCTTGTATAACTTCTAGTGCCTTAGGATTGACTCATTAAAACCTTGCAAAAAGAAAAACCCGGTGGAAAAAAAACCATGAAGGAAAAAGTACAATCAAGATATATCCTTTTTACTCCCCTTCATAAGTACATAGAATTTCCATTGTTCATGATAAAAATATCATTAAGTCGAGTATGCCAATATTGTGCACCATCTTCTTCAAAATCATAGTTGGTAATGACTTAATGAATATATCAACCAAATTATCACATGATCAATATTGCCATTCTTATGGGGCTCATGTGTATAAAATAATTTTGGTTCAATATGTTTGGTTTTATTACCATTTGGATTAAATAATCCCAAATCAATAGTCTCATGAAGACAACGTAAAATATGTTTAATTTCATTACAATATCTTGAGGTTGAAGTGCATAACTATACATTGCTAGTAAGTTAAGCGCAAATGTTATATCAAGTCTTAATAAATTTGCAAGATACATCAAAGTATCAATTGCACTAAGATATGGTACTTGAGGACCTAATATATGGTACTTCAAGACCAAAAGTTTCTTTATTATTTTCTTGTGGTCAAAACGGATTTTTCATGATATCAAGTGACCAATCCCATCATTGGAGTACTCAAAGGATTAACATTATTCATGTAAAGTTACTTGAGGACTTTTTTGTGTACAAGAATTCTATAGTTCAATTTTGTAGCCAAGACAAAAATTTGTCTTTCCAATATCTTTCATCTCAAATTTGTTATTTTTTGTCGACTCTTCCGGAGCAAAATCTTTCATCAATAAATCTGAGAATAATAGCAAATCCAGATTATGATCTTTTGATAAAATGCATGCATAAATTGGATTATTCTCAAATCCTTCTTTCAAAAGATATCTACTTGGCGATTATACAACAATATGCATCCGGATTGCTTTAACCCATATAAAGATCTTTGTAGCTTAATAGAATACATATTTGAGATGTAGAATTATATGCTTTGGACATTTTATATCCTTCGAGGATTTTCATATATTATATAATGATCCATACAGATATGATGTAACAACATCCATTAATTTCTCTTTCTACCAAGCTAATTAAAAATCGAATGTAATTGTGTCCATTAAGGAGAGCATATGTTTCTTCATAATTAATATCATGTCTTTGCGAAGAAATCTTGTGCTACAAGTTGCGCTTTATACCATATAATTTTATTTTTCTTATTTCGCATAAATACTCATTTGTATTCTACAAGCATTACACCTTTAGGTGTTAGGACTCTGTGTCCAAAAACTTCATATTTACTTAGTGAATTTAATTTCGCTTGAATTGCCTCTTTCTACATTGCCAAATATTTCTACATTCATCAACGATGATCATTACTTCGTAATATCCATAGCAAATTTATATGAAAATATGTTGTAAATAACGATTTTATTTCTATCCAATATATCGTCTCGTATATACATATTGTATCGAGATTTCGTTATTTTCGTGCACTGATCCTCTTGAGGATAACTCTTCAAGAGTTTTATTTACTGAGGAGATTTTTGTTCATAAGTTTTGGATAGATTGATAAATTTTGTAGCTTTGTTTCATGGGTATAGCCACTTTATAAATTTATGACTTGTTTTCTTGTACTTTCTTCTTACGGGAAATTCTATCTTTAACACAGATCATTCTTTCATGTTTTGGTGTGACTTAGATTCAATTTTATCTTTGCATTAATTGATTGTCCTACAGGGACATCAATCTCTGCTAGAGTATTAGTAGCTAGAATGTGATATATCACTATTTTCTTATTATCGGTGAATAATTATGGTAATTAATTTGCAATTCATTGCAAATGAATTATCCTTTGAACTTCTAGTTCATATTGATTTGTATAAGGATCAAGATTAAATAACGTTGAAACATTCTAATTAATCTCCCATCGCACTTGAGTGACGATCTAACGTCGTGCTTTTAGGCAACGACTTTTCTCCCCTAATGGTGGGAAGACTGTTTCATTAAAATAACAATCCTCAAATTATACCTTAAAAATATCACTTATTGAGGTTATGAATAGCATGACCCCAAGCATGTATTGGTAATTAATTTACTTTGATATAATCAACAAGTAAAGGAATCTTACAGTTCACTTACGGGATGTTCATAGGAGTTTTCAATAATTCAATGCAACATTATTGATCTGGATGATCAATATGATCATGCTAAATAATAAAAATCTTTTTGATCCGAACATTTACGGTGTATTATATATTTTACGGTGTATTACAACATTTATTTCAACTATTCTCATTTTAGTATAATATATCCCGTAAGAGAAAATTTATGACTTTTCTAATATGAGCTTACGCCCGATACTATCAAGTAATATAAGAAATTCTTCAACGCCTTCAATAAAATAGCATGCCCCCAAACAGAGAGGAAGAAGTTTTGTTCTCATGAGCAATGATCTTGCAATTAAGCGGGAGGCGTTTAATAAATGATTCAATGAAGACCATTACGAGTATGAACACGGGCAACATGATGTTCATTATATATCCCAGTGACATGTAATAATCATTAAATGTTTGGGATGTAAATTCACCTGACCTTGTCAAAAACGAATAGTCTTGATTGTATGATTGAAAATTGTGCTCGTAATCTAATAATTTAAGCAAGTAATCTCGCAAAACGCCTTGAGTTAGTTCATGAGTTGATAATAAGCACACATGTGACCATCTTGTAGATGCATCTATTAAAATCATAAAATATTTAAATGGTTCACTTGGTGGGTGAATAGGCCCACAAATATCTCCTTGAATACGTTAGAAACTTTGGAGATTGATCCCAAATTTATTTGGTGATGGTCTATGATTAAATTTGCCTTGAACAAGCAAAAGACATGAAAATTCCTTAAATTGAAGAATCTTACGGTTCTTGATGGACGAAACATTATAACGTATATCTTTAAAAGCGAGCAAATTTCGCTTTTCGGAAGAATATAAAGAATCATCAATACAAAGTTTTGTGCTCTTTCGTGATATTATAATCGCATTTCTTCCGGAGACTTTAATTAAGTTTGATGAGCTTCAGCCCATACAACTTCATATATGCAAAACATAAATTTAACTTTATTACTTGAAACATAAATAAAATGTAAGACCCAACTTTTATAAATAAAGATGAATTTTTCTATAAATATTATTTTGAATATTATGGAATAAATTTGATATAATGTTATAGTTGTGGGTAATATTTATAAATTTTGCAAAGTATGCAAGTTGTTATAAAATATTCGTTTGGTGGGGAATATTCTTTTGTTAGGAATATTCGCATACAATGGCTCAATCATTGGTGGACCCCACAATGTAATTATTATCGGATTGAGAAAACGACAAAAACATTTTATAAAAATAACGGTGGAGGTGTTACCGTTAAAAGCATTGAACTACCCCGGTGGTAAAAGTACGATGTCTGGCGTAGTTGCGTAGAAGACTGCGGTATTGATTATTGATGCTTTACGTGAGAAGTCACTTTCATTTATGCTCAATTATCGCACGATAATTCTTTGCGATCATATCTCTTATATTATTGATTCAATTATTGTCACAAAGATCATCATACGTATAATATGTTATAGTATTAAATCAATAATTGAGACGATGAGTTATAAATGATTAATAATTGTTGAAAGATTAAATATGTGTTGATGAAAAAATGATTTGTGGTAAGTTTGATTATTTTATGGGGGCTCGTATATGTCATCATCTAAGAGTCTCTTTCATCGATAGTAATTACATTCGTCAATAGTAATTACCCCTGTGAATAGTATTTACCTTCGTCGATAGTAATTACCTTCGTCGATAGTAATTACCCTTGTGAATAGTATTTACCTTCGTTAATAGTATTTACCTTCATTAATAGTAATTACCTTTACCGGACGTCGAACCACTTGTCGTTTCACATTACGAGCGGCCGAACCACTTGTCGTTTCACATTACTGGCGTCAAACCACTTTTCTTTTCACATCATTAGTCGTCGAGCCCTTGCCTTTTCACGCGGGCGGTCTTAAGCTAGAAATCTTCTATAAATAGAGGCCTAGGGCTTCATTATTTTTCACGAATTCATTCAAGCTATATAGAGAGAGAAAGTATAGAGAGAATAAGAGAGAGAAGAAGAAGAGTATTTTATTCTTTACCTTTCTTTGCGTTATTCAATCTCCTACCAAATGTAAGGGGTGTTATTCTTTCTTATTCACGAAGAGAAGCTGTTGTTATTCCATTGCTTATTATTACATTGGAATAACTTTTGTATAAGTGGTTTACCTATACTTGGTGACATTCTTCTATTATTACGTTGGAACATCACATGCGTGTGTTTTACAGGACACTGGTTACATCTTTATTATTATTACATTGGAACATCACATGCATGTGTTTTACAAGGACTGGTTAAAATCTTTTTATTACATTGGAATATCCTATGTCATGTGTTTTACACGGATGCGGTTCCATCTTTATTATTCTGTTGGAACATCACCGCTTGTGAATTTCACGACACGGTTCCGTTCTTTATTATTACATTGAATAACACATCATGCGGATACATCGCATGCATGGTGATTTCTTTTGTTATTCCATTCTTTATTACACCCGGTTGGTTAAAACTTTGACTTTATACTCCATGAAATTAGTGGAATATCCTTGATATTTGCGTTTCATCCAAAGATCTTTTCATGAAAATATTCTTACGATCATTCTTGAATTTTACTCTACAAAACGATATCGTGTTGATAATTTGGACGTTAATAATTCACGGATAAAATAAATCTTGAACTTGTTTTATTGAATTCTTATATCATTGTCATCATCCTCATGTTTATATTTTTTAAAGTCATCTCGTGGGCTGTAGTGCATAGATGGACTTGGTATGATTATGACTTGAGAGACTATTCAAAGTGTAATCATGGTAGTAATGTTACAAATGATGTGGTAAAAATCCTCGATGGTCAGTAGTGCATTGATGGACGATTGTTGGCATGATCATGACCATTAATGAATACACAAATATTCTTGGCCCGTAGTGCATGAATAATTGTGGTCGTGATACTTAAAGAATATCCTGGCCAGTAGTGCGGGGTGATTCGATGATGTGGAATATTTATTAAAAGTGAGTCTCAATTTATAATAATGATGAAAACCTTTTAAAACCTAAAAGATAGTAGACTTTATTTTCTACTTGACTCTTTTAATGGATTGCATATATTCACTGCAGATTAAACCTGGTTGTCTATTGTATTTTATCGGTTTAACATTGTTGAAGACTATTGATAATTTATTACGCATTATCTTAGTCATAATATTTCTTCTTTGGGCTAGTTGAGCTCACCCTTTCTTTCACTTTTTCTCTTGAAATGAGAATATAGGCGGGACGAGTGGGAAGCAGTGATGGTCCCGAAGATAGCATTAGTAGTCCTCACTATTACGTGAAATAGTGTGATAATAATTGTAATGAGGACTCCTTTTTGAGTTTGTATAATATCTAGTGAAGCGATATTTGTATTTAAACTCACGATTTATGTCAATTATTATACGATAGTTATGTTAGTAAGTTGTATTTAAATTACGTACCATGTAAGTGGCGACCAAGATGGGTGATGTATACCTAATTTTGGGGGCGTCACAGTTGGTATCGAGCTTAGGATATGATCCTGGCTAAGATGTGAGAATAGTATTAGGAGGGAGAGGCGTGGAATACCTTCGCTAGTATGACCTACCTAAGTTTATGTCTTTATTTTATTGGTTGGTCGGGAAGATAGGGATAATTTGTTACATGTCAATTAACCTTTTGTTTTGTGGCGATGATCTCGAAAATGACATCCGAGAATGTTGAGAATAAGAATGGGTATGAGCGATCGTTGATTCACCACATATCAATAATCGGGATAATGTGCATCGAGGAAGGCGACAATCCTCACGTGCAAACAACAACACGACCAAATGATGAATGATCAAATGTTCGGAGAGGCTTTATGCGATTTATGCAACAATGAAAGTAGAGCGACTCGCCCAAAACGTAGGTGGAAACACGAAAAACTCTCGAGGCGGTCACCGCATTAAACAATTCAAGGAGCTGGGACCACCGGAGTTTAAGGGAGAGCAAAACCACTTACGGTAGAAGCATAGATAAAGCAGATTACAAGATATTTGATGTCTTGGGATGCTCAGGAGCAAAAAAGGTTCCTTCTACGCCTTTATATTCTTGCGGAGGCGGATTCTTGGTGGGAATCGGTAAAAGCGTACTCAACTTCTTTGTCTTGAAGATATCTTGGGAGAAGTTCCAGAGTTGTTCAACGACAAATACTTTCTGAAAGTATTCGCCATACATGAAGGAGGTGGAATTTATCAAGTTGGAACAAAACAATATGGCCAGGTAATGTCGCAATACGAGGTAAAATTTGCGGAGTTATCACGGTTTTCGTCCCACACTGGTGGATAATGAAGAGAGAATAGCGCGAATGTTTTAAGAGGTTTGAAGCCAGGAGATACGTCAACATCTTATTTCTCATAAAAGCGTGTTTGTATTCGAGGATGTTGTAAATAGGGCTCGATTAGTGGAGCGATAATGAGTCAACCACAACTAAAAAGAAGCGGTAAGCAAAATTATAATACGTGAGTAGTCATCGAAGCGGCGGTGACAACAAGCGTGGAGGAATCAATAAAGGCGGATATGATAACCACCGGTGGTAATCGGGGCCAAAACAATAAGAATGGACATTTCAAGAAAGCGGAGATTCAATGATGGTGGAAAGACGTCGACATCAAAGCACCCATTGTTAAGGAAGGAGAAAGACCACCTATCATATGCTTCAAATGCGGAGGAGAGGACACATCGATCCAAAGCTGCGTCGCCATGCAAGTCAAAGCGTGTTATAATTGTGGAAGAGAAGGTCACTTAGCTCGATTTTTGTCGTTTCTAGAAGACAAATTCAGCTAGGATGGAGCACCAAAGGCCATCCCGAGAAAATTCAAAAGCGGTAGGTAGTGAGGAGGCGTTTGTTGTGACCTCCCAAAGAGCAAGGAATCGAATGAGGTCATCACGGGTAAGCTTATCATAAACTCTAATGAAGTCTATACTTTATTTGATCTGGGTTCTACCCATTCTTTTATTTCTCCTACTTGCGGCTCATCGATTAAATTTGACTCAGGAGAAATTAGACTTTGACTTATACGTGGAAACTCCGTTGGGAGAAACCTTCATTACATCCCTTTGTTTATAAGTCTTGTTTGGTTCAAATCGGTACCCTCACATTACTGTTGATCTTATTTCATTAAAATACTTGCATTTGGCGTGATTACTGAGGATTGATTGGTTAACTACTTATCATGCAAAAATTGATTGTTTTCGTAAGGTTGTTAGCTTTCATATTCCTAATCAACCTATTATCTTAATTCAAACGACCAAACCATTAAAATCAATCACGGTCATCTCAAGCCATAAAGCTATTCGTTTATTAAAAAGCGGATGTCAAGCTTTCTTAGCTCATGTCACTGATTTAAATAAAAATACGTCGTTTTAAGCGATATTCATATTGTTAATAAATTTCACGACGTATTCCCGAAGAACTTCTGGCCTACCCCAGGCGTGAAATTGAATTTTGTATCGACCTTGAACCGTCTGACAAAACCTATTTCCAAAGCCCCATATCGAATAGCTCTATTGAACTTGAGGAGTTAAAGACCCAACCGCAGGAATTGTTAGACATTGGCTTTATTCGCCCCTAGTACTTCTCCTTGGGGTGCTCTGCTATTATTCGTGAAGAAGAAAGATGGGAGTATCGACTTTGTATTGATTATCGGGAGTTGAATCATGTCACCATCAAAAATAGGTATCCATTGCCACGTATTGATGACTGTTTGACGGTTTGAAAGAGCCAAATTCTTTTCAAAGATTGATCTTCGTTAGGATATCACCAATTGAAGATTAGAACCGCCGACATTCCAAAGACGGCTTTTGAGAACTCGATGCGGGCATTATGAATTCTAGTCATGTCCTTTGGATTGACTAATGCTCCCCGCCGCCTTCGTGGATATGATGAACCGAGTATTCAAGGAATATTTAGATCACTTTGTGGTCGTCTTTATTGATGACATCCTTATTTATTCCAAAAGCCGTGAAGATCATGAGAAACACTTGAGGTCGACACTCCAAAAGCTTCGTGAATATAAGCTTTATGCGAGTTGAAGAAATGCGAGTTACGGCGAAGAAGAAGTAGCATTCCTTGGGCACGTGGTATCAAGTCATGGAATATCTGTTGACCCAAAGAAAGATTGAAGCTATTCAAAGTGGAACAACCTAAATCGATGGCCAAGCACGTAGCTTTCTCGGTTTATTTGGTTATTATCGGAGATTCGTGGAAGGATTTTCTCGAATCGCTACTCCATCGACTCGGTGACTCGGAAGATACAAAGTTCGGTTGGAGCGAAGAATGTGAGAAGAGTTTTCAAGAACTCAAGAGGAGACTTATTTCAAGACTGTTACGACAATACCATCCGGCTCGGAGGATTTGTCATCTACTGATGATCTTGAGCAAAAAGGTTGGGATGTGTTCTTATGCAACATGGAAAAGTTATAGCCTATGCCTCATGAAAACTCAAAGAATATGAGAGGAATTATCCTACTCATGATCTAGAGTTAGCATTTATTGTCTTTTTGCACTTAAAATTTGGAGGCATTACTTGTATGGGGAGAAAGTGGAGATCTTTACGGATCATAAAAGCCTCAAATATTTCTTCACTCAAAAGGAACTCAACATGCGACAACGACGTTGGCTTGAAGCATTGAAAGATTATGATCATACCATCAATACCATCCCTGAAAAGCGAGCGTGGTGGTGACGCATTGAGTAGAAAATCATATGCAAGTCTGAGTGCGATATGTCAACGCATGAGCCCATTTTGTGTGACTTGCAAAGGATGGAGATAGAGTTAAAGACTCAGGGACGCATTTGATGATAGCGAGTATCTGAGTAGAAACCGACTTTAATCGATAAAGTTAAAAGCCGCTCAAGCTCTGAGACTGGAGGTGATGCGTATGAGGAAAAAAGTGCAAGAAGGTGCTATATCTGGGAAGCAAGAATCGATGAAGAAGGAATACTTGAGTCAACTCCGGACTTTGTGTTCCTAACGACCACGATTTAAAAGTATAATATCATGATGGAGCGCCACAACACACCATTTGCAATCCATCTGGGAGTACCAAAATGTATCATGATATTAAATCATACATTTTGGTGGAGCAATATGAAGAGAGAGATAATATTTATTTATCTCAAGGTGTCTAACTTGTCAATGAGTTAAAAGCGGAGCATCAAGTACCAAAAGGTCCATTGCAACCACTTGAAATTCGAATGGAAGTGGGAGCACATTACCATGGATTTTCATTCACGGTCTTCCTAAGGTTTCTCAAGGCATTGATGCGATTTGGGTCATTGTTGATAGATTGACCAAGTCCGCTCATTTCTTACCGATCGAGAAACTTATACACTTGAACGTCTTGCTTCAGTATGTACATAAGCGAGATTGTAAAGATCGCATGGTATCTGCGGTATCCATAGTTTACGATCGAGACCCAAGATTCACTTCACGATTTTGGGTTAGTTTGCAAAAAGCTATGGGCACAGACTTACGATTTAGCTCGGCGATATCATCCACGAGACCAGACGGACGATCGGAGAGGAATATTCAAACTCTTGAAGATCTATTAAGACTCGTGTCCTTGATTTCAAGGGAGTTGGGACAAGTTCTTACCATTGGTGGAGTTTTCCTACAACAACAGTTATCAAGCAAGTATTGGCATGGCTCCATTGAGCGTTGTATGGAAGAAAGTGTCGTTCTCGGTATCTTTGGGATGAGGTGGGTGAAGCAACGTTGTTGGGGCCGGAGTTGAATGCGTATGACTACGGAAAAGATTCAAACGATCCGACAACGTATAAAAACCTCACAAAATCGATAAAAGAGTTATCTTTGATCTTCATCGAAAGGGCGTGGAATTCGATATAGGAGATCGTGTGTTGTTAAGAGTTGCTTCCATGGAAAGGAGTTACAAGATTTGGAAAGAGAGGAAAACTTAACCCTCGATTCATCGGTCCATTTTAATCCTCGATCGAGTAGGAAGCGTGGCTATAGACTCACTTTACCGCCAAATATGTCTCGTGTTCATAACGTTTTCACATATCTATGTTACGTAAATATGTGAAAGACCCGAACCATATTATTGAGTTAGAACCGCAGACGAAATAGCGGAAGATTTGGCGTATGAAGAGGTTCTGTTCAAATTTTGGATAAGAAGGAACATATTCTACGCTCCAAGGTTATACCTCAAGTCAAAGTTTTGTGGAGGAACCACGATGTTGAGAAATGACTTGGGAGTTAGAATCGAAATGAAATCAAGGTATCCTTACCTCTTCGACATACTGTGTACATACCCTAATTTCGGCGAGAAATTTCATAAGAAGGGAGGTTGTAAGACCCAAACTTTTATAAATAAAGATGAATTTTTCTATAAATATTATTTTGAATATTATGGAATAAATTTGATATAATGTTATAGTTGTGGGTAATATTTATAAATTTTGCAAAGTATGCAAGTTGTTATAAAATATTCGTTTGGTGGGGAATATTCTTTTTTGTTAGGGAATATTCGTACAATGGCTCAATCATTGGTGGACCCCACAATGAATTATTGTCGGATCGAGAAAGCGACAAAAACATTTTATAAAAATAACGGTGGAGGTGTTACTGATTAAAGCTGTTGAACTACCCGGTGGTAAAAGAAATGCGATGTCTGGCGTAGTTGCGTAGTAGCACTACGGTATTGATTATTGATGCTTACGTGAGAAGTCACTCGCCTATCTTTCGATTATTACTCTGATAATTGTTGCATCATATCTCTTATATTATTGATTGATTATTGTCACAGATATCATCGTATAATATGTTATAGTATTAAATCAATAATTGAGGCGACAAGTTATAAATGATTAATAATTGTTGAAAGATTAAATATGTGTTGATGAAAAAATGATTTGTGGTAAGTTTGATTATTTTATGGGGGGCTCATATGTCATCATCTAAGAGTCTCTTCATCGATAGTAATTACCTTTCGTCGATAGTAATTACCCTTGTGAATAGTATTTACCTTCGTCGATATATAGTAATTACCTTCGTCGATAGTAATTACCCTTGTGAATAGTATTTACCTTAAATCGATAGTATTTACCTTCGTTAATAGTAATTACCTTTACCAGACGTCGAACCACTTGTCGTTTTCACATTAGCGCCGAACCACTTGTCGTTTCACATTCTGAGCGCCGAACCACTTGTCGTTTCACATTTACAGACGTCAAACCACTTTTCGTTTCACATCATTAGTCGTCAAGCCACTTGCCTTTTCACACGGCGGTCTTAAGCTAGAAATCTTCTATAAATAGAGGCCTAGGGCTTCATTATTTTCACGAATTCATTCAAGCTATAGAGAGAAAGTATAGAGAGAATAAGAGAAAGAAGAAGAGTATTTTGTTACTACTGCTTCTTAAAGATTCAATCTCCTACCAAATGTAAAGGGTGTTATTCTTTCTTATTCATGAAAAGAAGCTGTTGTTATTCCATTGCTTATTATTACATTGGAATAACTTTTGTATAAGTGGTTTACCTATACTTGGTGACATTCTTCTATTATTACATTGGAACATCGCATCATGTGTGTTTTACACCGGGACTGGTTCTGTCTTTATTATTATTACATTGGAACATCCACATGCGTGTGTTTTTTACACGGACTGGTTAAAATCTTTATTATTACATTGGAACATCACATGCATGTGTTTTACACGGACTGGTTCCGTCTTTATTATTCTGTTGGAATATCTATCGTGTGTTTTACACCGGATCTGGTTCCATCTCTTTATTATTACATTGGAACATCCTGCTTCGGGTGTGAATTTCACACGACTGGTTAGTTCTTTATTATTACATTGGAATAACACATGCATGCGATCTATCGCATGCGTGGTGATTTCTTTTGTTATTCCATTCTTTATTATACCCGGTTGGTTAAAACTTTGACTTCTATACTCCATGAAATTAGTGGAATATCCTTGATATTTGCGTTTCATCCGATATCTTTTCATGAAAATATTCTTACGATCATTCTTGAATTTTACTCTACAAAACAAGATATCGTGTTGATAATTTGGGCGTTAATAATTCTGGATAAAATAATTCTTGAACTTGTTTTATTGAATTCTTATATCATTGTCATCATCCTCATGTTTATATTTTTTAAAGTCATCGTGGCTGTAGTGCATAGATGGACTTGGTATGATTATGACCGTGAGACTATCGATTGTAATCATGGCCGTAGTAATGTTACAAATGATGTGGTAAAATTCCTCGATTGGTAGTAGTGCATTGATGGACGATTGTTGGCATGATCATGACCATTAATGAATACACAAATATTCTTGGCGTAGTGCATGAATAATTGTGGTCGTGATACTAAAGAATATCCTTGGCAGTAGTAGTGCGGGGTGATTCGATGATGTGGAATATTTATTAAATTTGAGTCTCATTTATAATGATGATGAAAAACCTTTTAAAACCTAAAAGATAGTAGACTTTATTTTCTACTTGACTCTTTTAATGGATTTCATATTTCATTGCAGATTAAAGCTGGTTATCTATTGTATTTTATCGGTTTAACATTGTTGAAGACTATTGATAATTTATTACGCATTATCTTAGTCATAATATATTTCTTCTTGGGCTAGTTGAGCTCACCCTTTCTTTCTTTGTTCTCTTGAGGAAATGAGAATATATTTGGGACGAGTCTGGGAAGCAGTGATGGTCACGAAGATAGCATTAGTAGTCCTCACTATTCTGCGTGAAATAGTGTGATAATAATTGTAATGAGGACTCCTTTTTGAGTTTGTATAATATCTAGTAGGCGATATTTGTATTTAAACTCACGATTTATATCGTATTATTGTACCACCTACGATTATGTTAGTAAGTTGTATTTAAATTCTGTACCATGTAAGTGGCGACCCAAGATGGGTGATGTATACCTAATTTTGGGGGCGTCACATAAAACATATAATAAAAATACTTAATATAATGTCATAATATAATGAAATAAAATAATTAATTAGTATGAACATTTATCAACATAAAATCAAGGAAACCATAGATATCAAAATGAGTTATATCCACTCCATTTGAAAAGTCAAAATAATCCATGGGATCTTGAGGATCATTATGAACAATAAAATTTATTTCAATTCCATTTTCTTTTCTTTTATGGAGTCTTGGTACAAATCTATATACTAAATGTTTGGGAGTATCTGACAGTACATTCCTTTTCTATATTGATTATTCCTTTCACGTCTACTACCATAACCACAATCATAATTTTCTATGATTATCAAATGAGGTTCCATTCACTTGTGGAATGTATGAGAATCGGTCGAGCTAGATTGTTGATTTTTTTCAAGAAAAACTCATTATTTTGTACTGACCACTAGAAGAAATGATATCACTTCTAGGAATATAATTTCCTTTATCGCCCAGGAATATATTATGAACTTATACTCACAATATTGCTACTACGGGGAGCATATTGAGGCATGAAATATAGTAAATATTTTTTTTTTTTTTCTAACATGTCTTTATCAATTTTTTTTATGGAGATGATAGCGAATAAAATAATTAATTTTGCATGATCTACTGAGGATGCATGATTGTCAACTTTAATTGTATCTCAAGGTTCTTTGCCTTTATATGAATCTCAACATCAAGATTCCATTACAAACAATTCTTGCTCGATATAAATCAGAGGCAACAAATTCAAATTTATAAAATTTGAATATTAAATAACTAAACATATTTTCCATCAAATTAAATAATTATATATGTTAGGTTTTAATTATAATGAAACAATTTATAGAAATGCGGTAAAATACTGAAACTAAATTTTCTACTAAAACTAAATAACAAGCTAACACTACTAAGTATATTTCTTTATGACCCAAAGCATGGTCCAAATGGATATGAAGCTTTGCAATGTAAGATTCTATTTATGTTAGTTACTATACTGCTATTATTATCAAATTGATATGGCAGTAACTGGGTGTTCCTCTTGATGCAGTCAAATGCTCTATCATCGAAGCTATGGACCCGACCATAAAAGAGACAAGTAATCAAGGGCCAAATAATCAAGAAAGTCTTTTTTTTTCTTTATCTTTCACCAATGTTACAAGCAGTACTTGGTTCAAATTGAAAAGAAGGGTTAAGAATTTTGCCACATTAATTGTTATAAAGTTGCTCAACTAGTTGGGTGAATTTATGAGATAGATAAAATCATGACGAAGTAATCGACTTATTTATAAATCTTTAAGCAATTGGCGAGATAACATAATATAACTAAAAAGAAAATCTCACCCCATGTTAAGGCTACTAATCTCATGAACCTAAATCAAAGTAAACAATTTATACGTATTGAGGTGATATTATCATCGATCACCACCATATTTGAAATCTAAAAGCATCCTGAACTCCAATTAATTTCTATTTTTCTATAGGTTCCAAGTAAGCGCGATTGAGTCTCCCATTTATCAAAAACCAAAACAAAAGTCGACGATTAATTACTTACTATCCCTTACTATCAAATTTCTCGACTTTTTGCAACAAATGAAAGCGAAATTAGTTATACTAGCATGCTTTAACAAATCAAATCCCGCATGAGCAAATATAGACCTGTTTAGGCCACCATGCTTTCAAATGAAAGCATAGTCACCAGAATCCTACAACATCTGATATTGAAGACATGCATAAAAGTATATTAATAATTTGTATAAATAATAGATAAATATACCTTCTACTTCTTACCAATAAACCAAATATAATTATCTGCTTTAAGACGAAAGTGAGAAGCAAATCGTGCTGATAACGTATTATAAAAGATTAATATATAATATGAAGAACAAAGATGATGATCAAGGGAGGAGCATTCTCATTTCATATCTTGTAATTGTATATGTCCATCTCACCTTTACTTTACAAATGTTATTATATATAGATATAATAACATCAATACTAACATAACTACTAGGATGTTACAAAACTCAAGAGTCATGAGTTACAAAACTCAATGGACATGGGAGTTACTAGACATCCATTATATAATGAATCTAGACATAATTTTATAACAAAACTCTCTTTATTTTAAAAAATACATTTATCAAAGTTATAAACTAATCACAAAATATAAAATCACATTAACTAAAATTTTTAAATATTTCGTACGAATTTAAATTTATATTATATTTTTGAAAATGAAGGGTTTAGAAAAATTTGTGTACTTCTGACTTAACAAACTTCCCTCCCTCCCCAACGGAACCGCGCTAAATCAAATTGGGGCATACGCATTCCCACAAGCTTCAGAAGCCATGGCTTAGGAGTGGAGTAGTATTTTATTTAAGATAAGTGGCTAAGTGCAAGCTTGGTTTCACATGGAACGCACATGACTAATGGCTTAGTCCTTTCCCATACGAAACCCACATGCATCTGATCCCGGGAGCTAGGAGTTAATTTATTTATTTTTTCCAATTAATTAATGTGATAACGTCAGAAACTATAATTCTTTTATTTTATATTCGTTCTATTTTAAAAAGAAAAATATATGTCTGTCTGACTTATAAATATATATATTAATTTAGGGTCGATGTTAATGTGACTGTTGGGAATTATAAGTAATTAAATAGTGGCATGCAGTATGATCTATCCTCCATCTCCATGCATGGTGTCATGGTGATAGATAGAAATTAATTAAGGATCGATGATACTGCATGTATTAGTACTATTAGTGTTAGTGTTAGTTGGAATGAATGAATGAATTAATTAATACGGAGTATTACATTACATCCTGTACGTCTGTCTGTCAGTGGTGTCCGCCAGCCAGCCAGCCGAGGCTCTTGCTCTTGCCGTCCGTCCGTCCGTCAAACTTCGATTTTTACTAGCTTAGCTAGCTAGAGAGATCCAATTTCCTAAGATTATTTATTAATTGTTGAAATTAATAATCTCGATCGTTATCAATTTGAGAGGTAGCTAGCTAGGGCGGGCGGATAAGAAGAGCTAGTCATGTCAAAAAGATACTACTACTAGTATTTATTTCTTTTCTAGTTGACATTAATTAATGTTGATCAAAAACATTCATTCGGCAGGGAGGGAGCTGTGTTGCCAAGTTTTTCTCATGATCATGCCAATAATCGATGGAAGTAAGGGACTACAATTGAAAAAACGCCTCAATTGGTGATAATGCGATGTGAATGTGCATGCGTTTATATATATATATATATATATATATATATATATATATATATATGTACCACCAATAAGACAAAGATACTCCTAATTCCTTTAGTCGTCAGAAACTAGTAATCACTATTTATACCAATTGCTTGCCTCTCTGTCCGTCCGCGGTCCGTCTTTGGCCCTCACTCACTCACTCTCATTTCATTTCATTATTTTCTTCATACCAGATAACAACTACTTGTGTACCACCCCACATGTACATGAACTGGGAAAACAAGTGCCCAACCCACAGCCAAAGTCACATTCTCTAAATTAAGTCATACTCGGTTTCAATCCTCAATCGATCAGGGTATGAATTAAAAGAAATCCTATTATTGAAAATAATTAATAGAGAATCCCAAAAACCAACTTAGAAAATCTTATCCTGCCCAGAGAATCCACTTAATATATTCCATCTCTTCATTTTCGTGTAAAAATAAAACATAATTCCACACCAGTTATTCTGTTAAGTTAGCTAACAGGTGTTTAGTTTTAGTGATAAGGTAATATTCTCATAGACCCCAATGTTTAAAACAGGCATATAACAAGTACATAGGTATTTCAAGTAAAAAGGTAAATAAATAAAACTGAATAGTTCAATATTTTCAAGTCATTCGCCAAACAATAAGGAAAGCTTGATATTATAAAACCTGGAAGGAAGCCCATGGTCGTTACCAATTAATACAGAATGCAACAAGGAAACTAGGCTGGAAAAAAATAACTACTCGTGCATTAGCAAAAACTCAGGTCTCAGAATCCACTTTTAGTATCTGATTCCTTTCGCGACCTCAAAGAAATGAGCAACGTTTTCTTCTGGTGTGCCTACTACAATGCCATGCCCAAGATTCAAAATATGTTTTCGTTTACCCGCTTTCTGCACAGTATCATTTATCCGACGGGTGATAAAATCTTTTGAACCAAAAAGCACTCCAGGATCCACATTGCCCTGGACCGCAACATCAGCTCCCAGTCGCCTCCTACCATCAGCCATGTCAACGGTCCAGTCCAAGCTCACCACATCAACTCCCGTCAAGGGCAATCTCTCAAGCAGCCCACCTGACCCGCTCGCATAGAGGATCAATGGGAGACTTGGATGGGTTTGTTTCACAGAATCCACTATCTGCTTCAAATAAGGGAGACTGAACTCTTCAAAATCTTCTGGGCTAAGCTCTGTGGCCCATGAGTCAAAGATCTGAACAGCTTGAGCTCCATTGTCAGCTTGGTAACGAATATACTTAACCATGGAGATTGCGAATTTCTGAAGTAATGCATGAAGGACCTGCAGGAGAGGTATAAATAATGGACCAAATTTAAGTGTCACTGCTCTGTCAAAAACATGATAATGAATTTGCTCTTCCAAGATGCTATTTAGTATGCTGGTATGTTTCAACAGGAGTTTGACATCAGAAAAAGGGGAAAGAAATAGATTTGGATCAAGCCCAAATGGAAGTACAAATGATGATCTCTTATGCACAAATTGCTATTGAATCATTTATGCTCTCTCTCAATTCCAATTAGGAATGATTCATCAAATCCCAAGTCGAATCTCTCAATTCCAATTGAATAAACTATCAAAAAAAAACTGATAAAAGCTCTTCAGATATGGTTATTTCTTATACGCATAAATTTTCCCCTATCTTTCAATGTGGGACTGAGGGTGTTAGCTCTTCAGATATGGTGCACACAACCAAAAAATGATGAATACATCGCTAGTCCCTACAAACATTAATATGGTCCCTTGGAGGTGTTTCAAAATAAGATACTCCCCTGTTCTAAGATACAAGACCAATTTTGACTTTTTGAAGTCAAATTGAGACATTTTGAAATTCAATATTGATATGAATTCATTTAATCTTAGTCAATACAATTATGAATATTGTAAACCATCTCAATATTAGTACTAATTACAATCTCTCTTTTTCCCCAAAATTTAAATGAATCGCATCAATTATGAATTCGAAAATGTCTCAAATCAATACCTTTATATAATACTCCAAGAAGAGATAAACATCTAATTGAGTTGAGTTAATTTGGTTGGTCATAAAATTAATCCATGTTCTAATACCACTGAAACAAACAAAAAATAGATGCATCAAACCTTTGAGAACCAGATTTATAAAAGTAATAATTAGTTTGATACATTATGCACCAAATACCAACAGACAAATCTTCAAGACATGCTCAGATGCATTCACAAATTAAAAACAAATAATTTTTGAATGACAATAGGCTATTACTCTTCACCCATTCAACACTATTTAAACAACCCCCAAAAACCAAAAAAAAAAGAAAAGAAAAGGAAACAATCAGAAGAATGAAAAAAAAGGTTACTGATCTTCGAACTGTTTTGCTAATAGTAAAATATAATATATTTCCACCATTCCAAAATATAGGATTATTATTGCCTTTTTAAAGTCGGATAAAGCCATTTACAACTCAAAATTGACATGGATTCACTTAATTTTAGTCTATACAATGATGAATATTGTAAGCTGTCCAAAAAAATATTACTCATTGTAACATTTATTGTTTCATAATTTTCAATAAATCAACTCAATTGAGTTTGAAAATGTGTTAAATTGACGTTCAAAAGTCAATAAAGATCTTATAATTTAGAACAAAATGAATCATTCTCATACTAAAATTATATCTTATCGGATTGACATCTAAAACCAAAAATACAAAACCTGTTTTGAAAGCTAGCTTGTGTCTTGAACGGGTAGGAAGCTTGTTAACTTTAAAAAGTCAAAATTTATCTTATAATTCTTATTGTTTGGGATGGAGGAATTAGAAGAAAAATACCCTCTCTTTTTTCACAAGGTCAGAATAAGTATCTTGAAAACCAGAACGAGTACCCTCTATATTCTCAGGCACCAAGCATATTGTAGCGCATCTAACAAAGGGTTGGGGGTCAAGTTCCCTTTGCAGGCAAATGCCAATAACACCATGATTGCATAAACAGAAGATAAAACCCTTCCTCTAGCTTACACAAAATATATTAAAAAAACAAACAAAAGGAAACTGGAAATCTAGTTTACAACCTTCATACTCCCTACAACACCCCTTTTCATTAGTATATGCACAAATTTTAAAATGTGACAAAACCATAATCCCTCAGTTCCAAGATTAGATATACATCTGGACTTTTTAAACTCAATTTGCGAAATCTTAAATTTCCAAATTGATATGAATTTATTTAAGTTTTGGAAAGAACAAATATAATAACTAATAGTACTTTTTAGTTAGTTTATAATAATTATAGTTATTTATAATAAAATAAAATAAAAAATCATATTGATTCCTTTTGGAATTTTGTAAATTGACTCAACAAAGTCAAAATGTATTTCTAATTTTGGACCGGAGTGAGTATTATAATTCTATTTTAATATTTATATACATTGCACATATAAACTTCATATATATAACGAATAAATATATTTTTGACATGTCATAATCCATAACTGTAAACCCCTGAAACAAATGGCCTATCTTTTTAGGTAGGAGGTAGTAGTAATCTCGGAATGCTACAATTGCTTTGCAACATTCAGCCGTTAGCCATATTATATGTATCTTTGGTCACATGGGAGTAGCCTTTACATATTTTACGGGAGAGGTTAATGAGGGAGCATATGGAGCAAGCAGCAATGAGAGTGCAAAAGAGGAATGTATCATGCTTAAATGTGTGTTCCAAATACGAGAGAACGACCATATGATCATGTTGGCTATTTAGTAAATCTGATTCAATATCAACCTCAATTTAGACACTTGTTCTTAGTTTATATCTACACCATAATCTACTTTGTTGGGCCTCAATAATTTTCGAGTTACCGGATAGTATTAGTATGAAATTACCTTTGGCTGTGAGAAAGCTAATCTCTTTATTTTTGAAAAGTGCTTTGATGAACCACCTTCAACCACATATGACGCCAGAGTGAAAGGAGCCCCAACAAAACCCAACACTGCTGCTTCATTGTTTACCTGACAGAGTATTAACAATATGGGCATGATTGAACTGTATATACATTAGGATTATATAAAGTTTCATTAGAGTCCCCAAAAGAGTATCTTTAAACATGCAGACTAATGATAAGAATAACAAAATGAAGATTTTTTTTGGTAAGCCAAAAAACGAAGAGATATGCTACATTATTTGGATAAGGAGCCATGAGCAATCAAACAACTTCAAAAAATAGTGGGAAACAGGACATGTAATCAAAATACATGCATTTTGTTAGGCCCAAGTCGTTGAAGGAATAGCCAGTATTCAATAGCAATAAATCCATGTGATAATTAGGAGGGAGTAGTGTAAATTTTAGAGCAAGTTAGCTTGATTTTTCATGCAAGCATGAGCAGTCCAAGTAGTAGAGAAGAGTTGAGTGATTTCATTGCTGATTATTATGAAAATCTAAGAAAGAGTTGAGGTTTTGTGACTTAATCTCTTCTTATCAAACTCCATTCTCTTCTAATCTAAAAGTTGTCTTCTAATAATTCTTATCTCATTCTATCACATTTGTGTGATTGAGTAGTCTCATCCCCAATCCTAACAAGTTAGTATCAGAGCTCAGTCAAGCCTCAGAGACAATCTCTCGACTCCATTCCCAGTAGAGAACTCCATCATCATCTCCTCCAAATTCAGCCACTGTTTCATTTTAATTCCTCTTCTATTTGTTTGTTGTTCCTTTTACACCAAAAACAACTAAAAACAATCCAAGCACAGACTAGTGACGCTTTGTTTCCTGATATCACCTGCAACTGAGCTTATTATTGGATGTAATCCAAGCACTTGCATGGTATTCATTAGTCCTGTTATTTGTGATGGGGAGAAAGTCTCACGGGCTGAGTTCACTAAAGCCTTTGTGGCTAGATTTACTAAGGAAGAAGGAAATATCTTTGAAAAATTTAAGCTCCTCACAAAAACTCAAAATGCAACTGCTATGATGAAAGGTGCAAGGGAAAGATGTTAGAAAAAATAACCCAATTGCTTGATAAGTTTTTTGTAGGAAGTATTGTTGGAGAAAAGAGGAAATTATGAATATGGTTAGACTCTTAGATCCTTTGTCCCTTGATCAAGTTTACAGCCAAGCTAAATCTTATAAAACTTCAATTCCAAAGGCCCCCAACTAGAATTACTTGAAAATAAGCCTAACTACCTAGCATCCTATGTGAACCTTGTTTACTAGAATATTCGGTCATGAACTAGTTAGTTCATGATCTGCACTCTTCAACAACTTAACAGATTAAAGAGGAATAGAAGAAATAGAAAATGGACAAATTCCCATTTATTTAGAGAGAAACAGATTACAGAACCTAGAGAGAGAAGATAAAGAGAAATCAGATAATTCGTTTACATCATTCAACATGCTTATCTCATACTAGTTGCTCGCTTTTTATAAGCTAACTAACTACTTAGAAAAACAAATAAGCTTAGGATAACTACTAATTATTCTAGATAACTATTTTAGATAACTACTGTTGATTCAAATCCCTAGATATCCTCTAGTGACATGTAATATTTTCCCCTGCTTCAGTTAATCCATGTGCTCATGGATTAAGATCATAGTCAAGGACACCTCCACCGGGGTCAAAAAATGAACCCTAAAAACTTGCAGATCACCACTGCTTCATAGCTACTTCCGAATATGTTTAGTAATGAAGAACTCTGGCGTTGTTCTCTCTTGACAGTAGCTTTGCAGTGCATTGAGTTCTTGGATTCGTTCATGTACAAAGGCAGCCACAAATGACTTGAATCCGAATTTTTATCCACAACTTCCAGAGATTTCAAGTTAATATTCATGCTTGGAAAATGTATGTGATGGTCCAGAATGGCAGAATCCCTTTAGGTGGAAGGAATTTTAATTCGACATTTACATGTTTTGTCATAGAGGATAAACTACTGTTGAACTTTGAGGTTTGTTTCAGAAACAAGACGCTTAACCTCTAGAGGACTCAGAAAACAAGAACTGGTCTCATTTTTGAAGAATAATGCCTTATTCAGTTGACCAAACTCACTATGAGCTTCTTCCATCATTTTAGTAACGAATACAAGTTTTTCTTCTTCATCAAACATAAGTTGTCCATCAAAAATTAATGCTTCCTTTACTAGATCATCATCTGCTTCATAACATTCATCGAATACCAGCTGTTCTTTATAATGCGTATTCACAGTTCCTTATCTTCACAGAATTGTAGTTCCATTGGCTCCTGCTCTCTACCAATTTCCTCAATGCTAGTGTGTTGTGCTTCCCTAATTATCCTAGGCAACTCATTGCATAATCTTTCCAACTTATTTTCCTAAAACAATATTTCATTAGCGTATTGTCTAAAACTCACAAGGTCCTCTTGTAGCAAAATATGCAACATTGATGTTTCAGCCATCTCAAAAGCATCTATTTCAATCTCAGTGAATGTAAAATAATCTCCACAAGAATAAGAATTATGAGTTCAAAGAGTCAATTTAGTATCAAACTAAATTAATCTCTTAGTAAGCGAGCTTGAGTGCGTTTGTATTAGTTGTGACTTGTGACTAACATCAATTGTCCAAAAAATACCAGAAATTTCATATTAGAGGAAAATTTAATATCCACAGTACATTTCTTCAAACAATTGGAATGCATAGAGAGTAGTATGATAGAAATGGTTTTATTTTTATTTTTTTCCTTGTTTTATTTTTTTGGAGATTGAGAGAAGAATAAGAGTTGTAGAAGAGCAGAAATAGATGAAGAAAATGAGGATCAATAACCAGAATTAAGAATAGTTGAGATGGAAGAGAAATAGATTAAGAAACAAATGAGAAGAATTATTACAAAAAAAAATCAGTACAGGAATGATATGATGAACAGGTCGCAGAATTTTCTGCTCTAATACCAATTGTCATGAACTAGTTAATTCATGATCTGCACTCTTCAACTACTTAGCAGAATTAGAGAGAGATAGGAGAATAGAGATAGAATTAGAGAGAGAAATTGAAAATGGAAAGATTGCCATTCATTTAGAGAGAGAGATTACAGAACCTAGAGATAGAAGAAAAAGAGAAACCACTACTAAATATTCTAGAAAACTACTATTTATTTTTAGATAACCACTTACTAATGTTTATTCAAATCCCCAGATATCCTATACTGACTACTACCCTCTCAATTTCTATTTATTAACTAGAATGGCACATGGCCTTACAATCTCACTCAACTAAACAATAATACTTTGGTTTGTAATCTAAGGTACAACAATCATGAGAACTTTTCCATCTCAAATATTAAATTTCTGAGGAACAAAAAAGGCAAAGATATCAACTTTAATCATCTTTTCAGGAAAAAGCTGTTGAGGTACATACTTATAAGTCTTAATGCCCTTACTGGTTTATAAACAGCAGAGTTGAAAAATGGAACTAGTGTTGAAGTATTTAGAGCAAGGATCCCACAGAACGTGGCCTTTTTTACCTGGAAAGAAACTCATGGGAAGATTTTGACACAAGAATCGGTGTTGAAGGGAATTTTGTGGTGAATAGATGTTTTATGTGTCAGCAGGGGTGGGAGTTGGCTGATAATTTACTCTTGTATTGTGGGTTTGTTCGCCACTTACGGATGATGGATTTTTCTGTATGGGGTTTGGTCTGGGTAAGATGCCCAATTCAGTGGCTGACTTCTTAGCAGCCTGGAGGGGGAGGGGGGGGGGGTCGAGTTCCAAATGTGTCGTCGGCTCATCGCTCTAAATGGGACATGATTCTACAGTCTTTGGTGGGTGTTTATGGTGTGAAAGAAATTGTAGATACTTCAACGGGAGGAAGAGACACTTATGCAAATAAAACAATTGGTTATGAGTCTCTTGTTTTTTTGCCAAATGAGGTTTATCTGGGTTCAGTTATTGCTTTTGTAGATTTCTTATCGGAGTTCACGTTATGAACATGATTTGAGTGTGGGTTGTCTGTTGAGTATTGCCTGCTATTTTGTACATGGGTGGCACAATACCCCTTGGTATCTCCATGAATAAAATTATTATTTATCAAAAAAACAAAACCAAGTGTTGAATGAAATAGTAAGAAGGATTTCGTGCAAAAACACACCTCTTTTCTCAAAATTGTTAATGCTTCCCCAACATATGGAACCGACTCTTCAGGAACAAATTCTCTCACTTGATCAACATCAGCAGCTGTGCATAGCGGATCGAATATGACTGGACCTTTTCCTTTTACAATGTCAAACGGTATGTTCATTCCCGAAAGAGGGGTAAGAATGTCCGAGAATAGAATCACCTGTAGCAGTAATCAATATGACAAAATCATATAAAGATTTTGGTTAATAGCAGTAGTGGAGAATCGGGATAACTTATGAGGAGAATTTATGGTCAACATAAAACTAATATCTTCAAAAATCAGATTGTTGTTATGTCCCAACACTTTGTAGAATGATGCTTCCATTGATAACACTATTATACAAGTATGATGTCCAGTAAAGTATCTTACCCCATCGGGCCTAAATACTGACCAAGGCTGCAGAGAAATTTGCACAACAAGATTTACATTTTCGGATCTTTCACGAAAGGATGGGTACTTCTCACAAATGGTTTGATAGCTCTATCATAAGAAACACAAATAATGAGTACCAAGTTAAACAAATAGATAACACATACATAAGACAAAATATCAGTAGGGATAGTCCTTTTGATTACGGGAACTTACAATACATATTAGTAAAATTACAATGGGGTGACGAAAACTAGACATGATAGTAATAGTCTTATAGAACTTTGAGTTTTATCAAAAATGTAACTGTATATCATTATATTCATATTGTATTATACAAGACAAGACTACATAAAATTGGACTAGGTTTAGGTGGCTTAGAGCTCAGTTTGGCATTGCTTCATATAATGCGAAAGGGATTTTGGAAAATAGATTATGGCAAAAAGGATCATGTAGAAACCTGGAGTCATGTTTGGAACATTTTTCTTACTGGTGCTAGTGTTAAATTGATTTCAGTGCCTGTTTGGTTGTTATATATTCAACAGTCCACTTTTACGTATTAATGTTAAGTATATTTTTATTTACATTTGATATTATGCTTGTTTAGTGGCTATTTTCATAAAATATAAATTTAAAAGAGGCACACATATAATTTATCTTGAAATTCAAGAAAAGTAACAATTTCAGTATTATGTATATTTAAAAAATTATACATTCATTGATTTTATTTATTTTATTTTATTCTATGAAATGATGCATCCATTAGTGATCTAAAATAAAACATTAAGAGTACATCATCTAAAATAAAAACATTAAGAGTACATCATACACACACATATATATATGAAAACAAATATTTGACATTGTCTTAGCCAGGCTTAGCTAAATATCACTCTACAACAATCTTTTTTTTCAAAAAAAAAAGTCTGTATGGATGATAAGAACATGAATCACTAGAACCCCTTAAGAAATCAATATAATTTAATGGAACGGATTTTCTAGTTCTTGATTTTGAATAATAGGGTCTAACATCATCATATCTCCTGAAATTGACAGCTGTCTTTAATTTTTCCATGTTCTTATCACTATATAATTGGATTTTAGAAGTGTTTAAAATTGTTGATTTAAGAGTGCTCTATATCCTAGCTTGGTTGAAACATGCCACATATTACCTTTCCGCATATATACATATACACACATGTTATATGTATATATATATATATATATATATATATATATATATACACACACATATATATAATGTAAATACATTTATATATATTGTAAAGAAGGAAAAAGTTGCGTAGTTGGCTTGTTTTGGTGTAACTTTCCCTTTCCCTCTCCCTCTTACACCCTTCCAACTTTTAAAGATTTTTCTAGTTTATGCCCCAAGCTTACAGATCTACCTTTTTTATCCTCCAACATAAAATCGTATTTTTTAAAATAAATAAGGTAATATAAAGTACACAAGCAACGTGTGTGCCTCAGGGGCTAGTATATATAAAACTCACAGATGAGTTGCTTCATGGAATGGTTTGGAAATTGAAAAATTCGAGTTAAAAGGAAAGAAAAGGAAATAAAAATCTACGAATTTATTGAAGCATTCTATATTGGAGCTATTTTGACCATCTATTTTAAACATTGGCTTGATATTAGAATTTTTAGAAGCATAGATAATTAACTTTAGCATCATTAAGATAATTTTTTCCTTTTTTACATTTATGTTTGCTTTTGTTTTCCTTTCTTTTCTTCCACATCCAGTTTCCGGTTTGCACTTTGTGCCCCACCACCTCAACTAATGGATGCTTAGAATTTTGATACATGCCCTAAGCCCCTAACAGAAGAAGTCATCTTTATATTAGGATATGTATGTGCTTTTTCCCCTATTTGGGACAAAATTACCTATTAAAAAAATAGGATATGGAGGTGCTTTTGTTGAAATATTACTTTTCTACATTTGAGTGAACAAAAAGTTTGACATTAATTAAAATTACAAACAACTTTTCTTTTTTACTTTAGACAAGTAATAATTCAATTAAAATGTCAAAACGGGGGTGAAAGTTTTTTAATACAACACTTTCTAGACTTTATATTTGTCCCTAAATGTGGTGTTTGATGTGCAATTAAAAAACTTTTGGCTGGGTCCACTATAGTACAAGAGTACAAGTACAGTTTTGTCTTTATAATACAATGAGGTTATTGTTGGAATTTCTTTATAAACTTAAAAATTGGTAAAATAAAGGTTGACTTAATTTTTCTGTAAAGCATATGTGACGTTATTTGGGGCACAAAGGGAGTACATTGGAGTAATATTTATATTTACTCGATTTTAAACTTCACAATATCATACTCTCTCATTTTGTCCTATGGTGGCTTGAATAACATAATGGCTCTATTGCCTAATGGAACTTAATTAACCCAGGTGGACCAAGCCAAATGCAACATGTAGCATGTGGCATGCAATTGGAAAACATTCCAATGACGTAAATGGGTGGCAAACTGATGTGGAACTAGATATGAAAACTAAAGAATTATTGACTTGTTATTTTATATTAAACTTAAAAATTGGTAAAATAAAGATTGACTTCCTTAATTTTGTGTAAAGCCTATGTGAAGTTATTTGGGGGACAAAGGGAGTACAATGGAGTAATATTTATATTTACTCGATTTTAAACTTCACAATATCATATTCTCTCATTTTGTCCTATGGTGGTGGTTTGAATAACATAATGGCTCTATTGCCTAATGGAACTTAATTAATGCACATGGACCAAGCCAATATTCCGATGACGTAAATGGGTGGAAGACTGATGTGGAACTAGATATGAAACTAAAGGATTACTGACTTGTTATTTTATATTATTATTTATAAGTAAATTAGTTGTCACTATATCTTTTCTTTATAATAGACAATAACTATGAGTAGGTAGATTATTATATCTCTTTTATTTAAAATAGATAATAACTATGAGCTTTTTTCATTATTAGTTTAGGTTACCTTCGGATAAGGTTTATGTTTTATTGAAATTAATGTAACCCCGGAAATTCAGAGTTTCAAATATTGATTTGAGTAAAGGCATTGTGCCATTGTGACCTTTGGACATCCTTATCCTATTTTCCCCTTCTTCCTTCCCCTTTACCCCTTTTCTAAACCCTTGCAGACCTTGTCCTATGTCAAATTTGTATCAGAGCTAGAACTTATTAAGGACAAACATGCAAAATCTTTTTTCAGATGGAGTATTTGTGTCCCAAGCTGCTTGGAAGTCCTCTATGATGTCACCATTGTTTTCGGAAAATGTTTTCATCAATCTACAATGTGGGATTCTAAAGTTTAACTAGAAGACATCTATGATCTATTTGATTGTGGTTTCTTATTCTCCAATATAATAAAACTCGAGAACGAGTTTTTCTCAATGGGGAAAATGATGAAAAAAATTAGTTTAGCATTATTAGTTAACTACTTTATATAATAATTTGTGGAAAAATTAGTTTTATTACTATTATTCATCACATTATCCTTTTTTTAGTTGGATTGTCTATAATTATGTTTTTAGCCTCTTTAGAGTCTTTCTCCTATTTTTTTCTTTTCTTTTTTCCTTTTTTTCATTACTCATTTCTCCTGAATTGCTATTCTTCGTTATATGAGATTCATTTCAGCCTACCCCAACTAGCTTGGGATAAAAAGCTTTGTGGAGTGGAGTTGAGTTGAGTTGAGGTAAATTATTTTTTATCTTTTACTTATAGTAGATAACAGTTTGAAGTTTGTGTCCTTGTTAAATTAAGGTTACCTTAGAATTACTGTTTTGTTTTATATAAATTGAGATAATATAACCGCTGACTTTTAGAGATTAGAGTAAAATACAGTGACACCCTCTCTAGATAACCATAATAATACTCAACTCCCATTTGGTTTTTTTAAGTAACAGTTAGTACCCCTGCAAGTTTTTAAGGTTGACTAAATAGATAAAGTTACATATTTACCCCTTGTATGTTATCGATTTTTAATTCCTAAATAATAATATATATATATATATATATATATATATATATAAATATGTTTAATTATCATTTTTTAATACAATACAATTTAATTATAGTTTTATTTGTAATTAAGACTATCTCATTTAAATTGTTGGTAACTTTATAAAAAATTATTTAGTTTAATTAACACATATTTTTGGATAAGTGATACAAATATTAAAAATTTAAATTAAATTATTAATGGAGTTATTCTAATTATAGTGATTGAGTATATTGATTGTTTAGTTTTTGGTGTTTAACAACAAAAATTATTATTTGAATTCTTAGTTTCATATTATGATTTTTATATGTTCAATTTTCTTGAGTATATGTCAAAATTTGGGATGTTTATGATTTTGATTACATTTTTTTAGTATACTGTTGGCATTGTTTTTGTGCAATGTTGAATAAAAAAAAATATAATAATATTTATTACTACCTCTAACTTGTAAAAAAGATGTTTGTTTTAATATATTTTTTCTTTTTTTGAGTAACAACATTGTCATTTTTACGGTAAATAATTATGCTTAGTGTGACTTATGTTTAGTTTAATATATATGAAAAATAATTAATATAATTTTTAATACTTTTTTATATGAATAATAAGATTTGTTCGTAATAATAAGTTTGTTTTAAGTAAATTTTAATATTTAGAAAAAATAATTATAATTTTTATTGCGTTAATTTGTACTTTTTATGGGTATTAAAATTGTACTTTTTAATTACAAAAAATATATTTGAATATATATCAAGTAAATTTTAATCTTTGAGAAATTTAATTAGCAAAAATTGTATGACTTTATTTTCCGATAAAATGAATATTTATTATTTTTTGACATTTATGTTATTTATTGCACAAGTTCATAATTTAATTAATTAGATCAAGTTAAGTACAAATTATAATAAACAAATTTATATTTAGTGGATAAATTAAACATTATAACTTAAAGGGTGTATTAGACATTAAATTAAAAATATTTTTGGATATAAGTTGGTCAACCACACATATTGTATACCAGAATGGTAATGATTGTTACTTGAAAAACTAGAGAGGTGGTGATTGTTATTATGATTATCTACAGGGGTGTCGGTGTTTTCCTCCAGAGATTAATATATTGGTTTGAGTAACGGCAATGTGCCATTGTAAGCCTTCAGGCATCCTTTTTCTCCTATTTTCCCCTTCTTCCTTCTCCTTTATCCCTTTACGAACTCCTTCCAAGCCTTCTCCTGCATCAACTAGCAGTAGAGAGACTCGTGTAAAAGGGGAAATACTTACATGTTTTAAAGGGAAAGAAACATGATCCCCTAAAATCCATAAGTGGAAGCTTAAGAGTCCGGTATGATTAATGAGAATCTAGACAGCTAAAAGATTACAAAATAGGTTTTTGTGGGTTGGGGATAGTGAGGATAGGAATGACTATTTGGTTGAGTGGGATTCTGTGTCCAAGAGAGGAAGAGGTTCCAAAGGGAAGTGCCATAATCACTTGCCCGCCAAGGACCAGTTCTAAGAAACCAAGTTCCCAGACCTACCCCTCTTTGGCATCAAGTGATTAAAAGCAACTATGGAATTCAACAAAATAGGTGGTATGCAAATCCTTGTCCCTCTTGTGTTACGTATACTCCAGTCCTTGGAAATTCAAGTGTACACTTCCTTTCTTTTTCTTGTTTGACTCCAAGTTGGTGACAATATGACTATTCGATTTTGGGAGAATATTTGGATTACGGATGTTTCTCTCTCGGTAGTTTTTCCTGTCTTTTTTACCTTTTATCTAATCTGAGCACAACTCTCCCCTTTCTAATTTCTATACTTGGGAAGGAGATTCTATATGTTGAGATTTTCATTTTTCCCTTAATAAGTGATAGGGAGCATGGGGAATTCTATTTATTTATTCAGCTTCATAACTCACCCTTTTTTTTAGTCCTATCCTTCATCTCTCAAGCCACAAACTCAAAAACTCTTAAATCAATATATCCAATAATCTAAAAAATTGTGAAGATGACATCACCTTATATAGGAGATTAGAAACCTAATTCTTGGATACAAGTAAAATCCTAATTAAAAAGAAAACAAATCCTAATAATTATAAACTCTAGAATATTCTACATTTGTATAATAATCTCCGACTATAACTAAATAACACTAAAATTATATAAATAATCACATTAATTTATCTCTGAACAATTAACTAATTACTCTATAACTCCAATATATTGCTCCGCATCAGCGAGTTACAGGCTTGTTACTCTACCCGCTATTCTACATGCTCTCATATCCTCTCAATTGCTGCCTTCTCTCTCCTTAATCTCTCATAATCTTATTCAGTTTATCATCAGCAGCAAAAGCGTAAACCTCACCAACATCACTCTTAATGGCTGACCAATCAAGGAGACAGAACATTAGGCTACAACTAATATAGGAACTAAAAACAAGCCAGACGAATAAAAAAAATTTATAAATTCTTTTATGTTAGAAGGACCACAGTAGTAACTCATTCAAAACGACATGATTACTTGCTATGTTTGTCTCAAGTATATCACATACACTCTAAAGTTGTAGCATAATTTCATCATGATAATGTTTATGCTTTCTTTTATATACAATAGCCCCAATAAACATCTTTTATGTTCCAATCGCTTATAATGAATGAATCAATTGATCGAGATGTTAAAAATATAAGTCAGTATCGTCCATAGAGAACCTTTAAACTATGCATTGTGTATGCAACTTAGCATGTAGTCTAATATTTGTCCTTAGTTTCAATTTTGCTTTTTCTACTTTTAGAAGACAATGTACTTCACTTGTCAAAATAAGTCTAAATCTTTAATAATACTTCAACTTTGAAAAAGTGAAACACAAAAGAAATCTACACCTGATAAATGCTTCTGTGTGAGTCCACATTATGGCCTCTAAATGATTATGAGAAATTAACAACATAGAAGTTGGCGTGAATTTTTTTTACTCTTTTTTACCATTTTATTGAATGTCTCTAGAATTTAAAGTGATGAACTAGCATAACAATACCTTAAAAGCTAAATATCACTCGATAGATTTTCGGGTTTGGCAGCATAAATGTAGCAATTTGGGATTCCTTCACCTTAAGAAAGCCTTGACCCACCATAGATGTCATAAGAAGTAGTAGTTCTATAATGGTTACTAAGCAATATGAAATCTTAGGGAATAGTCCTTAGTAGTTCAGTTTTTCCTTTATATTATATGGGGAATGTTTATTTTTTTACAACATATTTAGTGGATGGTATCAACAGTTGGTACAGTTTGTAAAAGAGGACAATCAATCCATAATTAATGTACTTTATCTTGTCGTGAAGATTAACAAATTTGAAAGATACACAAATCCATAAAACATTCACGTGTAAAGACCGTGCATCTTGGATAGTATATACATATATACTATATAAATAAAACACATGCACATATATATATATAGAGATAGATATAGATAGACATAGATATATAGACACTCAAACACAAACACATTTGATTCGTTGAAGTATACTATAATATGATAATCGAGTATACGTGTATAAAAGGACTATTTTTATCTTTAGGAAAGTTAAATTCTTTTCTCAAGCACACTATGTTAATTAAGTAAATAAATGTGTGTGTGTATATATATATATATATATATATATATATATATATATTAAGTCAAAGGAAATACTAAAAAGTAGTTTTAACACACCAAAGCCGGAATAAATATTCGTAACTTTATGACTAAGCCAAATGAATTTTTGAATAAAATATTAAAAAAATGGAATAGTACAGACATTTAGACACCATAAGCTTTAGCTGAATAAACCCAAACCAATACACATGCAAACTATACAATCAAAAATAGTCATATAAACCTGCCTTCATGTACCTCCCTGCTTGTCTCATGAGCCAAACTGGGGGTCTGTCAACTTCTTCCCCTCGAATGGCACTAAGCAATAGAGGTTCGGTTTCAGAGATAGCTTTTGGTTCTGCAACGGTCTCTGGACATCATATTCAAACAGTAAGAAGTAGAATTTGCCTAATCTGATATCACTCTCTATGGAACCAAAAAACAATCAAATTATAGATTCAGGCACTCAATGCGATAACAAATTCTGCACTCAATGCGAATGATTATTTTTTATTTTTTATTTTTTTACCAACAACAGATCATGGAGTTATAAAGGGGAGAAGTATTTCCAGCTATATACTGATTGAAGGGCAAAAATTATTGTTAATTTCAGATATAAAAAAAATATTTTGAGGCAAAGGGGCCTTATCTACACTGCTATTTAGTTTCTTTAGAAACAATCATATGGAACGGAATGTAATATGCAAAACCGGTGGCAGTTGCGTATACAATATATATATATATATATATATATATATATATATATATATATATATATGCATACTAAAGATAAGTATGAACAAGATTCAAGTTTAATTTGGGCATCGAAGATGTATGAACGAAATTCAATTTTGATTGGGGACATTAAAGAAATTGAGATGCATTTACCTGCAACGGCACAATAGATTCTAGGCTTGAAATTGGAGCAAAAAGAAGGGGGTTTCGAATTAATGGAAAGTGAGACTACGCAGAAAGAAGAGACTGAGTTCAAGCTGAAAATGGTAGACATGTTTGTTAGTATTATTCTAATGTGTCTGAAAATCCTTTGGATCTGTTTCTGCTGTGTAACCGAAAGAAAAAGAGATAAAAGTCAGGATTTGGGATTCGCGGAGAGATAAAAAGATAAGGGGCAAGTATGGACTAATGTTATAATCTGTTATTGTTTTATTTAGTTTCTATAACCCAACCCAACCCGTTCTGTCATAAGCCCGGTATGTTTTAGCTATTCAAAAATTAGTACTAGTAATTTAATGCATAAAAAAAATAATTATTAGGGTATGTTCGAAAATGACTTATTTTAAAATAATTGACATAAAGTTAGTCGCTCACATTTATATACTTAAGGGGCGGAGGGACTACTACAAATGATATCAAAAGTTTCTCATATTTATACATTTTTAGTCAAAGAATGACACAAGCACACACTCTTTTAAGACAATTTGTATAACGATTGAGAAAATTTAAATATTATGTTTAACACATTCCCTCCGCTTAAATAAAATAAAAAAACTCTTGAATATCAGTGTTGTTTACCAAATTATAGAATCACATTAATTTGGCCTTTCAATTTAAATTTTCAAAACACATAATTAAAATCATAACAAATTCAAACTCAATAATATATGGCCCATTAAAATTAATTTTTCATACCTGGCTAATGAAGACTGGGTCCCCTATCGCTGACAATTGAGTGTTGCATTCCATACAATGAAGATATTTTCGAAAAGGATCTGATTCAGTGACAAGATATTTAGGTGCAGATCGATATTTAGTCCATGTCCGAGGCTTCGACTTCAAGTTCCTCCTTAAATGAAATAAGGCACTTTCCGCCTAATCTAATCTTCATCTCAATTTAACAACAAATTCGGTTCGATGGCTGTTCTCCACTACCCACAATGATATAGGGACTATATATTTCATCTTGGGTGCCATTGCTCAGGGCACATGCTTATGAGTATTAATTCTATTAATTTGCTATGTTGTAAAAATTTTATTTTTCAAAAACATCACCTAAATCACATAATTTTTTTATAAAGATAAAAATTTTGTAAAAAATCCCAAATGTTACACTTAAACACGTTTGTATTATGTCATTTATTTGACTATATATATATATATATATATACAGTTATATAATACACGGTACGAATTTTTTTTAGTTAGCCACGGTATACTCATTTTTTTATATTCAAGATATATTTTTGTAGCTTCGTGTACTAAAAATACAGATGATATAAATTAGGAAAAATAAAAATAAAAATAAAGATGATATTACACCCGCCAAAATATCGTTCGGGAATATTCCAATAGAGGGCAAGTAATAAATAATTCAAGCCCAGTCTGCTTCTTCCTCGGCCCTCCTCCTCCCTTCTCCTGAAACGCAAAAATGGAATGCGCTTGCAGTTTTGGAAGCTTTTCCTTACTCTCGCTTAATCCGACGTCGTCTCCTCCTAAGTTCCTGACCAAGCTTAGGTTTTTGGTTCGCCTTTTTTCCTATGTGCTATAAGTTTTTCGTTTTGATTGAATATAATTTTTTTTGTTAATTAGTATTACTGAAAAGCAGAGATTAAACCGTTCGAGTTCTTTTGAGCGTCATAGTAACAAATTATTGATACGGAAGGCTTGTGGTTCTGACGAAAATAGGTCCTCTAATGGGTTTTCAACCACACCCAACAAGATTTTTGACGAAGAGGTACTTTCTTTTCTATGTCCTTCGAATTTCAATTTCTTAACCTATTTTTACTTTTTAGTCCATTTTGTGTTAAAAATTTTGCTGAATTTACAGACTTAAGATTCCTGAGGTTTGTTCCAAAATTGCAATTTTTATCAAGTCGGTTAAACTAGGGTTTTGGGTTAAATTTATTGCCTTAAATAGTTAATGTATTGGGGAGAAATTTGGTTACGTAGATAGTCTTCAATTATATTCAGGCAATTGGAGCTGAATATGGAGAAGGTTTCGAGACTTTCAGGCCAGATGGACCCCTCAAGATTGACGTGGTAAGTTGCAAACATTGGACCTTAGTAGTAATTATTCACCATTGCATATCCTTGTTATCCAGTTGCGTGGTTGACTTGGTACTGATGCAATAATAATGTGGATGACTCAAAAGTTCTTATTTGTGATGCATGCAGGATTTTCTGAACGATAGACTGCAAGCAAGTTTTCTTCAAAGAATTCGATATGCGATGAAGCCTGATGAAGCATATGGTCTTATCTTCTCTTTGGATAATGTGGTGGTAAGTGGTGGTAAACTTTCAAATTAGTTAAAGCAGAGCAGTGAGTAGCGGGATTTTCCATGTGTTGGATTTTGAGGAATTAATGTTTTTTTATATATAGATACAAACTTCTGCTGAATATAGTATGTCAGTTTCAAAATACTGCCTCACTTAGCTTGTTATGATAAGTGAAATGCTAAGCATATCAAGATTGGACTTTTGGTTAAGTACAGCTTTTTCTTTTTATATGAAGACCTATTATCTCTTATCAATCAGTTAATAGAGAAACCTTAAAGACCATTTAGTGATGAGGCCTGTATACAGAAATAAAACAATGCCAATAGTAAATGAGCTATAGAATTTTATAAGGTGTGTGGTAGTAGTTAATTAACAATGATAATTATTTGTTAGTTGCTTGAGTGTTATCATTCATATACCTGTGTTTGCTGCCTTATTGTATATATATTTCCTTGAGCTAGTTATTTACATTCTCGTTTGGAAATTATTACTATCAATCAATCAATTCCTGTTGCAAAGTGGTAACTGATTAGAAATGGAAGACCAATTGCACTAAACCTGCTACTCCATGGACCATTAATTTCACAGGAAAAAATATTCCTACTACTTTGTATTTGTTTAATATGACATATTTTCTTAATCATGTGCTTGAATATTTATTGTGCTTCAGGCAGACACTCGAGCTTTGAAGTTGAATACCTGGAAACAACTTGCCTCGGAAGAGGGTGTGTAGAATTTTGCGTCCCTGTAATGTTTTTATATTTATTATTATTTATTTATGCTGGCAATGCATGAATGTGGAGCTTATAATTCAAAAGTATGCAAATTTATGCTTGTTAGTTGTTACTTAAAGAGTACCCATGACTAGGTGTACTATTGTTTATTGTTGTTTGACAAAGACAACAGGAGCTGAAATTTTTGGAAGTACTTTCTTGTGGTGCGAGTACTAGTCAGTGTTATTAAAGGCATGAGGCATACCGAGGCGCAAAGGTCTCCCTGAGCTTGCTGCGTGCACATACTCGAAAAATACTAAAATATTTATAATCATATTGTACAAACTCCTTAACAATGGCAACTTATTAGAAAAGGTATTCATGAACTAATAAAAATCACTTGCCTCATCAAGTTGATAATTCAACAAAAAATGATTCAGTTAATAATAATAATTATTATGACCTGAATAATATAATAACTAAAATTACAATTAAAAGAAAACTTGACCAGTTGTAACTAATAATAATCTTCTTACAACCTAAATAAAAATACTGTCAAGGATAGGTCAAGGATTCCCTATTTGAGTTTTTTTGTTGAGAGTTTCATGCTAATGGAGTTTTGTGTAAGAACATTAGCTCTACCTTTATTACTTTAGTTCCTGAGAAGGATATGTCTATTTGGGTTAGAGATTAGAGATCTATAAGCTTAGTGACTACTACTAGTCTATATAAGATTCCCACTAAGGTTCTTTTTAAATGTATTGGAAATGTGTTAGATGATATTATGTCTCCAAATCAGAGTTCTTTTGTGGGTGCCTGGGTGGTGGACAAATTCTAGACGCGAATTTAGTTGCTAATGAGGTGGTTGAAGACATGAGACAAAGAAGGCATAAGGCCTTGATTTTGAAGGTAGATTTTGAGAAGGCCTATGACAGGGCATCTAGAGGACTTTGACAAGGGGACCTGCTTTTTCCGTTTCTCTTTACCCTTGTAGTGTCTTGAGTAGGATGCTTATGAAAAGTGAGTTAGAGGGTCTTGTTAATGGTTGTATTGTTGGGTGAGATGAAGTTACAGTTTCTCATCTTTATTTTGCGAATGATACAATTTCATCTCTCTGAGGGTGTTGTAGGTTTGAAGAATTTATTGTCGCTCCAATTTATTTAGCTATTTTGGGTATGAAAATTAATCTTTTAAAGTATAGTCTCACTGGTGTTAATATTGAGGATGTTCTTGTTCCATATGCTTCAATAGTTGGGTGTGAAATTGTGTAGCTATGACATATTTAGGTGTTCTTTTGGGGGGAAGTTGAGTTCTCAGTCTTTTTGAATACTCCAGTAAAGTGAGTGGGTAGGAGGCTTGACTGTTGAAGAGGAGCCTACTTTACTTTGGGTGGGAGGATTACTTTTGTTCAGGCTTGTTTAGCGAGTATTCCTCTTTATTAGTCACTCAGTTAAGCGTATTATGTGCAAGTTTTTGTGGGCTGAGGATAATGAAGATAGAAAGGACCATTTGGTTGAGTAAGATTATGCGTGTCATCTTAGAAAGGAAAGGGGGTTTAGGTCTTCGGAAACTAATTTCTAAGAACCGATCTCTAGCGAGCAAATTGCTATGGTGCTTCCCTTTCGAACTTGACTCTATTTTGCAGCAGGTGATTGGAAATAAGTATAGAATTTAGCAGAATGATGAGATGCAAATCCTTGTCTTTTTTCTGTTACTTCTTGTGTTACTTGAATATTTATCTTCCAAGGGTACACTTGCTTTCATTTTCTTGTTCGATTATGTTAAATAAATATATGTATGAGCTGATAAAAATTGGTTTACTTTATGGGTATTTTGACATTTTGTTTCCTCGTATATTATATATATATATATATATATATATATATTAGTTGTCTAACCTAATTGGGTTAAGGCTTCACATACTCTCGTTTCTCTGTTACGTTAAATGGTAGCAGAGCTGTAAACCCTAATTCCATCACAGTCCCAACATGATCATTCTCCTTCTCTTTTTTATTTTTTATTTATTTTTTTCATTTCTATTTCTTTTCTTTTGTCTTCCCTTGTTCTGTTTCTGCCAACTAATAGTGTTGGCCTGTTAACGTGACTGGCCAAGGGTGCCAGTGGTCAGAAAACAATCGCTTGAGGGAGGCAAAGTCGCCAGAAAATTCGCCAGAGGTTTGAGTTGCCGGAAAAGTAGCCAGAAGTATGTTTTAGGGGCTGTTGGAGGTGTTTGGCTCATTGGAGCCAGTTTGGTGGTCGCCTGAGGCAGGATTGCAGTCTGGGCATATAAACTATGGTAGAAGAAACTGAATTTTTTTTGCCGTAATATTGTTTTAGTGGCTGCTGGATTTTTTTTTCAATCACCGGGGTTTTTTTTTGAGTCGTGGAGCTATTTCTATAGTCACCGGAAGGAGCAGAGCACATGCAAGGTTTTAGTAGGTGATTTCCTAGGCTGCCGGATACGTGTTTATGCTTCAGGGACTTGTTTGCAAAGTTTCAGAAAGTTGAGGGTTTTTTTTGGACTTTTCTGACCTTGAGGTAGTTTTCTGCGCTTTTGCAGTTTTGGAACATAAGGTGATTCTGCTTGTTTTCTTTACTCTTCCATATTTGATGGCATCTAGTGACGATAAGGTTGTGTCGGAGATAATTAGTGAGACTCATTTTACCGATAAGAAGTTAGATGGTAAGAATTATTTTTAGTGGAAGAAAATTATCAAATTGACATTGACAGGAATGGAGAAAGATGATCATTTAACTGAGGATCCTAGGTGCTCAAAATTTTCGTTTTTTTCGATTTTTTACCGGTACCGGCGGTACCGGTTTTTTGGTATTTTAACACTTTTCGGTACCGGTAGCGGTAATGACTTTTTTGAATTCGGTAAAAATCGAAATACCGAAAATACCGAAATTTAATAATTAATAGTTAATGTTTTGTAATTTTATATATTAAATAATTTTTTTTATATATTAATAATTTCTATATAATAGTAGTTTTATTAATTTTTTATATATATTAATAATGTTTTGTAGTTTTATTTCATATATTAATTATTATTAATAGTTAATGATTTCTTAGTTTTTAAAATTTTTATTAATATATAAAAAAATTATTTAATTATTATTAATAATTATATATATTACCATGCGGTATAACCGAAAACCGAACCGAAAAAATTGGTACCGTTTTTGTACCAAACTGGTACCGAAACCGGTAATTCGGTACCGGTTTTGGTTCTTGTTTTTTCGGTAATTTCGGATCGGTACCGGTTTGGTTTTTTTACGGATGAGCACCCCTAGATGCACCTACCGATGCAAAACAAGCTAAAACATGGGCTGCCGATGATGCTAGAAATTTTAGTCAAATGTTAAATCTGATGGATAGCACAGTAACTGCCCTTGTAACTCATGTTGAGACTGAAGGAACTATGGGACTATTTAGAAGTCTACTTTGGAAAAGATAATTTGCGGTAAATATATGACTCAATATTTCTATCGAGCAAAACATATGGATCGAAATCTAACTCAGTTTTTTGGTGACTTTAAAAGCTTATATGAGGAGCTGAATACGATATTACTGCTCACTTCAAGTGTTACGGATATGCAAAAACAGAGGGAACCACTTGCAGTTATGATTTTCTTATTGGGATTAGGGCCGTAGTATGAAATTATTGGTTCATAGAATTTAGCTGGATCAGATATTTGCTCTCTCACGAGTATGTATGCTTGAGTTTTACGTGCATTTATAGATTCATCACCACCCTCTGTGGGAATTGATAGACCTCATGGCTCGTCCATATCAGGGTGGTCGAGGTTGGGGTAGAGGAGGTCAAGATGGTGGTCGTGGCAGTGGTAGAGGTCGAGACATTGGTCGTGAAGTTGGTAAGAGGGGGTATTGTTTGTTATCACCGTGGCGATCTGGGACATATATAGTGGAATTGCTTTAAGTTACATGTTAAGTCATCACAATTGCGGTTCGCTAATGTAGCATCACAGCCAAAACAACCTCCTTCTTTGCCATCTACTGACGGACATACTTTATTTATGTCTGATGATGCGTTTGCTCGTTATACTCAGTTTCAGATGTAACAGCCATCTAAATCTTCCACCGCTACTCTAGTACAGTCAGGTAAATCTACTGCTTTCCTCTCATCATCCTTCCGCAATTGGGTTATTGACTCGGATATGAGTACACTTTCTTCTTTTTGTCTTCCTCTTCTTTGCCTAGTGTTACTCTTGCTGTTGGATCAGCTGCTATGGTTGTAGGAAGTGGTACTGCTCATCCTACATTTTCCCTTTCATTTACGACGAAGAGGATTATTCGTAGAGGCAGTGAATCTGATGGGTTATATGTACTTGATAGGGCTGTTGCGACCATTTCATCGTCTAAAGCTTGGTCCAGTACTATGTCACCATTTCCACTTCATTGTTGGTTGGATCATCCATATTTGGCAAGCTTGAAGAAGATGTGTCCTAGTTTAAGATCTTTATCTGTTCTAAATTGCAAGTCAAGTCAATTTGCTAAACATCACCGTATGCCTTATTTACCTAGAGTTAATAAATGGTCTGCGTCCCTATTTGAGTTAGTCCATTCTGATGTTTTAGGTCCGTGTCCTATAACATCTAAAGTTGGTTTCAACTATCTTGTTACTTTTGTGGAGGATTATTATCGGGTTACATGGCTTTATTTTATAAAAAATAGATCTGAACTGTTTTCTAAAATTTCTGCATTTTGTGCTAAAATTCAAACTCAGTTTAACTGTTCAATCCGTGTATTGCGTAGTAATAATGCAAAGTAGTATTTTTCTACTCCTTTCTCTTCATTTATGACTCAAAAGGGAATGATTCAATCTTCTTGCATTGACACACCTCAACAAAATGGAGTGATTGAGAGAAAGAACCGATAGTTAATGGAAGTTGCACGAGTTGTTCTTTTTCAGATGAAATTCCCCAAAACCTTTTGGGCCGATGTCGTGTCCACTGCTTGTTATCTCATTAACCGAATGCCTTCTCCCATTATTAATGATAAAGTGTCTCTCTTTATTTTATATCCATCTCAGTCATTATTCTCCCTTACTTCACGAGTTTTTGGGTGCACGTGCTTTGTTCACGATGTACGACCACATGTTTCTAAGTTAGATTTAAAGTCCCTTAAATATGTACTCTTGAGATATTCCAGTCAACAAAAATGGTTACCGGTGTTTTTCTTTTGACTTAGGTTGGCATATTGTGCCAGGACGTTACATTCTTTGAATTTGATACTTTCTTTTGCGAGTCCTTTTCTCCTTTTCCTTCAGTGAGTCGAAGGATGATTTCTTAGTGTATAGAATGCGTTCCTATGTGCTTGTTAATAAACCTCCTCCCCGTCTACCAATCACTCACTTATATGCTCACAAGCCAAGGTTTGCTACAACATCACCTGTTAATCTTCAAGATTCACATTCTCTACCTGGTCCTCCGTCGCCAAATCCCATTCTTGATCTTTCCATTGCCTTGTGTAAAGATACTCGTAGTTGTACTTCCCATCCTTTTGCTTCGTATGTTTCTTATGCTGGTATATCCTCTTCTTTGCGCTCGTTTGTTTCCTCTGTTAATTCAATTACAATTCCTAAGCCAATTCCCATACCGGATGGAGGACAACTATGGCGGAAGAGATGATGGCACTTGAGCAAAATCAAACTTGGGACTTGGTTAACTTGCCCGTTGGTAAGCAGGTGATTGGTTCTAAATTGGTGTTATCTGTGAAAGTTAATCCTGATGGTTCCATTTCTTGCCTTAAAGCCTGTTTAGTGGCCAAGGGTTATGCACAGATGTATGGTATTGATTATTCTGTTACTTTCTCTCCTGTTGTCAAATTTAGTTTTGTTTGCTTATTTATTTCTTTGGCTGCATCTAACCACTGGCCTCTTCATCAGTTAGATATCAAAAATGCGTTTCTTCACGGTGCTTTGCAGGAAGAGGTTTATTATGGAGCAACCACCTGAGTTTGTTGCTCAAGGGGAGTATGAAAAAGTATGCAAATTGAGGAAGTCATTTTATGGACTTAAATAGTCTCCTAGGGCATGGTTTGGTCAGCTCAGTACTTTAAAGAAGTGGGTTTGATTACTCTGTCTTCTTTAAGCATTCTTTAAGCATTCCAATAATGGTTGTATTCTGCTAGTGGTGTATGTTGATGATATTGTTATTACATGAAGTGATGTAGAAGGGATGATAGCTTGAAATCCTTCATAGGACTAAGTTTCAGACTAAAGATTTGGGTACTCTGAAATATTTTTTGGGGATTGAAATGGTTCTGTCCAAGAAGGATATCTTTCTTTCTCAAAGAATGTACTAGATTTACTTAAAGATATTGAAATATTGGGGGGCTAAGCCTTGTGATACGCCGATGGATCCTAAATGTGAGCTATTAGCAAAGGCCGAGAAATATAGAAGATTGGTTGGAAAGCTGAATTTTTTAATGGTAACTCGGCCAGACATTTCTTTTGCAGTTGGTATGGTGAACCAATTTATGTCTTCTCCTAAAGATACTCAATTGGGCTCTTGTTCGTATATTGAGATATCTCAAGGGTGCTCCAGGATGAGGGATATGGTATAGAAATTATGGACATGTTTGAATTGAGGGATTCTCAGATGCAGATTGCATATTTGTGGTAGGTAATTTGATATGTTGGAGGAGTAAGAAGCATGAGTGTGGTAGCTTGTTCTATTGTTGAAGCTAAATATATGAATATAGGGCTATGGCACAATCCACTTGTGAGCTTATGTGGGTACATCATCTTCTAACTGAAATTGGTTTTGGAGGTCTTCGCCTATGCAACTGTGGTGTGATAATGAAGCAGCCATGCATATAGCTTCAAACACAGTTTTCATGAGAGGACCAAGCATGTTGAGGTTGATTGTCACTTTGTTTGCGAGAAGATACAATTACTCATTGTTACTAATCTTGTTAGGACTGCTGAACAATTAGCCGATATTTTCACAAATGCTCTTGGTGGGGGATGAAGTTGGGCATGATTAATATATATTCTCCAACTTGTGGGGGAGTGTTAAATAAATATATGTATTTGCTAATTAAAATGGTTTTACTTTAGGGGTATTTATGACATTTGTTTCCTCTCTTATTTGTATATATATTAGTTGTCTAACCTAATTGTGTTAAGATTTAACATACTCTTGTTTCTCTGTTACATTATAGACTCCAAGTTGGTTATGGCATGAATATTCGCTTTTTGGAGGATTTTGGAGATGATATTTGGATTGGGGATGTTCCTCTTTCATTAGTTTTTGCTGTCATACCTCTCATTTTAACATAATTCTCCCATTTCTAATTATACTTGGAGGGAGATTCAGTATCTAGAGATTTTCATTTTTTTACTTAATTTAAATGATTGGGAAAGGAATCTGTTTATTTATTCAACTTCTTAGGTTTGCTTTTTTTTTTTCTTCTCAATCTTGGATTGGCGGGTTTGGTGTTTTGATCCTTCGGAGATCTTCTTATGTCGTTCTTTTTTCACTTACTTATCGTCCAGTTCGACATTTTCCTATAGCCTCTTATATTTGGAAATCAAAGGCTCCCTAAAAAATTAAGACTTTTATGTGCCCTTAACTCTTGGTCGGCTCAACACCAATGATATGTGTTAGAGGCATAGGTCTTACAAATCTTTATCTTCAAATATTTATGCGCAGGATTGAGTCTCATTCTGTATGATGGCTTCACAGTTGTGGTGTTGTTTGTTTAGCGTGATGGGTGAAAGTTGAATATCTCCCTCTTCGATGGAAGATTTTTTACTATGCAAATTCAGGGGTTTTCGTATGATGAGTAATAGGAGGATTGTTTGGAGATGTGTTTGTTTTCCTATTTTGTGGGGAATTTGGATCGAAGCAAATGCTAGAATTTTTTGTGGTCTAATGACGAATACTGATTTGCTATGAAATAGAGCGTCTTTCTTTGCTTCTCTTTGGACTCATGCACTGGGTGCTTTTGGAGAAATTTCTTTGTCCGATCTTCATTGAGATTGGCAGGCGGTGTTTCTCTTGTTTTCTTTTGAGAGGACTTCTTGTCCTCCTCATGCCTTGCAACCTCCTCTTCAGATCAATAAAATCTTCTTTTATCAAAACAAAAAGAAAAAAGGAGAGTATAATTTGTAGGAGGGGGAACTAACAAGACCTGTGCATTTATTAGAATTCATTCAGAATTCTTCTTATTCCCTTTTCTTGTAATTTGGTCTTGATTAAGCTGGGACTGAATTTGATTCCTTGTCACCATAAAAAGTAACTCTCTTCTAGAGTCTTTATTTTCTTCTACTCCATTATTCACACTAGGTCTGTCTTAGATTACGTAATGTATTTTTACTTGTAGATGCATAATGAATAAAACTGGCATAACTTTGGTCATGTTGAGCTATGTTTAAAATGGATAATATAGTTAGATAATGGTATAAAACATTATATTACTTGTAGATGTTGCATGGAAGAAATCTCTTGATAGAATGAAACTTGATTTTGGAGTTTATCGTGAGAATCATATCCTCACCACTAATGAGCTGGAAAGGGTATTTAATACACCAACTAATTTTGACACACATGCACACACTCGTATGTTTATTGCACTGATTTCCATTGTTAATGCCATTTCCATGTAAACAGTCTAGCAAACCACATCTCATACTCGTTTGCCTTGCCCTTGTTCATGTTAAAGCCTTGATAACTCAATCAACAACTCCTAAACTCAAAATTGATTTCATAATCCATGTATATGGTGCATTGAAAGGGAATTCTTTGTTCTAGAGAAAGCTAGGACTAGAATTAAGCTACCAGTCAATTTTTCCTTGCTAGTGATTCAGGTGAGTAGGAAGAATTTTGATGATGAAACTATTGTGGCCAAGTATTCCTTTTTGTTTCACTACGTCAGACCTGTAACTTTTGTATAATTACAATTCTTTATTGATTAGTTTTCACCAAAACAATATGACTGGACACATTCATCATCTAACATTTTAGTTCAGAAAGATCGCTTAAGCTTGAATATTTGCTTTTCATGAAGGAAGGGAGATTCCAGGAGATGAAACCGTGCAAAGACTTTTGCTCTATGCCAGTGCTGATCATGTTTTACATAAGGTATGGAATTTAGTGATAATTCATTTAATGAAGGGTCTTGTTTGGTACCAGAAGATTCTCTTATGTAATCTTGACTATGCTTTTTGGAGTGCAAAAAGAAGAAATTCAGATTTCATAACCCTTTCTATTGGAGAAAGTATGATATTATTTGAGTTTTATATTCTTTTCCTTTGTGATATGGCAATTTAAATGAGCATTTAAATATCTCCACAAGTCTGAAAAGTTAATATTTAAGAGTAAAGTTTCAATAATAAACCTTTAATAGTTTTTACTGGTATTCCTATCAATATACTGTGATATCATATAGTTGTGGATTCTCCTTTGTATTAAACTTCTTAAGTGATCAGAATTTGTTGTTTATTCCAATCTTAGACTTGCTTTTTTGATCATATGTACTATTGCCTTACTCTTAGAAGTTGCAAATAATAATCTTACAAGGGAAAGAAAAGGACTATTTTCTATAGACATCTGATTTCTAATTTTTCTTTTCTATTAGTGATTACTATAATCATTTCCTAGATAGTCATGTGAGTATTAAGAGTTTGTTTTGGCTGGAGTATGATTGTTATCTGCTGTAGCCGACAATTTTTGGATTGGTTAATAATATTATATTTCCAAGTCTGCATTGCAGCCTTTCTTCTCTCCTTTCCGAGCTTTGAGTTTAGGGTTTATAGCTAATCAATCAGCTTTGCCTGTCTGATTTATCCTCAAAGTTTCCATCTTCCTTTCATAGTTGGATTGCATTTTACTCCTCTTTCCCAGTTATATGTTGCAAAACAGTTTTGTAGATTTTAATATTTTATCAGCTGCCCGTAGCTCTTCTCTTTCACGTTTTCCCTTTTGTTGTATGTATTTCATCTACCTAATTCTGTTGTTATAACAAAGTTATAATTCTAAGTTTCTAACCAACTTATTTTTTTAAAAAAATCATATCTACTCTTGGAATCTGTTAAGACCTTCAGTGGTCTTAACACAAACACCGGTCTTTCTTAGAAGAGAGATGAGGCTTAGAATGAGAATTAGAGAACAAATTGATAGATTAGATAAGACTAGACGGATTTTGAGGTGAGAATAAAATGGATTTAGATGAGAAAAGCAAGAGGAAGGAGGAGATGTTAAGAGCCTCCAATAATGAACCCTTTCTCATTTTCATTTCATTAAAATTCATTGATTACATAAGACTATCTCCACTAACTCAAGGCTTACATTAGAATATTAACTATCATGCACCAAGGACTACACTACACCTACTGATTACATGAATTCTCCGAGTAGAATGTACTTAGCAACTAACTCTTATTTATTATTAGAATTGCTTGAAGACCCCTGGCCTAACAGATACTCCCCTTCAAAATGGTCCATGTCCTAATGAACCTCAACCTATTGTTCCTCCTGGATCAAAAGTTAAGATTTTTTAAAAATTAGGTCACAGGTCCACAGGTCATAAAAATTGACCTCAAGAAAGCCTTTGATTATGTTAGATGGGAGTTCTTATTCGATTGTCTCTATCTTCAAATTCCCTCCTTGTTCATCTCATGGATTAAATCTTGTGTATCAACTGCTATGTTTTCTGTTAAAGTCAATGGGTCTCTCTGTGGGTTTACTTTCAAGGAGCAAAAGGGTTGAGGCGGTGACCCTATTTCCCCGTATCTCTTTGTGCTTGTGATGGAGGTTCTGGCACAAATTCTCCAGAAAGGTTCTCTTAATCCTGACTTTAAATTCCATTGGAGGACAAAACAGTGTGATATGACCCACATGTGCTTTGCTGATGATTTGTTAGTCTTCTGTTCAAATCATTAAGGATGGCTTGAACGTCTTTTCTCTTATCTGGTCTCTCTCCTAATCCTTCAAAAAGCCTTTGTTTTTTGTCTAATGTGCTTCCGCACCATCGGGAACAAATTTTCCAATCACTGGGGTTTCCTATTGGTCAGCTTCCTATTAAATTCCTCGGGGTGCCTTTAATCTCTTCAAAACTATCTAGGCAGGATTGAATCCCCATCATCCACGCAATCACCTCTAGAGTTAGCTCTTGGACCAACATCTCCTTGTTTTATAGTAGAAGATTGCAGTTGATAAAGTCTGTTCTCTTCTCTATACAATCTTACTGGTCCACACACTTCGTTCTCCCTGAGGCCATCACGAAGGAAATTCAGCAAATTCTGTGTAGGTTCCTGTGGAAAGGAGCATCTCTTTCCAAACATGGAGCTAAGGTTGCATGGAATCATATTGCCTTGCCAGTCTCCGAAGGTGGTCTATGCCTCAAACAGATTGAGGATTGGAACAAGGCTCTTATCACCTTAGATTTATGGAATGTTATTCAGTTTAGGCCCAATTCTATGTGGGCTATTTGGATTCGGAATGTTGTTCTTAAGGACAAGTTCTTTTGGCAAATCCCTGTCCCTACTGATTGCTCCTGGATCTGGCAGAAGGTTCTTCAATTGAGAACTATTGCTAGACCCCATATTTCTTATAAAATTGGGAATGGTAGCAGCATTAGCTTATGGTTTGATCCTTGGTCTCCTGGCTTGCCATTTACCTCCACTCATGATCCCATTATCATTCACTCTGGTCTTGGTATGAAGGCTACCTTGAAAGACATTATTGTTGTTTCCAGATGGTCCCTGCCTGCTTCCAATTCTCGTGTTGTTACTCGATGGCGAGATCACTTTTATTATTCTAGGACTTTCAACTCCAATGCACAGGACTCTATGCTTTGGAATAATTGTTTCTTCAGAAAACTCAAAGCTTCTCAAATCTGGAAGTCCATTAGACAAACTACTGCAAAAGTTAACTGCCATAAACTTGTCTAGCATAAGATGAATGTTCCCTGATTCTCTTTGTTCACTTGGCTTGCAATGCACAGGAGACTGAATATTGCTGACAATCTGACCAATTATGGGATGCAGGTTAATTCTATTTGCCACCTTTGCAACCAGCTTCATGAGACCTTTGATCATCTCTTATTTGATTGTTCCTATTCTGCTGCTGTCCTATCCAAAGTCTTTGCTTATGGTGGCTGGTATAAACTTCCCAACCATTCTTAGCACCATATCTTGTTTGATCAGTAATTTGCCGGGGCTGAAGATTTTTAAGCTTATGCAATCTTTATGCCTCAATGTTACTATTTACAAACTCTGGCATGAAAGGAACTCACACTTTCATAGCCAAGGCTCTATCCCAAGCAGTGTTCTAAAAATCCCCGCTTAGGCCCCGCCTAGGCACTAGGCCCCCCTCTTGGCACCCCGCCTAGGCCCCCCTTGGCATCTCACCTAGGCGTTAGGCCCCCTGGCGCCTCACTTAGGCCCAAGGCGGCAAAAAAATCCCAATTAGGCGGTGCCTAGGTGGGATCTAGGCGAGATTTTTTTTTATTTTAATAACTATTCAAATTAAATCTTGATATATTTATTTTTTCTAATGATTTACCATATTCATAATATAGGTTGTAGCATATCAAATCACAACAAGAAGTGAACAATATGAAATCAAAATAGATAATTTTATTATAGTTGTAATTTTTGAACTTGTACCAACTTCAAATTATATAAATGATGATAAATTTGTAATATTTAGTTTAATTCAATATAATTCTTAAATTTATGTTTAGTTTCTTAAGTTTTAATATTGAATTAAATTTTTGAAATTTGAAAATTTATTATTTAATAGCAATCTTGTTTATGAATAAAACTAATACGTTAAAAATATGTTTGAATTTTGAACAATTGCATGTTTGTGTTTGAATGTTGACAATAGTAATATGAATGTTTTTGAATTTTAAGCAAAGACCTTTATTATCTTTATTATAGATTGTTTTGCTTTATATTATTGTTTTGTTTGGATAAATGTAAGATAAAATATTAAAATTGGTTTAAAATAAAAAATTCCGCTTAGGCCCCGCCTAGGGGCTAGGCCCCTCTGGCCGCCTGCCTCCCGCCTAGCTCCTGCTCCTTTAAGAACATTGATCCCAAGTGATATCCTCTCTAATGAAATCCTAATGTTCATCTTCCATCTATTTTTGTAGACTTGCATCTTTACATTCATGTCTCCTACCCTGGAAACTGTAATAGGCCTTAGGCTCTCTGTGTACTTTAGTATGACCATCATTTTGGTATGTCTCCATGATGCTTAAGCTATAGTGCTTATGGGGTATGCCCCTGTGCATTTGTAATTAAATTCTCTTTTCAATGCATTTTAAATTTAGAAAAAAGAAAAAGTAAGTGTTGGAAACTTGCCAATTCAACCCTTGCACAACAAAGCTTCTTCACATTCACAATGAAGGATTCTGTCTCAAAATCTTCACTAGCAATGGCTTGACTCTGTTGTGAAATATTGTTTAATGTCATGTCCAAAGACATAGGCATAAAAATTAGTTTTACAACTGGGTGCAACTCTTGATCTCCTGTTGACCAATCACCCCTTCTATTTTCTTGTTTTGAGTTCAGATTTATTGAGTAGTTTCCCTGGACTGCTATGATAGTACTTTTCTCACCAACCTGCACCTTCATCCATGGAAATTTGTTCCTCTTTTTGGACTCTCTCCAAGCTTCATGACCTCAAATTGGTACAACTTGAAACTCTTCCTTAGGAAAATCTTGAAATTCAACATAAGCTCTTAATTTAGTCCGATTGCGCACCATCCTTGGTCCCTTTTAAAGGTCAATCATCATGAAACTAGAGCAACGTATTGGAAATAATAGATCTATATCACTTATCATGAAAAAACCCTTTCCTCTTTAGTTTTCCACTTATTAAAGTATTTAGATTTAGAAGGACCATGATTGTGTAGGTTGACCCAACCTCCCACTTGCTGGATGGCTTTAAGGGATATAATTCATCCATAGGCATCCCCCTCCCGCGTTTTTGACCAGTAGGCCAACAACCACATGAATGAAAAGGGCAAAACTAATGAAATACCCACTGTAGTTGGCACGTTTTACTGATAACACCATTAAACTTTTATTTTTTCAAATTATCCCACTAAACTAATTATAATTTTGAAATTGGGTCATTCCATTAAAAAAAATAAATGAACTTTAATTTTTTATCGACAAAACTAATGAATTACCCACTGTAGTTGGCACGTTTTACTGATTACACCATTGAACTTTTAATTTTTCAAATTACCTCATTAAACTAATTAATATTTTGAAATTGGGTCATTCTGTTACAGATCTCACAAATGTTAAATCGTTTCAGTTTTTATCCTACGTGGACGTGAAAAAGAAAAAAGAAAATAAACAAATTTGATTTATTTCCTCTCTTCCTCTCATCTCTCTTCTTCCAAATCAAATAGATCTGCGTATTTTCTCTCTTTAAAATCTATGAAAATTTCTAGATCTGAATACCCAAAACATTGAATTGAGCTTCAAAGTTCATCATTAGATATAACAATGGAGTCTGAATCCCCAACAACAACAGATGAAGTAAATGGTGTTGCAGTAGGTTTCCTTCCTCACCTCCGACTATCAGCAGCCTTATGTCTCTGAAGTCTTTTCATTCACTCTTGATCGTCTCCACAAGGTCCACTCATTCCCCAATCTCTCTTTATATATTTGTGTGTGTGTATATATATACATGTGGTAGTAATATTTGATTAAATTGATTTTGTTGGGATTGCATTTATGATTTGATAGGAGTCCGAGTTTTTATGGATGGATGCGAAGATAATTTAGAGGTAGATGCAAAATGTTGTTGGAAAAACGTTTTCATTTTTACTGCTGATGCATTGCTTTTCATTCGCGAGGAAGTTTTTTCTATTGATAAACATCTGAGATTAGAGTACTCAAAATATTTTGATTTTTTAGCTTTCACTTTCAAGTTTTTAATTATTTTTTGCCACAAGTAATATTTTTTATTTTTGAATTTTTTTTCCAGAACCACATAGATAAAAAATTAATGTATGCTTAATTTTTTAACAGAATGACCCAATTTCAAAATATTATTTAGTTTAATGGGGTAATTTGAAAAATTAAAAGTAAAATGGTGTAATCAGTAAAACGTGCCAACTACAGTGGGTAATTAATTAGTTTTGTCAATAAAAAATTAACGTCCGTTTATTTTTTTTTAACGGAATGATCCAATTTCAAAATAATAATTAGTTTAGTGGGGTAATTTGAAAAATTAATAGTTCAATGGTGTAATCAGTAAAACCTGCCAACTACAGTGGGTATTTCATTAGTTTTGCCGAATGAAAAGGGACACTTTTATTGATTGCTATGGGGTGGATGGTATCTCTTGACCTTGTTGGGAATATCCGGCCCATATAAGTTTATCTGAAATCACATCTTGACCTAAAAGGTTAACCTAATAGGTCTATGATCCATTAGAACATATATGTTCTTAATCTTTCTCCTTGTGTTTCGATGTGGGACTTTACTATCACGTGGTACCTCAACAATCTCCTCCTTAACACGTGATCTCTCCATCCACATCGACAACAAGCTCCCCCTTGAACTTTGACCACACTCTTTTTGAGCATTAGCCCATACGAGCCACCCTCTTCACTGCTTCCCCTTGAACTTTAACTATACTCTTTTGAGCATTAACCCATACGAGCCACTCTCTTCAATATCTCTTGTTTGATCCACCAAGAGCCTCTGCTAAGCCCATCAAGTCTTCCTGTCTGACAAACTTATCCCTCAATATCTCTTGTTTGATCCACCAAGAGCCTCGCTAAGAAGAGTCCACCACTTTACTCAAAGAGTACATAATCCACAAATATTCATAATTCATTGAGCCTAGTCCACCAAGAGCTTCTGCGAGAAGAGTCCACCAGTTGCTTAGTTTTCATCCATCATGCACAGTCCATACCATATCCATGACCCAAGCCCATAGCCATGGCTCTAATACCGGTTGTTGGGACCATATATGCTCATCTGAAACTACATCTAGACCCAAAAGATTAACCTATTAGGTCTATAGTCCATTAAAGCATATATGTCTTTAATTTTTCATTCTTTCTACTTGTGTTTCGATGTGAGACTTTACTATCACGCGGTACCTCAACAGACCTAAGAATTTAGAAAAATCTGCATCAACTTCAGGTTCGTCACTAATAATTACAGCAGATTTCTATCCTACGCCAGTCTAACCTTTCAGCGAACAGAAATCACCTTTCAGCAAACAGAAATCAGCAGCAGCCTAGTCTTGTGCTGGGATTTAGTTTTTACTCAACACTATCTGGGTTTCTTATCTTATTCTCACTCTTGTCAGTTGACTGAAGATGGCAATAATAACAATAATTACAAGTTCTATACTAAAGGCAACATAGTAAATTGGCTCTACTTTTAAGTTCACTATTTTGTGGACCCCTTAATAATTTTTTCTTGGAGGATGACATATTTGCCGTAATAAAACTTATGAGCCTGGAGAGTTTCATTTTGCATCTTTGTATTTGTGAATATTGAGTTGATAGCTAACAACTTTTTATCTGTTTTATAATAGGAGTATAATTTTATTTTATCTTTCAAGCCTCGTATGTACTGCTAGATGTCCCTTAAAGTCTCCAAAAACTTCCAGGTTTTGCTTTGGGAAAAGGCAGAAGTTGAATTGGATAGACTGAAGTTGAGGCTTTCACAATTATATAATGGCAATCTTCTCAAAGTAAGCTCTTGCTTGAGATATTCTGTGTTCTATGGGTGTTATGTTTGTTTCTTAACTGCTATAATAAATAGTGCTTTCCATTTTATTCAGCTTTCGGAACCTATGGACGGCCTGAAAGAATGGTTAACTGCAGTATGTACTGCACGGATTCCTTGTGCTGTTGTTTCAAGTCTTGATAGAAGAAAGATGGTCGAAGTATTAGAGCGGATGGGACTCAACAATTATTTCCAGGTTGATGAAATATTTTTTTCTTTTTTCTTTCTTAAATCCTTAAATGGCTTGCACAAATTTTCCTACATGAATAACTACAGAAATAGCAATGTAAGGATTGCATTCTGGCTTTCAGCTCTGATGTGTAGATTATGTCACATGAGAAAATACTACATTAATTTCATGGAATCATGCAGCAATTTTTGCTAAAAGGCAGCAGAAGTTCATTGCAGGGTTAACAGGAATACCTATATCCGTCAGATTTCCAAATGTATTCTGCTTCTGCTTCTGCTTCTGCTTGAACTAGTATATATTGAAAGTGATGCATTCTGCTTCTGCTTGCAACGTCATCTATCGGAAGTGATGCTTTTTGCTTCTGCCTACAGTGTACTTTTAAGTATTTCATGTCAATCAGACATAATATGCATGCATGAAAGGAGGGAATGTGATGAACTATGCCACCTTATATGTGATGCTTAATAGTCTTTAGTGAATTTGCTAGACTAAATGTGATATTCCAAAAGTATATACTAGATTTCTGTAGTTCTCGCATCGAAATGCATAAAAATATGCACTAAGCTGACCATTTTGTTGGAGTTGCAGGCAACTGTGACAGAGGAAGATGGCATGGAGTCGATGGCTCATAGATTTCTTTCTGCAGCAGTGAAGGTATGATTACATAACCATAAAATGCACTGAATCTTTCCACTTTTGAATATCAGAGGGAAGAAACAGTTGGCAGCCCATTAGGTTGCACATAAGTATTAATTTTTTTGATGCATTTTGAATTGGTAAATTGATAGTGACTGAATTTGTGAATGGGCCAATTATGATGTATTGTTTGGTTGTCCTTGCCATAAATACAATCTAGATTGCTAGAACAGGGTTAGAAATCTCCAGATTCACATACAGGTAATAGTTAGCTTAAGAAATCACAACAAATGATTCATATGAGTAAATAACAAAACCTCATTGAAAGTCTGAAATGCTAAAAACAAGTTGAAGAGGAAGAAGAAAGTTATGAAGAATACCTTGGGACAAGAAAAAAAAACCCAACTAGAAGAAGATATCACTAAATATACATCTAAAATTAGGTTATTTCATTGTTCAGTTAAAAGCCCTTAATTTAAGGTTTTATTGAATAAGTTGAAATTAGAACATTCATGAATCAGTTTTTCCAACCAAACACTTGTAGCTACAATTTTTATGAATGGATTAGGCATAAATTCCCCACTTCACAAATCTTAGGACAACTCATTTGGTCCTAAATATATCTTTTTCTGCAGTTGTGAAGGTTTGGTTTTTTATAGCCATAGACACTAATAACATTTCCCTTTTTAAATATTAGTTATAGGGAAGAAACAGTTAAATATATGCTGAAACTAATACTTGATTGCACTTCTTTGAAAATGAATCAGGTTCTATTATAGCTTCATTTTTAGATGTTAACTTAATTGTGTAAGCATTCTGGAAGAGATGTTTAATCATAACCAAGCAGCGCCAAAATTGCATTTTGGAGTGATTTGTTTACATGAATTCTTTGACCTATTCTATGAAAACTTTGGCAGTTGGATCGAAAACCATCCATGTGTGTTGTGTTTGAGGATGACCCTAGAGGCATTACTGCTGCTCACAACTGCACAATGATGGCCACAGCATTAATTGGTGCTCACCCAGCGTAAGTTTCACAGTTTTACTATGTCATTGAGATGATATGCTTGAAAGTAAATTTGGAGGGAATCTATTATATGCTTCATAATTAATTCAGTGATTGATGTGTAAGTTGAAACATGCAGGTATGATCTGGTGCAGGCTGACCTTGCGGTTGCAAGCTTTAACGAGCTTTCAGTGATCAACCTCAGGCGATTGTTTGCCAATAAGGGTTCCACTTTCATGGACCTCCAAAAACAAATAATAGAAAAAAGTCCTCAAAGGAGGAGGCTTGGGGTTGACACCATTTTCTGATCCATATCCATTTTGCTTCCCCCAACCGCCCAAAAAAGTTAAATTGTGAAGTCGTAGACTAGTATTTTGTTTTACATTTTTTATATGCTATATCGAATGACTGCTGTGAGATGAGTAAAATTCTGAAGTTTGTATGATTAGTAAATAAAACCTACATTTATGATTTATGTGATAAGAGTTTATATGCCATAACAAATCGTAATTAGTTTAGAGCCGTTGCTCTTTGTTGTAATTTTACAGCTGGACTATTTGGAAATAAAATAATTATCTGCCTTTGTTTTTCTCTTTTGTCGGGAAGATGCATATTAGATTAAACGTTTCCTCTCTTCTTGTGTTCAATCTATTTATCGGCTTTAAATCATTGATGATTCAATTCGAAAAGAAAGAGATATTTCTCTTTTTTTTTATGATGATCAAGTGTAGTCTTTACCGTAAAACTTTATTCCAAAAATGATGTCGAAATAGGAAACCCGTTCGATTATAAAAATTTTGAATGATTCCTTATGAGTTGAATCTTTGGTATTCAAAGAAGTCGGAGATGGGTCAATCTCTTCTATTGAGTCACTTGAAGATGCAGGGTTGAAAAGAATTCATTTATTCGTGTTATTTATGTTAGTTATGTTATTTCTGTTAGTTTGTTTTTTTATAAAAAAAGTTGCATTTATACAATAAAAGGTGGGGTCTTGCTAAGATTTCTTCAGAAAAATCATCTATGTATAGAAGAAAAAAGGTATAGATTAATATGGCTATGTACCGACTGAACCAATGACTATTCATGATTCCATAATTGAATCAATTCCATACTGGCTCCAAATTAGAGGAATGTTATGGTAAAACTTCGTTTGAAACGATGTGGTAGAAAGCAACGTGCGACTTGAAGGACACGATCCGGTGTGGATTCTCTTATTCTTACATCCGCCATTTTATATAGGAATGAAGGTGCTCTTGGCCCGACATCGTTTGTTCTGTTCCACTAGAACCCCTCTTTTTGTTGGGTTGTAATGTAAATAGTACATGATGGAGCTCGAGTAGTAAAGTATTGATTCAGCTTTCAGGGGCAAGGATCTAGGGTTAATGCCAATCAATAAATTGGAACAACTTCGTAAATATATCATCAATATAGAAATCGAAAGGATCCGATTCGGGCAAGTTTTCAATTCAAAAGGAAATTTTGTTGGAATTGATAAAACTCTTTCGATTCAAAGTGTATCGCGGGGAATCAACCATTCGTATGATTCTTTGATAGAAAGAAATCACAAAAGGGGTATGTTGCTGCCATTTTGTTGGAAGGATTAAGAAGCACCGAAGTAATGTCTAAACCCAATGATTTAAAACAAAGAAAAAGGATCCCAGAACAAGGAAACGCCGTTTCCATTGTCTCAATAACTGGATCAGACTAAAGAATCCAAATCCAAATAGATGATTGTATTTTAAACGAGACAAACAAAAGGGGGGTTAAAGACCATTCAATAAATGAAATAAATTGCTTAAAGATTTGATTTTCTTTTGAGCTATTTGAGAATTATCCAACTTGAGTTATGAGTACAAATGATTTTTTCTTTTTTTTCAGGAAGAACGAAGAAAAAAATGAGTGAAATCCTAGTCTAATTGATTTTATCAACCCTTTTGTCATTCATTAGAATTCTATACATAGACAAAACCTCGAATCATTTTTTCTCGAGCCGTACGAGGAGAAAACTTCCTATACGTTTCTAGGGGGGGGTCTTGTTCATTTACTTACATCTATCCCAATGAGCCGTCTATCGAATCGTTGCAATTGATGTTCGATCCCGAAGAGAAGGAAGAGATCTTCGGAAAGTGGGTTTTTATGATCCGATAAAGAATCAAAGTTGTTTAAATGTTCCCGCTATTCTATATTTCCTTGAAAAAGGCGCTCAGCCGACAGGAACTGTTCGGGATATTTTAAAGAAGGCGGAGGTTTTTAAGTAACTTTGCCCTAATCAAAATCAAACGAAATTCAATTAAGGAAATAAAAAAAGGGGGCAGTGATTCGTATAAAATTTTGTATAACTTTTCTATACTTTGTTTTTTATTTCCCCCCCCTTTTTTTGCGCCCTATTCGTATCTATTTATCATTGATTGCTTCTATAGAATCTAATATTTTATAACGACATAACCCCAGTTGGTTGATCCTAGAAATGTAAAATTCTGGCATTTCCTTCAATCGGGCGGCTTTCGTTGGAACTTTACTAACACGTAATAAACAAGGAATAAAAAATTTTTATTCTACTTATTATTGATTGAATAAATCTAAATCCGAGATTTTTTTCTACTTCTTCCTTATTTATTCCCCCATCTAAACTTTTTTGCATCTATGTAGTGCCAATCCAACACAAGTCCTTTTTTTTTTTTATTAATATTATTGAAATTGAATTTCTTTTGTTTTTTCCATTGTATTCTTTTCTCAACATTTATATTGACAACAGGGTATCGAACAAATATAATTATCGTGATAAGCGGATCGATTTATTTCCGTGCCATAGGTTTGGTTTTTACCTTACATCATTCAAATGATGGGTTCGTTGGATTCGCTTTGATATGTCTCTTGTAGTTAAATAATTTTATATGCGGGCGTGTCAGAATTTACTGAACTCAATGTAAGAAAGTATTTATCTAACTAGTAAAATACTATTCAGTTAACACTGTCTTTCAAAGGAAACTACATGCTTCTCTATGGGTCTTTTTTTCCTTTTGACCAAGGACTTTAATGTACTTGGTTTTATAGATAATTGACTCTAGTTATTTACTCGTTGATTTATAGTTAGAATTAAACTACACTATAAATAGCAAGTTAAACTATTATCAGTTAGGTTATCTCAAGTTGTTGATTTTATTGTTAAATGCAGTTAAACATGGAAATCAAACAAGATAGAAAAGAGATGTGATAAATACAAGGGTTAACCTCTTTGTTAGTCCCAAATTATAGTTGTTTTTCACGTTTAGTCCTCAAATTATTTTTTCAAGTATTTCGTCCTCAGACTTGCAGGTTACTTCTGTAATATTTGTCCAACTTTATAAAAATATGACAATTAAAGGGTACTAAATATGAAAACAACTATTCATTGAGGACTAAACGTGAACAACATTCACGGTTTGGGGACTAAACATGAAAATATATATTATATTTTGGGGACTAAATGTGAAAAAGATACTATATTTTGGGGACTATCATGAAAGAAATATATAGTTTAAGGACGAATATGTGAAAAAATAGTTAGGGGACTAAACTTTAAAAAAACTATAATTTGGGGACTAATGAAGAGATTATTCCTAAATACAATTAAAAACAAGTTAAACTAACATATCACTTAACCTACAAATATCAATTCTACACATACATAGATGCATGCAAGAATTTCAATTGCTAGAGACGGATAGTTAAGTAAAAACCTGTAAACAATCATTGGATATGTTGTAGATACAACTAATATTGAAACTGTAGCTAAGTCCAATCAGACGTAACAAGCTGCAAATATAAGGATTTGAATACACGACTAAGTCCAAATGGACGTAACAAGTAGTAAATCCAATATAACCAATCTATTACAACAAATAACTAAGCTAAAAGTTGGCGTAACAAGCTAGTTGTTGTAGTTTAAGCTAAAACTATTGAAAAATTGTAGTGTTAGTATTTTTTTTTATGTTTTTTGTGCAAAATGAACTTCTATTTATAGAGATGTTGGAAGGCTGTTGCACTGACTTAACTGTTCACTTAGCCATGTCCCCTTGAAATGCGACCACTAACCCATCTTCGCATTATTGTTAGTAACAACTCCATATTGACGAGAAGTACTGTTTATACTGTTAGAGTTTATGCCCTAGAGGCCAATTATTTGATATAATTGCTTAACGTTTTGATATTATATTTGATTGAATAAATGAATGATTTTATTATGGTTTTATTCTTTGCGTTATATAAATGTTAACATAATAAAAAATTCTTAGAATAGTGATACAAATTATATAGTTTCAAGTATGTGACTTGAACATGAGATTATATAATTATAATTAGTATCATTGTTCTTAAATGTCCTTATCGAGTATCATTGTTGATGGGACAACAATGATGCATCGAGACTAATATGTGGATCGATTGATGACCAAATCTCATTGGTCATAAATATGTGAGATATTAAGTCAACGCATAGGTACATGTTAGAGAACGATGTCTTGGATAGACCCACCATGAGAATTCTATGTGGAGCATTAAAGTGAGTGTCATTAGCAATTCTCATAGTGACAATGATGTAATGGTCCTCTGACCTGAAATCACTATATTACTACACGGGAATTTATGTACTTTGATATCATCAAATGTCACCTTTAATAAGGTGGACTATAAAGGTGATTATTGGGTACATCATGAATCGTGTGAGGAATATGAGTGATCTAGATAGAATTTAACCTTCCTATATATTAGGGATGATATCCATAGGCCTCTTGATTGAGTAGGACTATGAAATGCATGGCCATGCTCAAATAGTGATTTGTTTCATATAGTCTACTCATTGATCAAGAAAAACTCAGATTAAATTATGAAGAGTATGACACATTCCATGACTCGAGTTTAATCTAGAATATTAAGGTTAAAAGGATTAAATTACATTGAAACATTGGTCACAAAAAGGTTGCATCGAATCATCGCTCTTATTATTACTTGGGTAGCAGTGATGCATTACTAGATGCCGCTCATTGTTTATAATTTTATAATATGATTTTAAAATTATTGCCAACGTGATAATAACCTATAGGGTCACACACATATGTAACGTAATTTAAAAGGAATAAATTTAAATTTTAAGGATTTAAATATATTAATATGATTAATAGTATTTAAATCACTTAATTTAAATTAAAAGAAAAATTTGTATATATGTATATTAATTAAGTAAGACTTAATTAAGTTATATATGTATATATATATATATATATATATATATATATATATATATAAATTAAGATTTTATGAAATTAGGTTTTGATTAATTCCTTTTAACTACTATATATAGGATATATAGCAGCTACTTAGGGTTAATTCATAACTTAAAAAACCCTAAAGCTCTTAGAGAGAGACTAGAGAGAAAACATCTGATTTCATAAAGGTTCCTTTGGTGGCTAGTACCGCAAGTCCCTCTTATTGCGAGAATTGTTCGACTGGTTAAATGCGGCGTTCGTGTGGATACCATAGAGACGTAGTTTCGTGAGGAATTGCGTTAAGGATTCGAGCGCATCAATTTCAGATTCTCGTTTTTCATATTCGGTATAATCTCTAAACAACTGAGTTAATTGTTTTTCGCATGGATCCTGTTTTTGGGTTTCGAAAATTGCTTTGAATTTTTATATTTCCGCTGCATTTTATGTGCCGAAACCCTACATATACGTGAGATCACACAGACAGTCACTACATGGGAGTACATGATGTACTACCTCCATTCCTAAAAGATTGTCGTTTAAGATTTTTGCACATGAATTAAAAAATTTATTTAATACTATCATTTAACAATTAAAATTTATTTGAAATTCCATCATTATCCCTTTATGGGAGTAATGAGAAAAGGTAGAGGTGATATAGTAAAGTAAATAATTTATTATCCTAGAAAGTTGTAAACGACAAATAAATTAGAACAAAAATTTTTCTTCTAAAACAACAATCTTTTAGGAATGGAGGGAGTAATTGTGACAACCCAAATAGGTTCACACAATCCATTCCGGGTCTCTAAATACACACTACAGAATCCAAATACAAACTTCCTATTTACAACAATTAAACTGTCGTGCAAAATACGACAACACATAAACTGTGAGTTTTAATATAAATATTGTACTGAATATAATACGATAATATATACACCCAAATTATTACAATGCCATATAAAATAAAACAACAAATATTTAAAGTCTTCAAAGGAACACAAGAATTTTTTTGTCATCCTCATTCCAATAGGGTGTATTTTTTATGCTTATGCAAATTTGGGTTCACCTCACCCTATATTGTTGTTCACCAAAATTAACTATTAAATGACGTATAAAATATGACACACACATTTTAAGTCCTCAATACAATTATATATTGTCATGCTGTTTTATAATGTATTGAGAAATTTCAACAATCACAGACCATCACTCTATTCATCTGTTATCGATCTCCGCTCGATCCAGCTACACTCTTATTACCTGAAAGAAATTGTGAAGCAAAAGGGTGAGCACAAATAGCCCAGTAAAGAATATTAATTATGACTAAAGATAATTAAATTATCAATAGTCTTCATCAGTAATAAATCAGATATTTAGAACATATGGTAGATGATAAAAATTTTCAACCATAATTGCAGCGGAATCAACAACCCATTAGAAGAGTCAAGTAGAACATAATGTCTACTATCTCCTCCAAATTAAAAGTCCATAATTAATATTTCATTCCTATAATACCCATCAACAGTTCTTTGTTGTACTCAAGACAAAGAGAATTTTCATCATCTATCTTCACCTGAACCACCAAAGATTATAATTAAATTCACAATTCATGTTTATAATAATATAAATCAACAGTTTCTCCAGTTTGCCACAAAGGTTTAATAGAACTTTCACTCAATATCCTTGTCACAAAGGCTAAAGACACTCAATAATCATATCCTCTTTACACCCTACATCAAAGACATTCAAATGTAACAACAATGATCATGATCATACCAATCAATTGTCCATCTTTGCACTACGGGCCAAAGATATTCAAATATAATTTCAATGGTCATGATCATACTAATCAATTGTCTATCTTTGCACTACGGGCCAAAGATGTTCAACTGTAAAACCAATAATATTCAACAGTCCATCTTTGCACTACGAGCCAAATACATACAACTGTAAAATCAATAATCAATAGTCCATATTTGTATTATGGGCCAAAGATATACGACTGTAAAACTAATAATCAACAGTCCATCTTTGCACTACGGACCAAAGACATATCAAAGACATACAATCGTAAAACCAATAATCAACATTCCATCTTTGTACTACCGGCCAAAGACATACAACTGTAACACCAATGATCATGATTATACCAATTCACAATTCCGGTCATGATTATACCAATACAAAATTTCTTGTCATAATCATACCAATCAACAGTTCATCATTACACTACGGGCCAAAGATAACTTTCCAACACAAATTTAAGTTTGAGGATTATAATAATGATATAAAGAATGAATCATGTGAGATCAATTATAATTATTAGAGATTTATAATTAAATTTATTCAAAGTTCAAGAATGTCTAAATGGTCAACATGATGATCAAAATGTGGATTCAAATTTAAGAATAAGATTCATATATCAAAGATAATTTGGACAGAAAAAAACTAATTTTATCGTGAATAGTACCCCGGCATGAATAGTACCTCAAATGAATAGTATCGTGTCATGCAAAGTACCCCAAATAAATAGTATCCCATCATGCAAAGTACCCCGAATGTATAATACCTCGACACAAAAAGATTAAAATTTCAATAAGAAAGTTATGACCAATATTCCAGTGAAATGATATTAGCTGAAGCGTAACCTCAAAGAATTTCTAATTATTTTAGGAATTATAGAAGCAATACTTACCATAGTAAGTTTAAATTTAGGAATATGAAATGAAATAATATACGAAACTGCAAATGAATTTTCACCCGCCATGCGGTAGTCCGCGTAGACAAATTATTTCCACATTTAATTTAATAAAGAATGAATATGAAGGGTTATTTACCAGACTTGTAGTAGTATGCGTATACATGACAAGTTATTCCCATAGCTTAATAAAGATATGAATATGAAGGGTTATTTACCAGGCATGCGATAATCCGCGTAGACAGATTATTTACACAAATTAATAAAGAATAGAATGACAACCCTTATGAGTAGGAAGTACTATCACGTACGAATATGAAAGAAAATAACATCTTTTACGAATACGAATTAAATAATACCCCTTACCTTAGTAGGAGATTGGATACTACAATAGTGTAGTAGCAGAACTTTGTGTTTACTTCTCGAATACTCTTATTCTTTCTCTCTTATTCTCTTTCTATAGTTTCTCTCTTTATAGCTTTAATGAATTGATAAGAATGAAGGAAGAAATGAGCTTCTATTTATAGAAAAATTCTAGCTTGACCTTGCAATGTGAATAGGCAAGTGGCTTGACGCCTAGTAATGTGAAAAGGCAAGTAGTTTGACGCTTGTAATGTGAAAATACAAGTGGTTTGACGTCTGGTAAGGACAAGTACTATTGGCGAAAGTGACTCTTAGATGATAAACTATAGGTCCTATAGAATTAATAAACCAAACTTACAACAAACGTCTCATGACAAACCCCTCTATTTATATCAAAAATTGAATAAATATTTACCACAGTTCACTTATCTTTAATCAACATATTTTTAATCTTTTAACAATTATTCATCATTAATATATTATAACTCACAATATTGACAACCAGATCGTTCCCAAGAAAGAAGGGGCTTTTCGATAAGGATTTCTCCTTATTGACGCGCAATTAAATAATCTAACCCCTTTCCTCGATAAAACTTTCTAGACATTGTCAATAATGCAAATAATAATATGAACAACTATGTCGTGTCAATTATTGATTTAATAATATAAAATATTGTGTAGATGATACTGTGACAATAATTGAATCAATAATATGAGATACTATGTAACAAACTACTGTGACAATTATTGAATGAAACTAAGTGACTTCTTACGTAAGCATCAATAATCAGAGATATTATGCAATACTGTGTGCTACTCTGCAACAACGCGTATTACTGTACTTTTATCACCGAGTATTTCAACAGTTTAACGGTTAAAATTTTATCGTTATTTTTATAAAAATGTTATTTTTGTCGCTTTCTATATCCGACAATTATTCCGTTGTGGGATCCACCAATGATTGCACCGTCATAAGAATATTACCCGACAAAAAGAATATTCTTTGACCAAACGAATATTCCCCGACACAACGAATATTTTATGACAACTTGCTTACTTTGTAAAATTTGCATATATCACCTATAACTATATCATTTATTAGATTATCACCTTACTATTTAGAATAATATTTATAAAAAAATTGAATACTTCTCTTTCACGAAATTCGGGGTCTTACAGTAATTGACAACAAAATATTATCCTCTAAACCAAGTGACGAAGCTGTTAGATCGTAATGCTTTTAACACAAATGTAATTTGAAAATTTAACATATTAACAATAATGAATTCACAAAAAATAACAAAAATAATTATATTGATTAATCGAAACGTAACTATTAACAAGTCTTAATGAGTATTTATATATAGTTCTAAACAACTTCCCTTAGGAGAATTAAAATAATGAAAAAAAAATATTCAAGTTTGATCAAATTTTGACAAACTATAAAATAACTTAAAACATGTTTTTTTGCTTAAAAACTCATTTGTCATGGCTTAAGACGATGAGTTTTGTAGTGTTCATCGAGAGTTTCGATTTGATATTGTGGGCCCAAGTGCAAATTAGGGTTCAATTGACCTAATTGAATTAAATGCACAAATTAAGGTTCGTATTATGATTAAATGGAAAGACTAAGAGCCGAAAATAAAGAAGCAAGATCTCGAGAGAATCTTTCACGTGTCCCGAGGCGTAAGCACGTGGAGGTGACTCATTTTGGGAATTGATTGAGGATTGGATTGGTGGCTGTGGGCGGCGGTGACGATATGGGCATTACTTTGACGACTAATGGTAATTTGAATTTCTCCGAGGACATGTGCTTATCACATGACCACTCTCCAAAAACCCTATAAATATCTCTTCCACTCCATGGGAAGGGACTTCTCCGGAGATCAAGACTTGGACTCTTGGAAGATCAAAGGGATCCTTTTGGTGACTTAAAGGCTGGAGATTCCACCTAAAAGCACCAAAGGGTTTGACATTCTCTCAACTCAAGGACTCAAGAAGGCTCTTGAATCCTCGTTACCTCTAACACTGCTCCCTGATTCTAGGGGTTCTCGCCACGCGTCGTTGGAGTAATCGCCCAACCGCCGTTCTCCCTCTTCAATCAATCAATCAATTCCAGACTTTTTCGTGGATTTCTCTCCTCCTCACCAACACTTAAACCCTAACCCTAAAGAAGGTACGATTTCCTCGCCTACATTTATTTGGCGACTCACTGGGAGGTGTAGAATTTGTGAAGGGTATGCCCACAACTCAAGTGGGAGAACTACAGAAGAGCCGCTTCACCAACAAACAAAGATTACCTCACCGGATCCGGGCCCAAGGCAAGCCACTCAAGCTTTCCAAGGCGCAAACCCGGATTTTGACCAACCACTTATCAAGACGCCTGTATGAAGTTCGACGTCACCACATATGGCCAATCAACAACAAACCAACACAAGAAGGCAAGGCGAGGATGCAGGTGGAGACCGATTTAATGATGTGTAATCGAGATGCTCAAGGCATCAAGGAAGCACGAGAAGGGCAAGGAATGATGATGGCCATGATGTCGAAATGCAGAGGAAGCAAGAGGAGATGGGGAATTTCCGCCCGCCAAATTGATGCAGATTCCCACTTTCAAGGCCATGTTCCTGTGAAGTTTGCATGGGGAACAAGTAGGTGTGGAAGACAACAATAATGGTAGCAACAACAAAGAGAACCACATTGTACTCCATTAACTGGAAAGTCAATTGGTTCCAATAATCAACTCGAAGCCCGTAACAGTGGTGACGTGCACAACCTAGGATGGAAGCAAGCCAACCTCGTGCAAACATCATCTCGCCTACTATTCCATCATTTTCACAGTGCAAATGCCAACCATTCCAAGCAATGTCCAATGAATGAGCCAAAGAACTTCCACCAGCTGCAAATTGCTCATGATGCAAGTGTCCATCAACCAATTTTCTACCATACACACCGCCGATGCAAAGAAAGATATCACAACACCCAAGAGAGTTCACGCTACAAGCCCAGATGTGACGAAGGATGATATGATCGACGTGATCAATCAACTTCGCAGATGCATACATCTCGACCCTGAGTTGGACTTTACTCCTCCTTACCCCGCACACATTCGGAGGCAACCTTACCCAACAGGTATATTGAGCACCCCCGCAATTTCCAAAATACAAACGGGAAAAAGGAAATGCTAGGGAACATATTGCTGTGTTCAGTAGAGTCAATGTCTCCGTGGTTCTTGATATGACGTAAGTGAACAACCACAACTTGTTGATGTGGGAATTCAACAAGACTTTGATGGATAAGGCCTTTAGTTGGTACTACAATTTGGAGAAGGGTCGGTCCATGATTGGGATGACTTAAAATTACAATTTTTCAAGAAATTTTTCTGCGTGCGTAAACAGTAACCATTGTGGAGCTTGCGCGGTTCAAGCAGTAAACCGAATGAGGAGTTGTCGATTATGTTGACAGTTCAAGGCCCAGCACAGAGAGGTGTGCAGAGCCAATCAAGAAAAGAACTTGGTTAAGATATGCAACAATGGTGCTTTAGACGCCTTCAAGCCCCACCTCATTACCAAAGCTTCAGGATTCATTCACGACCCTCTCATCTTTTGCACAAGACTTGGGAGGAATCATGACATTTCACCACCACCATGCGATGGTTGGTTACATGGAAGAGCAAGAGGAAGAAGAACCGTGGCTTGGCCGATTCTCACCAAAACCACAAGGGGGCAAGAGGGAGAAGAATGAGAAAATTGAGCGAAGCAGAGAAAACATGGTGACAAGTATACCGTAATGCCAGCCCGGAGGCTATTACATGCAATGAGAAGGCATTCAGAGCCTCAGATTTAACAATGGGTTGAGTATGGAGTCGTGAAGCCTCTAAGACCCCGGTTGGTTGTAACGGAAGAGATGAAAAGAAGACCGGACTTTCTGTATACCACCAATACGCAGGATATTCCACTATGGATCGATTATACCCATGGAGGATATACCATGAGAAGTCGATTTACGGGGAGATTGAACTAGAGAAGAAACGTAACACTATCACCCATGGTTCAATCCCGTAAGTCAAGAACCCAAACATCGGGCTCTACCATCGAAAAAAACTCGAACTACAGATGAATTAAAAATCCACCTAAGATGGTGGTCCACCAAAATGGTGGTTTAAGTCCTCGTGGAGTATCCCTTGCCAAGTAATTGGATGACCAAGGTTGAGGAGGCACAAGAATCGATTTAATTATATATATATATATATATATATATATATATATATAAAAGAAAATCCACCCAAGATGGTGGTCCACTCTAAATGGTGGTCAAGTCCTCGTAGATCGTGACTTGCCAAGAAATCGACGACCCAAGTGACGAGGCACCGATTTCAAGTCCTCGTAGAGACCGTGACTTGCCAAGAAACCGGACGACTCAAGTGACAAGGCACCCGATTTCAAGTCCTCGTAGATCGTGACTTGCCAAGAAATTGACGATCCAAGTGACGAGGCACTCGAGTGTTACACTTTATCATTAAAAGTGAATGAGGCAATTCGACTATAAGTCCTTAGACCCAAAAAGTTATACTTTTAACTTTAAAAGTAATCGAGGCACCCTCGACTATAAGTCCTCGAACCAAACAAGTTATACTTTCAACTTCAAAAGTAATCGAGGATTTATTATTTGAAACGTTATGCTTTTCGTTAAAAGCAATTTTGTTATCAATAAATTGTCAAACTTCCACTTATGCTTGAATATTTTTTCTAATCTCTTAAAAAAAAAAAAGTATAGATTCAAGTGTTAGTTTGCATAAAAAAAACATGTTTTTCTTGAATAGATTCATGTTTTGTCGCTTTACGAGGCCTATTGGTGTCTTGGAGTCTTAATTCAACAACTTAAGATTCAATGTTAAATATCGAGTTTTAAAGAATCGCTCAAATTAAAGGCAATCAATAAGGATAAAAGAAACTACAATTTGATAAATGAAATATATGTACATAAATTTTCCGACACAGAAATGGAAAAACTATGAAAGTTTATGATCTAAAGGCTTATGACCGTCGAACTAAAGAGAAGGGAATAACTAAAGCCTTCAAGTCGATTAATGGTGTGGTACCATGAGCCTTCAGTATTAGAGGCTATCGAGCCTTCAAGGTCTTGGGTAGTCGACTCAATTTCCCAAAAGCTTGGTCTTCAATTTATGTATGTCATCTGAAGCTCCTAAAGTTTATATAAAGTAAGTCATCCTCATGGAGACGTGAAGTGACTTCCGAAACTAAGTGCAACAACATGATGATTGGAAATAAAAAGATCCAACCTAGCATAGAAGGGAGACATGTCCAAGGAAAGTTGGGGAGATACCTAGATATCCTGAAGAGATCCTCTAGGGTTTTGCCCTCCTAGGGTTTGCTCCCCAGAGGTTCACTCTCCTAGGACTTTTGTTTTCAAGGCTTGCAAAACATCAAGCTTCAAGAAGTGAAGACTTCAACACTTAAAATATTTTGCACGATCATCTCACCAAAGGCGTGACTCACGCCAGCAGCAGGGGCAAATGCCACCGGTAGATGACATAGACATCCTCAGAGTTGGGGTGAACTCCCCAAGTAGTGACAAATGTACATGTGGAAGAACACCAAAATGGAAATCAAGACTTCAGAAGAGAGCATCTTGGTCCCGCTTGACACGAAGATCCTCGTGATAATTGAATGCAACGCAAAATGCCTACCTCTTCAAAGATATCCACATAATCAAAATTTATGAGAACCTCGTCATCCAATGTTGCCACCCTCAAGACGATTGGATAAGCTCTGATATGAAATGAATGGGACCGTAGGGTATTCCTGCTTTTCTATACACATACGAGGAATGCGAAAGCGTATCAGAAAGCTACTTAAACTTCAATGCAAGCCAGAAGATATATAGAAATAAGCCTACTTTCTCGTGGAGGAGGAAAGGTCAGACGATCATAATTCTTCACTTGCTTCCCGTAAAACGCCGAAGACCCATAAAAGGGAGCCTTTCCCCTACCGTTGATGAAAGGAACCTCCTTAGTAGTTTTTGTCCGTGGAACGCTCAATCGGAGTCGCCTCGCAACAAGAAAAATATAACATGAGAATTCTAGAAACAAAGAAAGAAAAGTGAATGAGCATTTGAAATTAAGTGTTTACCATAACAAGAGAGAGGGTATGAAACTTAAATAAGAAGATTGGATTTGGGAAAGGAAGATCACGGACACCTGGATTCGAAAAGGAAGATCATGAACACCGAAAGAAGAAAAGAGCACAAGCATTAGGAGCCATTCAAATAAAAAGGGTAAAAGAAGAACGGGAAATGTGAAAAAGGAGGCCATTAGGTCGGTTCCCCAAGGGTCAACCCGTAGGATTTAGCCACCCAAGGAGCTCTCCCTCTTACATTTAACTTCTCCTTACTCGTCAATCAACCGATTGGAATGAATGCTACTTCACCGAACATCCAACTAAGATCCTTGTTAAGGTGAAATGGCTCTAATAAATTCTTCCTCCTTGCGATGTTGTCCTTTCTTTCAAAATATCCGAGCCAATGACCTTGTTAAGGTGAAATGGCTCTAATAAACTCTTAAATCTCCTCATGGGTTGTCCTTTCTTTCAAAATATCCGAGCCAAGGACCTTGTTAAGGGAAATGGCTCTGGAATAAATTCCTCCTCCTCCTCGTTGTTCCTTTCTTTCAGTAATATCCGAGCCAATGACCTTGTTAAGGTGAAATGGCTCTAATAGATCCTTCCTCCCTGCAGTTGTTCCTTTCTTCCGTAATATCCGAGCCAATGACCTTGTTAAGGTGAAATGGCTCAAAATAAATCCTCCTCCTTGCAAAGTTGTTGTTTTTTTCGAGAATATCCGAGCCAAGATCCCAAGTATGTGAAATGGCCTTAAAAAGAAAAACTACAATCACCGAAAAGAGAAATCGATGAAACAATTAAGAAAAAATTAAACAAAAAACATCAACCAACAAACAAACAATCAATCGACAAAATAAAATAATTATACATGAAAAGAGTTTCAAATTCCAACTAAATAAAAGAATTATGAAAACAAAGATTTTTCTCGAAAGTAAGTCACCTTCAACAATCAAAACTAATTATGAATTAGAGGGCTTATTATAATCAATTTTCTGGCCTAAAAAAAAAAAAAAAAAAAAAATATATATATATATATATATATATATATATATACCAGTGTCAGTCTGGATTTGTCAAGGCAAATGAGGTGATTTCTATCCCAAGAGAATTGATTGTTGATGGTCTTATGGGCTATTGTGGAAGAAGAGATGGTGGAATATCTTCTCTTTATTTTCGCATCACGAGGAGCCTTTCGACGCTTGTGTTCTCATTGAATCATTGTGTAGAATCACTGGGTAATGCCGTGGATCGATCAAGAATGACGGGAAGGAGTGGAGAAGGCTACATGACTTGATGACTCATGGGATATAGCAGATACTTGAAAGGAACCAAATAATCGCATCGGGAAGCAAGAGGGGTTAATCATGTTCATTCTTTTCATGGGCTTATTTTCTTTTAGTTTCACGAGGTGTTAACTGATAGTCATGGATGAGAAAGAAGGCATGATAGCTTCAACGGATCTTTCTTACGGCAAAAAGGAAGAAAAGACAAGAATTAATCATGGAGCAACAGACCTCTCAAAAATAAGATAAGTAAATATTTTATTTATTTATTTATATTTTTATTTTTATTTTTTTGAAAAATAAAATAAGATTTTATTTTATTTTATTTTCAAAAAAAAAAAATAGGTTCAACCAAAGATTCAAAAAAAAAAAAATGGTTACCTCATTTTTGTATAGGTCTTACCAAAAAAATAAAATAAAATAAAAATAAATCGACTAAGGGTTCTACTACTTAACTTTTGGCGTGAATAGAAAAGGACTATGGTTATCATGCATAATCATATGATTTTAGTTTATTTCATATGATTTTATGATTTTGATTTGTTAAAAAAAAAAAATCTCTTTTCAAATTAAGAAAGATTTGATTTGATTTTCCAAAATAAAGAAAGATTTAATTTCAAAAATAAAATTAAGATTTGATTTTATAAAATTAAGATTTGATTTTATTTTGGAAATAAAATTAATATTTGATTTGATAAAAAGGAAAGACTTGGTGTATCAAGATAAAAAAATTTATTAGAAGATTATTATATATATATATATAATGAGTAAGATCCTATGGGTTTTAATTATAAATGTATCATATGATATGATTATTACTTTTACAAAAGTCAATCAATTATGCATACATATAGATTATAAAACAATATTTTATATATTAGCTCCATCGAGTAATCGAAAGCATGCCTATATATCTTTAGGGAATTCTATATAAAGTTTGTCAGATCATACTATCCGAGTACTACTCTAATTAATTATTAATAAGAATGTGTTGAATTTGATAAAAAAAAAAACTCATGCATTAATTGCTAATAAAGTTCTCCTGAGATTAGCGCGACATCGAAAAATATATATGAACGAGGGAATATTTTATGGGTCTTACAATTTGGAAATTATGTGGGTAATTGTGATAAATATAAGGTAATTAACTAGACAATTAGGCGTCATTTAATTTACGCCTTCAATCATAACTAGAGAATTATATGCATGGGATATAGGATTTGTCATTTGTATATCCATTTTATAAATTGAGGAAAAGAGGTTGTTTATCATTTCGATCGACTCCAAGCATCATACCATTATTCTAGAGTCCTTCCCATAATATTACTTATGGAAAGTTAGAATTATAGCCAATCAAAAGATGCCTTGATTCAATCATTTTAGTATCCCCGACTTGCGTAACTTTTATTTCATTTTATATGGAAATATTTTGCAATGACCAATCACAGCTTTCACAAGGAATTCTCACAAAGCTAAAATAATGATTTGGTTTTGAAAATGAAGCTCAAGGCTCATTGTGAAGAATTCGCTACCATTTTTCACTTTGAATCAGTAAATGTGTTGATTTTTCGCTTGTCAATTCTTTCATGATTGTTTCATTTGTTTATCTTCCCCAAGCTTCACTACCACTATTATTACTCAAGAATTGCTTCTTTTTCCCCTTTAGTTTTTTTTTTTTTTTCCGCCTTCTTTCTCTAAAATACATGTCCAAAGAAAATCAATCGCTAATTTGCTATACTTGTCTAAAGGAATCAATTCTCGCCAATCCCCATAAATGACTACGCCAGATCACCAATTAAGGGAAGAGATTCATGCTTAAAAAATAATAATAATAATATTATTTTATCAAATTAAATTATTCTTATTTAAAAAAAAATATATTTCGATTTTCAAAAAATATTTTCAGAAAATAATTTCTTCCTAATTTTATTTTATAAGTATATAAATAAAATAATTTGATTTTGTTTCCAAAATAATAGGAATGATTTGATTTTCTATAAAGAAGGATTTGATCTTATTTACAAATCAAAATAAGATTTGATTTTATTCGACAAATATATAATTTATTTTGATTTAGTTTCAATATATGTATATATATACATATAAAAATTAATTAGGAAACAAATATTATGCAAGGTTTGGAAAGATTTGATAGAGGATTTCCAAAGATATATCGGGAGAGCTCCCATAGGTTACGCCTCCTATGATTTTCTGCTTTTCAGACTTGCAAGATCGAGCATTTTTCAAAAAATCAAGCAAAGATTCACAGAAGTTAAAGTATTTTGCACGATCGTCACTCCAAGGACGCGACTCGCTAGGGGCAAATGTGGGCCCAAGTGCAAATTAGGGTTCAATTGACCTAATCAATTAAATGCACAAATTAAGGTTCAGACATGATTAAATGGAAAGACTAAGAGCCGAAAAATAAAGAAGCAAGATCTCGAGAGAATCTTTCACGTGTCCCGAGGCGTAAGACGCGGAGGTGACTCATTTTGGGAATTGATTGAGGATTGGATTGGTGGCTGTAGAAGGGGCGGTGACGATATGGGCATTACTTTGACGACTAAGGGTAATTTGAATTTCTCCGAGGACATGTGCTTATCACATGACCACTCTCCAAAAACCCTATAAATATCTCTTCCACTCCATCGGGAAGGGACTTCTCCTGAGATCAAGACTTGGACTCTTTGAAGATCAAAAGGATCCTTTTTGGTGACTTAAAGGCTTGGAGATTCCACCTAAAAGCACCAAAGGGTTTGACATTCTCTCAACTCAAGGACTCAAGAAGCGCTTCGTTGAATCCCTCGCTTTTCCCTCTCATCAATCAATCTAACACGTGGATTTCTCTCCTCCTCACCAACACCCCCTGATTAGTGACGATTTCCTTGGGTTATGGACGCCATAACGCTAAACCGATGGAGTAATCGCAACCAATTGCCTCTTTCACTACTCACCCTCTTCAATCAATCAATCAATTCCATGCTTTGTCAAAGGGAGTTTTCATGGATTTCTCCTCCTCATACCAAACATGTAATAAACCCTAACCCTTGAGTACCTCACTGTGCCATGTTCTGGTCTCCCTCTGCAGAAGATATCTTCTTCTGCACCAAGTTTTCTTCTATTTGTACGGTCTATTTTACAAAATGCATTTTTTGATACTTTTTGCTGCCTTTAACATCTTCTGTAATGGCCAATTTTGATATGCTGCTTCTGGTAATATCTATATGTTTATTTCTAGAGAAGTCTTCAGCCTTGTGAGCTTTTTGGGTAAGGCAAGAGTAGTCTTCATAAGAAAGTGGTATTCCCTCGGGCTTTGGCTCTGATATGCTCTTACTAGCGTTTCTTTTGGCAAGAGCAACAGCCTCCATTGCTCTAGCTGCTTCCTCGATCTTTTTGGCTGCTGTCAACCTCATTTCAACCATTTTTATACTGCTCTTTGTTTGTTCGATCTCCGACGTTGCCTTCATGACCTCATACGCTGCAGCTTCTTCCAATTTCTTCAACTGCTCGGCCTCATCAAAATTGTTTTGTTGGATCTCATGATGAGTTAAAACAATATTATTCATAGAATTGTCCAGTACATATTTAGTTTCAACGTCGTCATAGGCTGTGCGCAGCTCATGATCTCTTCTTGCTGTCTGTTGATTTTCCTCGACCGACAAAACTCTTCCGCAATTTGATTTTGATTTTGCCATTTTATTTGTCAGGGTCTCGACGGTAGCCTGAATAGCAGAAAGATCATTTGTGGTTTTATTAAGGTTCAGCTTTGCTTCGTTCAGGGGGCACATGCTCAAACTCCCTTTTGGCTTCTGATCAGTATTGGGGATAGATGACGACACCGGGGAATCTGAAGTACTGAAGTTGAAGGTTGACATCAGTTCAGACACTTGTTTTATTAACTTCATTTTTAATCCTTCAACGATTCTTTTTGCCGCTTCCACTTCCTTTAAGACCTCCAGTGTTTCCAAATCCTTCTCCAACTCTGATGCCTGCTTCGAATTCTCCACTTTATGTATGTCAAATTTCTCGACCCCATTCTGTTAGTCAGGACGTATTAAATGAGACATATATACGAGATGCATGCATGGGGTATATATATATATAGGAGGATTTGAATTAATAATGATCGATAATCGTCAAAAAATTTCTCTTCTAATCTTAATACTTAAGCAAGCTCATACACAAATGATCACAAAAAGCACATCGAACCGAACCAGACAGCAACAAGTGTCACCTAGCTAATAGAGGTCACTTGGCGCATCTCAGTCCCATGGGGCATTCTAGTCACTTCATAATGCTAATCATAAAAAATGAGAAAATATATTTACAATATTAATTTACACTTTATAAATATAAAATTACAGTTAATTAGAATTAAAAATAAACTAAAAAAATAACTAAGTATTATCATTTTATTTAATCATGTATATATTATCATATATAATATATTGAGTATATATTCGAATATGTATCAACCGCGTATATCATGTTCGGAATTTGAATCCTAAACGAGTCGAGTATAATTTTGCTCAGATTCTAATCATATTTTTATTTGAACTATTTTTTACACTCAATTTAGATATATCATATTATTAACGAATAGTTGACTCTTGACAAGAGATATTGAATAGTATGGGATGTCGAAATATAATCAAAAACATTGGCGACATATAATGCTCTAATGCACCATACACCTAATAAGTTCATCTTTTGGATCGAGATGCGATTTTAGATGAGCATATATGTGCCGGATATTCCCAACACTATAATGGTGTAAAATAAGTACATTTTTAATTGCTCAAATTTAATTATTTGTAGTTAATAAAATTGCTAACATATATATATATCACTAAATTATACCTAATATATTAATTGAAGAGATATTTGCTTGTCAAATAGAAGACATGTGATGGGCTTGATAGAGATTTTTGATGGATCAAATAAGAAATATTAATTTAAGAGAAATTTAATTTGCTTGTCAAATAGAAGAGACTGTTCATAATATCCTTAAACTATTTATTATAAGTAATCTCATAAGGTCCCTCAAAATCTCACAAACACCAGAAATTTTTTTGCTCAATATTTCACTCATAAATCTTAAATTTTCTTTCTTTCTTTTCTTTGCAAAAATCCACAAACACTGTAATTATAGAACAGATTAAAAAAAAAGAAAAGAAGAAAAGTGTGTATGATTATAATTTGAAGATGGAAGGAGTTTTTGTTTATGATATATAGTTGAGCATTCAAATATATATATTTTGGAAACTTACATGACCGGTGGCAGCAAGTCGGAGAACGTGTATGGGGATCCAGGAACCACTGCCGCCAAAATGGGTAACGGCCTCCTTAACCGACCCAAACGGAGGCGTCGTATCAATTTCGGAATTTGGATTTGGATTCATCTTCTTAGTGTCTCGTACAGTACTGAAAGTTGTGCAAAGAAAATAATTAAGGTTGCTCACACCTTACTTAAGGATCGGACTGACATTTGAAATATATAGTTAGTTGCTGGCCGGGGACTGACTGATCATGAAAATAAAGTAAAAATATTTTCACTCAAATTCAGGTGGGAGGGTATGTATGTACTAGTATATTTGAGAGAGAGAATTGTGGAAGGTGATGGTAATTATGATGTGCGTTTTAGGGGGACCATAGACCACTTCATTTTACTGTGTAATGTTTATCTTTTTTGATCTTTATTTTCTTCTTATCTTTCTCTCTTTCTCTCTCTTTTTCTTTCTTTGTTGCTTTCTTAATTTCTTCTTTTCCTGTTTTGCATGTAAACGTGTTGGGTGAGAATAGCTTAAGGGTTAATTTTTAGTGTTTAATTTGTAGAATTATGGTTAATTTTCAGGATATATAATTAAATTTTAGGTTGTAGGGTTAAATTTTCAGGGTTATGATTCATTAGGATTTTTTTTGGATTTAGGGTTCATTATTAGTGTTTAAACTTTAAGGTATACAATTTGAGGCCGATGAGGTCTTAGTCTAGTGATTAAGAGTAAGGTACTGCGACCTTTAGGTCTCATGTTCAATTCTAATATGTGAGTTTGCTTCCGATATATATGTGAGGTTTATTTAGTATGTGAGTTTATTTTTTACTCTTCTAGCTAGTGAGCTTTGATTGATTCTTGATGGTCTCAAAAATATAATTATATACCACACAAATATAATATATATAAATGTTTAAAGGCAGGACAACTTGACTCCAAGTCTCTATACATACATCCCCAAGGAACTATATGTTATACAAACAAGAGCATGGTAAACTAGAACATGCAAAAAAGTGAAATGATATAAATCATGCATGCAATTAAGTAGGGAGTAGAAATCATGTTAATTTCAAAACATCTATTTTTATCGTTCTCTTGCATTTTATTCTGTCCGTCATTAGGTCTTTGGTTCTTTATCATTTATCAGTTAGGGTTATTCATAAATATCTCCCGGCAAACCAAACCAAGTTTTAACTCTTATTAACAACGATTTGATAAATGGTTTTTGCAAAACAGGGTTTTTAAGAAAGCCTAGTCACCCCTCCCTTTAGTCTTTTCCTTAGGGATAAGAGGGATGAAACTGATTACATAAATGAGGTCCGTGAGATGTTGGCCTTGACAACTTAAAAGTTGTGAGCTCAATTAAAAATTAGGATTCATACACGTGATTTAAAATATTGAATGAAAAATGTAAGTACAAAAAAAAAAATAAACGTAAGGCGAAAATAAATGAACAAGACAAATAATAAATGAACAAAAAGAGGAACACCTAGGTTTTTGGCCCCCTAAAACCACCCTTAGGTGGTCCCACCTCAAGACAAAATTCGACAACAAATGTTTCGATTGAACTTGATTTGAACTACTACAATGAAACAAGGACAAAATAAGGAAAACGAGCGGAGAAAGTATAAGAAGCTAAGGTGAAATTTATCTAGGCACACTTAGAAGGGGGGTTGAATAAGTGTAGGAGCAATCTATGACCAATTTTTAAATTTTAAATTAAACTATTAATTTCAGGCTACTATAATGATTGAAATCAGCTTACTGAATTAATATAACCTATTTAATTTATTGATTATTTTAAGAAAATATCCCGTTGAATTTTTAACTTAAATAAAATACTTGGTGTTAAAGAATTATCTTAATATAATGCAAGTATTCAAATTTTAATTATTAAGATAATTAAATAACTTATGTGATTTTAAAGTAAAGCAAATAATAAAATCAACACCAAGATTTTTTACGTGGTTCAACTATTACCCTCTATAATAATAGCCTAGCCCACATCCAATACCAACTAGTATTGGAGACTCACTTTATTTATTTCTTTATAAATAATCACAGATTACAAAACAGATTCTTACAAAATATTAATTAACAGTTAATTTTTCTTGAGCACTCTTGCTCCTTGTGCACCTATGCACTCTTCAAGCACCTTTGCTTCCTTAAACCTGTTTGTAAACCTTTTCTCTTATCCACTAGGATTAACTCCTTTAGACTACACTTAGTCTAAACAAAAATTCAATACAAATATAGAGGTCTATGATCAATGCAAGAATAATCAATTTAACAATTAAAGGCTCAACTATATGCAATGATCAATTAGCACAAAGAAAATAAACAATTAAATCTTACCAAATACCGGCTCAAATTATATCACAAATTTTATTGCTTGGCTACTCAAGAGTTGCACTGATCAATTCGCTCGAAAATAACAATAATAAATGCAACAATAAATTTGTGAGTTGTTTTATTTTCCATCCATGAAAATTCTGATTTATAGCCCACAAGATATTACCGTTTATTAAAGATATGTCTTGATTATTCAAATAATCAAACGGCATAGAAATCCTCAACAACACAGAAGGTGAACGTTTAATTTGACATTTATCCAAGTAACAGAATCAAACCTCTTTAGTGTTATACTGTTGAGATAGTTTTAAGAGATAACTCATTACTAAATAACTTTGACCTCTTCTCTCCGTATAAAGGTGGCGGTAGCTACTTAAGTGAAGCAACTTAAGAAACGTATGACATCAAACTCTTTTCAAAAAATCTTTAGAGTTCCAATATACAATTACTCCTTGAAAACCGCAAACACAACAAATCACAATAAAGTAGCTGCCATCCTTTAGATTTTCTAGGAAATCATGATTACATATATATCCACGTGTAGGAGTATTTTAAAATGTCCAAGAAATATCAAGTAACCACTTTTTCAACCATGCACACATATCACAATGTTATCCTCCTTTTTAGCTTCTAGGCATACGGACTAAAGCATGTGATACATATATTAAGTGATCTACACATGTGATACATATATTAATCTGATCTCTTTTTATTTTTTAGAAAAACCTTTTTCATTAAACGTTTAAAACCATTTTTCATTTAAGACATATAACAAAATGCAAACAATATGTCCTAGAGCCTTTAAATGAAAAATTAATTATTATGCAATTGACCTTACAGTTGGTTTTCCTAGTAAAGAAAAATTCTTCGTCCAATTGAAAATCCCGCCAATGTTCTTTTATCAACGAATACCTGAAACACCATAAAAGAATTTAGTATATGAACATTTCATCATCAAAACTCAAGGATAGAATATGACTAAGTCAGCATTCTCCCCCTTTTTGATGATGACAACCCAAAATTGTTTAACTCTTATTAGCTCCCCCTGAATATATACATAACATAATTAGCTCCCCCTAAATCCATGCAATAATATTATTTTAGGATTTTGAAAAATAATTTTCAGTAAAACTGAAAAATCCAGAATGTTGTACCTGCAATGTTGTTAGTTAATCAAATTTTAACTGCTAACAAATATATCAACTTTAAGCAAATGTTAAAATTCCAAATTAATAATAAGTCTTTTGGTGATGCACACCAAACCAAAACAAAAAAAAAACCATAAGTTTTAAAATTCGTCCATAAACAACCAAAAACAGTCATAAAATCACCATAAAAACTTCTCCCCCTTTGTCATCAAACAAAAGGGGAAACAATCAATATCAATCGAGATCTACTACGGTTGCGCGCTGAGTTGCCCTTTGTGTGAAATAGGGGCGATGATTGGCGTGATGAAGTCTTTCAGCAACGCTTAGATCAGCAGCGAATTGAGGAGGTCTCGGAATGTAAGTTCTAGAGGGTAAGGGCACGTCAAAAAATTCACCAATGTACTCAGTAAACCAGTTGCAATGAACCCATTCCGTGACTGAAGAATGTTTATGCTGCATATGGAGTTTAGATCCCACATCATTGAAACGTGTAGAAATGAACTCAGCCAACTCCCCGATTTGATTACTAACAAACTTGATCTCTTGACTCAACTGACAGGAATTCTGATTAAGCCTTCTCTGCATAACCTCTCGCCTAAAGCGGTGGTTTGCGATTCAAAAGCCTCGCCAGTAAGTCAATAAATTCATCTTCAAGATTATTATCTGATTTGTTAATTTCAGGGGCACCTAAAGGCAATTTGCCTTTTTCCAACAGAGTCATACGGGTGTTAAGGCCAGACATTTCTGCTTGCATTTTTTCTTGATTACTAAGTACCAGTTTCAATATATCAATGATCTTAGAAGAAGATTGAGTGGGGGGCTGAACAGGAGAAGATGGAATTGAGATGAGAGGAGCAGTATTCTCAGAAGTAACACAAATAAACTGATCATCAATCAAAGTGATACGAGATAAATTTAAAGTATTGACACTGAGGGAATCATTCACAACAACAGAGAGTTAATTTTCAAAAGAAATCTTAAAGTGATTGAAGAAAGTGGTGAGACTAGCAGTATAAGGCAAACAAGTTTTTGTCTTTCTCAAACAACTTGTCATTTGATGGAGCAACATTTGAGATAAATTAAAAGATAGAACTTTTAAAATCATTGCAACTATGATCAAATCTTGATAAGTAAAATCAACACTACCACCTAAATGAGGCAAAAGATTAAACCTAACAAGATTATGAATCACACAAGCAAGGGGAGAGACATCTACGGTTTTTGGAGTAAAAACATCACTCAACATAGGATTATCCATTACAGTCTTTAATTGTTCCAAAGGGGAAAAAGGAGAATAGATAGCCCCTTTCTGAGTAAATCGACAATCACCAGTGAATGGAATGTTTAAAATGCTACTGAAATTCATGACCGTAAAATACAAAGATTTTCCTTTAACAAATGAAGTATAAAACTCTCCATGACATTCTGGATTAGTATAGAACTGTTGAACTAATCTGGGATATGCAATAGAGGAGGAAAGAGCATGGAAGAGATACCACAAGATTCAAACAAAGTTTTCAAAGGAGACTCTTGATAACATATTTGATCTACTGATTTTTCATAAACCAACTGTTTGGAAAAATGTCAGTTTTAAAATGCACCTCATAAGCATTACTTCGAAAGAAGTTGTCAGGAAGATCAAAGGAAAGGTTAGGGTTTACCGAAACTGGTGGAGGTGTAACCTCTGGCTTAAAAGATGGAGTCGTTGGCTGACGTCGCTGAGAGGGTCTAGATGATTTTGGCAAGGAGGGACTGAAAGTGGACTCGTCAGAAGATGAAGAGTCCAAATACTCTGTTTCATCAGACGCGACCTTCTTCAATTTTCGTTGCTTTCGTGAGGGTCCGACAATTGGTTGGGGAGGAACTAACGTTGGATCGTCATCAAAATCAAGCAAAGATCGTTTATGAATACGCGTTCTCATGGTGAGTTAAGGTTGTAGATGAAGAACAAATGAAGAAATATAAAATGAAGAGCAAGATGAGAAAGTAAGAGAGAATCAGAAAAATATAAGATATAAGAAAAATGGAACGATACAGAGTATAAGAAAAAGAACGGATGCATGTATGTATCCTTACGTCTCCCAAGAAATCCTTTCAGTCCCGTCTTTTTAGTTTTTAAAATTATTTATGACATATATGGCATACATAAGTAAAAGACTTAAATGAGCAGCCGTAAATTCAAACTCATAATTATCCTAATTTTATCAGTTAATGAGATATGCATGCATAATAGGATAATGATAACACAGATTTTAAAAATGAATTATGTGAGACACATCCCAAGTTCTCTTCGCAGCATGCAAAATCTATCTTCATTTAATGGTTTAGTAAAAATATCTGCAATTTGATTTTCAGTTGGAATAAAAATCAATTTAATTAAACCTTTTGACACATTGTCTCTTAAAAAATGATGTCTTACTTCTATGTGCTTTGTACGTGAATGTAACACATGATTTTTAGATATATCTATAGCGTTAGAATTATCATAATAAATAGGCACACAATCACATAATATATCAAAATCACATAGAGTTTGTCGCGTCCATAATATCTGAGAATAGTAACTTCCTGCAGCTAGGTATTCACCCTTAGTAGTTGAAAGAGCCACTAAGGTTTGCTTTTTACTATGCCATAACACGAGACTCTGTCCCAAGAAAGTACAAGCACCACTCGTACTTTTTTTATCGATTTGACATCCTGCATAGTCAGCATCTGAATAACCTATTAGTTCAAAGTGATTGGAAATTGGATAAAATAACCCTAAATTAATAGTACCACTTAAATACTTCAAAATTCTTTTAACAACATTTAAGTGTGATTCTTTGGGTTTAGCTTGAAATCTAGCACACAAACAAACACTATACATTATATCAGGTCTAGAGGTAGTTAAATATAACAAGCATCCAATCATACCTCGATATTTTGTTATATCAACATCAATACCTTTGTCATCAGTGGTGAGCTTTATTGATGTGCTCATAGGTGTACCTTTTGAGTTAGATCCTTCAAAGCCAAATCGCTTAAGTAATTCTTTTGTGTATTTGGTTTGATGGATGTACATTTTGTCCTTCGTTTACTTGATTTGAAGTCCCAAAAAGTAGTTGAGTTCTCCCATTAAGCTTATATCAAATTCTTTATGCATGCACTTGGAAAACCACTCACAAAGATGATCATTAGTAACACCAAAAATTATATCATCTACATATATTTGAACAATAATAATATCTATATTTTTATGCTTAATAAATAATGTAGAATCTATTTTACCTCTAATAAATCCATTTGATAAGAGATACTTGCTTAACCTGTCGTACCACGCCCTTGGAGCTTGTTTTAAGCCATAAAGAGCTTTCTTTAATTTGTAGACATGATTAGGATACTTTTCATGCTCGAATCCAGGAGGTTATTTTACATAAACCTCTTCATTAATGTATCCGTTGAGGAAAACACTCTTTACGTCCATTTGATACAGCTTAAACTTTTTATAGCATGCAAACGCTAACAAAATTCGAATTGATTCTAGCCTAGCCACTGGTGCATAGGTTTCTTCATTGTCAATCCCCTCTTGTTGGTTATACCCTTGAGCTATTAGCCTTGCTTTGTTATGAGTGATTGTTCCGTGCTCATCAAGCTTGTTTTTGAATACCCATTTCGTACCAATGATGGAAGCATCTTTTGGAGGAGGCATAAGTTCCCATACTTGGCATCTCTCAAATTGTTGAAGTTCTTCTTGCATTGCCAATAACCAATTTTCATCAAGGACTGCATCCTTTGCATTCTTTGGCTCAACCTGTGACAAAAATGCAGAGAATGCACAATGATTTTGTAAACCTCTTCGTGTGGTTACACCTTTGTTGATATCTCCAATGATATTCTCCAGAGGATGATTCTTGACATATCTAGCTATTTTTGGCATTTGAATATCATTTAAAATGTAAGACCCCAACTTATTATAAATGAAATTAAATTTCCTCTATTTATTATTTTGAAATAGTAAGGGTTGATTTGATTAATGTGGTTAGTTATAGGTAAAATGCGCAAATATTTCAAATAAGCAAGTGGTTATAAAATATTCATTGTTGTCGGAGAATATTTGTTTGGTCGTGGAATATTCTTAATGTCGAGGAATATTCGTACGACGGCGCAGCCTTGTGTGGGCCCCATAATGGAAATCGATTGGATGAAGAAACGCAGCAAGTATAAGTTATTTATAAATAACGGAGCGGTTATTCTCAATTAATCTTTGTTGAAATACTCGGTGGTTAAAACACAAGGTGACACTGCAGTATTGCACCAATTATTGATTCTTACGTAAGAAGGCACTACTCAATAATTTTTACAGTAATTACTATTCAATATTTTATTTTATTGATTCAATAATTGCTACGTTGATATTTTATATTATTGTTGTATCAATAATTATCACTACACAGTATTTTCCATTATCAGATCAATAATTCATATTATTTGAATAATATTATTAGATAGCATTATTGGCAATGTCTAGAAATTTCTATCTAAGGAGAGGTTTGGTCACCTAATTGCGCGCCAGTAAGGAGAAATTCTTATTGGAAAGCCCCCTCTTTCTTGGGAACGGCCTGGTTGTCGATTTTGTGATTCTGTAATATTATTTATGAATAATTAATTATTGATTATTATGATAAGGAAAATATTCATTTTATGTGGATATAGATGGAGAAAATTTTTAATGTGACAATTGTTGAAAATTGATATTTTATCTTTTTCGATAAAATAATTCAGTTAAATATATTAGTATATTTTAATAATATAATAATGGTGATATTTTTACAATGAATGTGGGATATATGAATAAATGAGGAGGAAGAGTATTTTTGTAACTAAGAATATTTAAAACATGTTTTTCATGTTTGTGGACCCTATTCTCGATCGAAATTTGATTATGCTTTGTAAAATCATTCGTATGTGGATTTTGATCCAATCTCATTTGGAATTTGGAAAACTTAAACTTACAAAGTTGTGGAGAATTGAATTTCCTATGGAATGGACATAAGATTTAAATTTTTCTGATAAAAGGGCTATTTATTGTGAATTATTGAAGTTCAGGATTAATTGATTTTGATTTTTTTTGGAGTTTTAAATGAGTTTATGAAAGTATTATGCATACAAGCCAATCATGTATGATGATAAAGCATATCTTGTGTAATCAATCTTATTTATTTATTAATAAAAGAATTATTTATTAAAGGCATTTATTATCTACATGGTCTTTGTTTTAATAATATGTGATAAACCCATAGTTTTAAGCAATGCTTTTAGAATAATGATGATGATCATTCTAATGAGATCTAAATTCTAGAAAGCTTAAAACTAAAATAGTTCCCAATCATTGGATTACTAAATTGGGGATTAGTGAATCTGGATAGATTGGTACATACGTTGCTTCAGCTTTCATTGGATGAGGATGATTGATCTCATGATCATTTGTGTGGAGACACTAAAGCAAGTATGTAGGTGCTTATTAGAGAATAAGTTCACCGAACGTGACTCGCTAAGGAATACCTAATGGAGTTTTACTTACCGTCAATAGGAATTCTCAGTAGTGATAGTAAGACAAATGATCTCAGACTTGAGATCATCATAAGTATCTTATATATAATGAATTACACTTTGACTTATTCCTTAAGACTCTTAGAGTATATCAAAGGGTATGCTTGGGTGTAATAAGTTATATATGAAGATAATGAATGATCAATAAAGAATCTACCACTTCTAGTAAAAGGAGAAATGTCTATGTGATTCGATAAATGACAACCCAGGAATCCTTGGCCAAGGTGGAATGAAATTAGAAAGTAGTTTCTAATTTGCATTCATTAGAGTTGTTCATTTAGGAATCGAAATACATATAATTAAATAAAATAAGACTTGACAGTAATTCCATGTCTTATATTTAATTGGGACATTGTATGGTGGAAGGATTGAATGTACTAAGAACTATTTACTAAAAGGTTCTTTTATGATTAATGTTGAAATCTATATTATTTGGAAAGTCGTTGATCGCTAGGGAGGCTTATCCCTATTGTAGAATAAATATTATTTATTTAAATAAATTATTTGTTTAATTTATTTATTTAAATGAGATTAGAATTGTTCTAATTGATTTATTCACAACCGGTTTAATATGGAGAACCTAAAGGGTCACACCATAAAAGGAAGAATAATTATTTAAGAAGTTAATGGCATAATTGTAATAATATGTTAAGTATATTTAATTTAATCTATGGTGATAGAATAAATTAAATAGCTTAATATTTATTATTTAATATTTTAGAAATATTAAATATAAATTAATAAGAGGAGTCTTATTAATATTATTACAATTATTATTATTTTAATTTCTAAAAGGTTTAGGAATTAATTTAATATAAGTACTTTCATTTATTCCTAATTGGATTAGGAAAGAAAATTAGTTAAATGAGTTTAATTAATTACCCCTAATAGGATTAGGAGCCCATTTAATTAAAAGAGTTTAATTAAATAAATAATAATTTTATTTTAATTAAAATAGGTTACATGATATCTTTTTAAGAGAGTCTTATATTAGATATCTAATATAACGTAATTCTAGAGTTAGAGAAAGACGCTCTTTTTCTATATCTGAGATAGGAAAAACTAGGGTTTGAGCCAATACCCTTCTTCTTGAAAATTCCTCTTCCTTGGTGGATCACCTATAGAGGCCATACACTTGGGTGGCTTACATTGATCAAAGGAAGGAATCTACCCAGGAGATTCAAGGAGATCATGGAGAAGTAGGAGGTGAACTCGCACTTAGGAAGCTCGTTTCTAAGTGGTATGATTTCATAATTTCTTATTCTTCGTTTAATTAATAATATGCATAAAGGATGATCAGGGTAATTGGTTTGTGAAAAAATTTAAAATCTGTTTTTATCATCGCCCGCTTATTTTTGCAATTTGATTCTACTTTGATTTTCACAAAACCTAACAAAGTGGTATCGAGCCAAACTTTACGCTAATTATTAATTATTTTGATTCCATATATGTATGGGTATGTATTTAGAATAATTTATTGGGTATAATTTGTTGTATAAAATTATTATTTTATGAAAAAAAAGAAAAAAATTCGTAATCATTTTTTTATGCGGTCAAGGTAAGCGTTGATGTAATTTGATTACATAAAATCACGTTTTTTCTTTTTTTTGGGAAAAACTGTTTCAGCAAATTTGAAGAAATCCGTGTGGCAGTATATATATATATATATATATATATATAACTATATCACCTGCTTTTACAAAGGATTTATCTCTACAAAAAGGCATATACCGAGTATTGTCATGATTGCCGAAAAATGTTGTTACACATTTTTTTTAACAAGGGGCTGCTACGGAATTTACAAGGAAATCAAAGAATTTTTTTTTTTAGTTGACCACGTTAGCCAGAAGCATGTTACAGGAGGAAACTAAAATTTTATTGCGTGAATTAAGGATTTGTAAGCAAGGTGCTGGTGGTTTAATAAAAGTGTAGGACTTTTATTATATATATATATATATATATATATAATTGTTATATATATATTAATCTTAATAATTTTATAATTAAAATAAATAGTTTATTTTAATCTTGAAATTGGATTTCATGCAACATAAAATTACCCATTAAATGATATTCATATATATATGGAATGATTTAATTTATTGATACATATGATGATATGTATGATAATAAATGGGATTGATTTTGGACAATGACCAATATGGTTGGATTTATTTTAGTTGGATGTTTGAATGAATGAGTTTTATTAAATGGGGTCTGCACAGACTTGTCTTTTCTCGGTTTTCTTCGATGTAAATTCTATCTCTCTCCTATGTATTTCCCTCGATCACGATCAAGGTTTCTATTTAAATTAAATAGTTTATGTAATAGGACTAGTTAGAATTTTTGAAGAACCAAGATCAAGGAGCAAGGAGCGCTTAAAAGACCCGATTTGTAATGGAGCCAGGGTTTAAATGTAATAGTTATATTTAAATGTTTATTCTTTGCACCCTAGGGTTTGACCTTTTGGTTCACTTGGTGGCTCTAGTGAACCAAACTAGAATAAAAGTCCATAATCAATCAGGGTAGAATATAGTATTCTATATGTGCACGCTAGTATTATATATATTATATATTATGCAAACATGCTTCGCATGTTTAATAATACGACGCGTATTTTATATATATATTTCATACGCCGCTTAAACAAGATGAGACAAATAATAACAAATCCTCAAAGTTTTTATTATTAAGTCTTAAGCGTTCAAAGATATTTAGAATATCGAACGTCGCTTTCTAGCATGATAAAATTAATAGAGTATTAAATATTTAATATGAGTTTGTTGTGTCACCACAAGTCAAGTATTAAGTATTTAAGATGTTAATTTATCACATTTGATGCTTATAAAGAAAATTGAACAATATTGTTTTGTTGTGTCACCACAAAGGCGATATATTTTCTTTTTGAATATATGGAAGTGCTAGGTTGGACTTAACTTAGATAATTTTGATTCGGATGTGCCACCACTTGATCAAAATAATCTAAGAGGCAAAACATAAGGAGTTACATGTTGATGTAATTGACAAGGAGTTGTCTACCTATTTATTTATATATAGTTTGTTGTGTCACCACAAGGCTATATATATTTGAAATGGGATCCTTATTCTCACCAAAAAAAACTTTAATTAGATTTTGCTAGAACTATATAAATGAGGGTAATATAGTTTGAAGAAAATAGTGGGAGATACCAATATAAAATAAGACCTAATTTATTTTGGTAATTAATAAATGAATGTTTGCTAAAATATTGTCTTTTTACATGCGTAATTTTGAAAATGTCACATTCACTAATTTCACAGAAAGCATACTTGATGCTAACAAACCTGACCGGACCGAACTACACCTGGGATTGGTTAATGAATCGAGAATTGTTCTCTCTTTGAAAAGATTTCTTATGTCCTAAATTACCTGCACTGCAAAAAAGTTGCGAGATGACGACCGAGGAAGAGATTGCTACTTTTAAGCGATTGGCAAGATGATGCATCGTGGCTCAATGCATCATGCTCGCATCCATGAGTAACGAGCTTCACACAAGATGAAAATATGGATGCTCCTACTATGCTATCGCACCTTCGAGAGTTGTATGGTGAGCAAAGTAGGGATCGCTAGATATGAAATATCTAAGGAGCTCTTCCGATCTCTGGATGACCGAGGGCACTACCGTTGAGACTCATGTCCTAAAGATGATCAATCTGATTGAACGTCTTGGATGACTTGGGTTCGTCATGGATGGGGAGTTGAGTCAAGATTTAGTCTTCACAAATCACTCCCAAACACCTTTTCACAATTTGTTGTGAATTTTCACATGAATAAGTTGGATGTCACTTTTGCTCGAATTACTTAACATGTTGAAAATCGGCGAAGGTCACTTCCCATCCAAGAAGAACCATGTCTTACTGGTGGATGATTCTTCCAAGAAAAGTAAAAGGCCCAAGGTATCTTATGAAAAGAAGAAATCCAAGAAGGCTAAGGGAAAGGCGAAAGTGAAGGATCAAAAGAAACCTGATCCAGCTAGCAAAGGAATTTGCTTCCATTGCAATAAGCCAAGTCACTGGAAGAGGAACTGCAAGGATTATCTCGCAGAACAAAAGCAGAAGAAGCTTGGAGAAGCTTCAATCCTAATCAAGGTTTGTTTATGATTGAAATTAATTTTTCCGAAAGTCAATCTTCTACTGGGTATTGGATACCGGATGTGGTTCTCACATATGTAATAATATGCGTGGACCGGTCAAGTAGAAAGTCGAAAGACGGATGAGGTCGCCCTACGAGTGGGAAATGGAGCAAAGGTCTTTGCATTTAATGTAGGGACTTATTGTTTAGCACCGCTACGGGCAAGTTCATTAATTTAAATAATTGTTATTTTGTTCCAAATATCATTAGAAACATTATTTCTATCTCTCGTATTGGATATGGATGGTTTTAATATTATAATAAAGAACAACAGCTTGTTCTATTTATAATGATAATGTTTTATATGGTGTTGGTAATTTAAGAAATGGACTTTATATACTTGACTTGCATGAAAATATATTTCAAATTGAACAAACTAAGAAAAGGAAAAGAGATGATGTTAATTATACCTTCATGTGGCATCGTAGAGACTCTGGTCATATTAATGAAACAAGATTATCCAAGTTCAGATAAAGATGGGCTCCTAGAGCTATCTCGATTATGAATCATATCCAACTTTGTGAATCTTGTCTCATGGTAAAATGACTAAATCTCCTTTTAGTGGAAAAGGAGAAAGAGTTACAGAGTTGTTAGCGCTACACACATGTATGTATGTGGACCTATGACAACGACCGCACGAGGAGGTATTCTTATTTTATTATATTCATCGACGACCACTCAAGATTTGGATATGTGTATTTAATGAAATACAAATCAATCATTTGAAAAGTTCAAAGAGTTCGAAGTGAAGTTGAGAAGCAAACCGGTAAGAGTATTAAGATTCTTCGTTCGATCGAGGAGGAGAATACTTAAGTGGTGAGTTTCTCAATTGTCTCAAAGAAAATGGTATAATCTCATAATGGACTCCACCGGGGACGCCATGATGAATGGTGTATCTCGAAAGGAGAAATCGAACATTGTTGGACATGGTTCGATCTATGATGAGTTTTATCGACCTTCCAGTTTTCTTCTGGGGATATGCCCTAGAATCGGCTGTATACCTACTTAACAAGGTACCTACAAAATCCGTCCCCAAGACCCCTATATGAGTTATGGATAGGAGGAAACCAAATCTTAAGCATGTTAAGACTTGGGGTTGTCCAGCTTATGTCAAAAAGTTTGAAAACGATAAGCTGCAGACTAGATCTGACAAATGTAGATTTGTGGGATATCTTAAAGAAACATCGGGATATTATTTCTATCATCCAACTGATCAAAAGGTGTTTGTTGCGAAACACATACGCTTCTTCGAAAAGGAGTTTATCCTTGAAGGGGTCAATGGGAGTAAGATATATCTTCAAGAGGTTCAAGAACCACAAAATACAACGAGATCAAAGTGAGGTACCTAACCAAGTAGAGATTCCTTCAGCACTACACCCTATTATTCAAATCTAGAAGAGTACCAAAGATACCAGACAGGTATGGACTTGTCATAGAAGATGACAATGAGGCACGATCATAGATGATGATGATCCATTGAATTACGAATAGGCTATGAGTAGTAGTAATGACTTCAGAGAAGTGGCAAGAAGCCATGAAACCGAGATGGACTCCATGTATGAGAACCAAGTATGGACTTTGGTCTCACCACCTGAAGGCATTAAGCCTATTGGGTGTAAATGGGTCTTTAAAAGAAAGACTGGAGCAGACGGCAAGGTAGAGACCTATAAGGCCCGACTGGTTGTAAAAGGTTTCAAACAAAGACAAGGAGTTGACTATGACGAAACCTTCTCACCAAAGAAGTAATGCTCAAGTCCATTCGATTTTGCTTTGCGATGCAACTTACCATGACTACTAAATCTGGTAGATGGATGTGAAAATGGCCTTCCTCAATGGGAAACTTGAGGAGGATGTGTATATGACACAACCAGAGGGATTTGTTTCAAAGGTTGGAACAAATCAAGTCTGTAAGCTACAACGATCCATTTATGGATTAAAGCAAGCTTCTCGTAGGTGGAACATCCGTTTTGATGAGACAATCAAAAGTTTGATTTTATCAAAATGAGGATGAACCCATGTGTACAAGAAGGTTAGTGGGAGCGCTGTTTCATTCCTTGTATTATATGTTGATGATTTATTACTGATAGGGAATGATATTCCTATGCTGCAAACAATTAAAATCTGGTTATCTAAACACTTCTCCATGAAGGACTTGGGAGAAGCATCCTATATTTTGGGGATAAAGATCTATAGAGATAGATCTAATAGGATGCTTGGCTTGTCCCAAGGAACGTACATTGACTTGATGCTAAAAAGGTTTAGCATGGAAGATTCCAAAAGAGGTCTCATGCCGATGAGCCATGGAATACATCTCTCCAAGAAACAAGCCCCAAAGACACACGAGAGAGAGAAATCGATGAGTAAGATTCCTTATGCTTCAAAGAATAGGATCTATCATATACGGTATGATATGTACTAGACCGGATGTCGCTCATGCACTTAGTGTAACAAGCGAGATATCACCAAATCCAGAGAAGAACACTAGAAGGCAAAGTGAAAAATGTCCCAAAGTACTTAAGAAGAACTAATGATGTATTTCTTGTCTCACGATGGGTCCGAATTAAAACTAGAGGGCTTCACAGACTCAAGTTTTCAAACAGACCAAGATGACAAAGAAATGCATTTGGGGTATGTGTTTACCTTAAACGGTGGGCGCAGATGAGTTGGAAAGTTCCAAGCAAAGAAACAGCTTGTCGATTCAAAGGATGAGAAGAGAGTACATAGTCTGCAAGTGAAGTCGCGAAAGGAAGTCGTTTTGATGAAGAAGTTCATTACCGAACTTGGTGTGGTTTCTAGCATTAAAGGACCAAAGCCTTTTATTTCCGTGACAACATTGGAGTCAGTTATGCAAGCTAAGGAATCCAGTCTCATCGTAAATCCAAACACGTGTCATGGCGATTTCATTTGATCGAGAGATCATTGAAAGAGGAGACGCCACCCGAGCGTGTGGACTCTCAAGACAATATTGCGAGATCCATTTACTAAAGCGCTAACACAACAAATAGTTTGATCGTCACTTAGTAGAAGATGGGTATGAGATATACCACGGCGATTGGCTTTAGTGCAAGTGGGAGATTGAAAGTATTATGCATACAAGCCAATCATGTATGATGATAAAGCATATAATCGTGTAATCAATCTTATTTATTTATTAATAAAAGAATTATTTATTAAAGGCATTTATTATCTATATGGTGTCTTTTTTTAATAATATGTGATAAACCCATAGTTTTAAGCAATGCTTTTAGAATAATGATGATGATCATTCTAATGAGATCTAAATTCTTAGAAAGCTTAAAACTAAAATAGTTCCCAATTATTGGATTACTAAATTGGGGATTAGTGAATCCGGATAGATTGGTACATACGTTGCTTGCTCATTGGATGAGGATGATTGATCTCGTGATCATTTGTGTGGAGACACTAAAGCAAGTATGTAGGTGCTTATTAGAGAATAAGTTCAATTGAGCATTGACTCGCTAAGGAATACCTAATGGAGTTTTTTACTTACCGTCAATAGGAATTCTCAGAGTGATAGTAAGACAAATGATCCTTAGACTTGAGATCATCATCAGTATCTTATATATAATGAATTACACTTTGACTTATTCCTTAAGACTCTTAGAGTATATCAAAGGGTATGCTTGGGTGTAATAAGTTATATATAAAGATAATGAATGATCAATAAAGAATCTACCACTTCTAGTAAAAGGAGAAATGTCCTATGTGATTCGATAAATGACAACCCAGAATCCTTGGTTAGGTGGAATGAAATTAGAAAGTAGTTTCTAATTTGCATTCATTAGGAGTTATTCATTTAGGAATCGAAAAATACATATAATTAAATAAAATAAGACTTGACAAGTAATTCCATGTCTTATATTTAATTGGGACATCAGATGGTGGAAGGATTGAATCAGACGGTAACTATTTACTAAAAGGTTCTTTTATGATTAATGTTGAAATCTATATTATCTCGGAAAGTCGTTGATCGCTAGGAGGCTTATCCCTATTGTAGAATAAATATTATTTATTTAAATAAATTATTTGTTTAATTTATTTATTTAAATGAGATTAGAATTGTTTCTAATTGATTTATTCATAACCTAGGTTTAATATGGAGAACCTAAAGGGTCACACCATAAAAGGAAGAATAATTATTTAAGAAGTTAATGGCATAATTGTAATAATATGTTAAGTATATTTAATTTAATCTATGGTGATAGAATAAATTAAATAGCTTAATATTTATTATTTAATATTTTAGAAATATTAAATATAAATTAATAAGAGGAGTCTTATTAATATTATTACAATTATTATTATTTTAATTTCTAAAAGGTTTAGGAATTAATTTAATATAAGTATTCTCATTTATTCCTAATTGGATTAGGAAAGAAAATTAGTTAAATGAGTTTAATTAATTACCCCTAATAGGATTGGGAGCCCATTTAATTAAAAGAGTTTAATTAAATAAATAATACCTTATTTTAATTAAAATAGGTTACATGATATCTTTATAAGAGAGTCTTATATTAGATATCTAATATACGTAATTCCTAGAGTTAGAGAGTACGCCTTTTTTCTATGAGATAGAAAAACTAGGGTTTGAGCCAATACCCTTCTTCTTGAAAATCCTCTTCCTTGGTGGATCACCTATAGAGGCCATACACTTGGGTGGCTTACATTGATCAAAGGAAGGAATACCTGGGAGATTCAAGGAGATCATGGAGAAAGTAGGAGGTGAACTCGCACACGAGGAAGCTCGTTTACAAGGGTATGATTTCATAATTTCTTATTCTTCGTTTAATTAATAATATGCATAAAGGATGATCCGGGTAATTGGTTTGTGAAAAAATTTAAAATCTGTTTTTATCATGCTTCCGCTTATTTTTGCAATTTGATTGCTACTTTGATTTTCACAAAACCTAACAGTTTAATGGGAAAAACGTTTTTGGTGGTTGTTGGTGAGGTGTGGCAGGTGTTTGGACAAAATAAGTGTGCGTAGGAAGTTAAGAAAAAATATATTATTATTTTATTAAATTTTCTGCTTTGGTGTTCTAAGCATTTTTCTATAAATAGGGTGCTTAGGTTAGAATTGAAAATCACACCAAAAGATAAAGTTTTCTCTCTCTATATTATCGAGCATATTCTTGTGAGTATTTTGATACTTTGAGTATTGCTATATACGGATGCAAGTTCCTCAAAGACTATATCCAATTATTCGATTGAAAGTACTGTCTTTTCGAGGTAAGGGATGTTATTTTTTTTAAAATGATATTATTTCTTCTAATATTATTATCTTAGAAATATTGGTAAGATTTTTCTTGTGAAATTCTTGTCTTTTAGTGTTTGAGTTACTATTCACGATACGATTAATTATTCACGTGATATCTGACACTTTATTCACGAATACGGCTGACTATTCACGAAAAATTAAATTTTTGTTTTTTGTCCAAGATATCTATTATGGATACTAGCTTTGATTGTATCCATGTTTTGAATCTTCATTCTTGAATTTTACTTCACTATGATTATTTATGAAGTATTTTTGAACTTAGGTATCGCTTTTAAAGTCTTAATCCTTAATATTTGTTCTTTTTGTTTCACTGGATTCGTTTTCTTTAAAATATTTTTCATCATCCTAAGTCCTAAATGATGATATTACTGAATATCTTTGGCCTGTAGTGCAAAGATGATTGATTTTCTTTTAAATATCTTTGGCCCGTAGTGCAAAGATGTACAAGTGTTGAGATGAACATAACCAACTGATGAATATCTTTGGCCTGTAGTGCAAAGATGAATATTTGATTTATGATGTATATTGATTGATGTTATAGGGATAAAATATTGATGATGGATTTTTTAAAATCATAGAAGATAGTAGATTTCATTCTCTACGTAACTCTTCTAATGAATTGTTATTTTCGCTGCGAATATTGATTTAAAACTTGTTGTCTATTGTATTCTATCAAATTTTTTCCTGTTGAGGACTAACGATAATTTGTTCTATATTATCTTAGTCATAATATTCTTTACTTGGCTAGTTGAGCTCACTCTTTTCTTTTTTGTTCCATTTTTCTTCTAAGGAGGCGAGAATGTAGCGAGTACTAGTCGGGGTATGGAATGAAGGTTCTAGAAAGTCGTTTTAGTAGTCCTCACTATTTTGTAAAATAGTGTATCAATAATTATAATGAGGAATTATTTGAGTGTTTATATTGTCTAGAAGACAATATTTGTTTTTAAACTCACAGTTTATGTGTTGTCGTATTTTGCACGATAATTGTATTAATAAAGTTATAGTTGTTTCTGTACCATGTATTTGGCGACTCAGAATGGGTGTTGTATACCTATTTTGGGGGCGTCACAGTTGGTATCAAAGCTTAGGGATATGATCTTTGGCGGAGATCGGGGAATAAAACTAGGAGGGGAGAGACGAGTAAATCTTTTGCTAGTGTGTCCTACCTAAGCTTATTTGTTGGTTGGTCAAAATATAGGGATATTATGTGATATGTTAATTTCTTCAATTAACCATTGTTTTATGGCAGTATTTGTGTGGCGCCCCAAAATAGGTATACATCACCCATTTTGAGTCGTCAATAACACGGCATGTAAAACAACTATAACTTTATTAATACAACATGAAAAAAGCGTGAGTTTAAATACAATTATTGCCGCTTGCATAATATTCACACCCAAATAAGTCCTCATTACAATTATTGGTACATTATTTTACAAAAAATGGTGAGGACTACTAAAACAACTTTCTAGAATCATCATTCCATACCCTTTACTAGAAACTCGCTACATTCTCGCCTCCCGAGAAAAAAATGGAACAAAAAGGAAAAGGTGAGCTAAACTAGCCCAAGAAGAATATTATGACTAAGATAATATAAAACAAATTATCGTTAGTCTTCAACAGGAAAATCGATAAAATACAATCGACAACAAGTTCAGATCAATATTCGCAATGAAATAATAATTCATGTAAGAGTTACGTAGAGAATGAAATTTACTTTATCTATGAATTTAAAAGTCCATCATCAATATTTTATCCCTCGTAACATCAATCAATATTCATCTTGATCAAATATTCATCTTCGCACTATGTGCCAAAGATATTTATCAAATATGTTCATCTCAACACCGTACATCTTCACACTGTGCCAAAGATATTCATCAAAATTCATTCATTTGCACTACAAAGCCAAAGATATTCAAGAATACCATCATTTAGATCGAGGATGATGAAAAATATTTTAAAGAAAAACGAATCCAAAGGAAACAAAAGAGCAAATATTAAGGATTCGATTTTAAATACCCAAGTTCAAAAATACTTCATTAATAATCACAAAGAAGTAAAATTCAAGAATGATCAAAACATGGATACAATCAAAGCTAGTATCCATAATTGATATTTTGGACAAAAACGAAAATTTAATTTTTCCGTGAATAAGTGTCGATTCGTGATTAGTGCCAGATAATGAATAAGAACCCCTACACTAAAAGACAAGAATTTCACAAGAAAAATCTTACTAATAATCCAAGATAATGATATTAGAAGAAATAATATCATTTTTAAAAAAAGTAACATCCTTACCTTGAAAAGACTATACTTCTAAATTGGAATAATTGGGATATAGTCAAGGAACTCAGACCAGATAAAACAAACACTCAAAGTATCAAAATACTCACAAGAATACGCTTCGATAATATAGCGAGAGAAAGGGAGAGAAAACTTCAGTTTACGTGTGATTTTCAATTCTAACTAAACCCCATATTTATAGAAAATGCTTAGAACACTAAAAGTAAAATTTAATAAAATATTAATATATTTATAAAATTTTCCTTAGCCTACCTTGACCATCTGAATTCAGCCACCAAATAATGAAAAAAACAAAAAAACATTTTTGTTATTAAAAATAATTAAAACTTTCAATAATCAATTATTTCGGAACTACAGAACTTCAATAATTCATAATAAATAGCCCTTTTATCAGAAAAATTCAAACCACATGTCTTATCCATAGGAAATTCCATTCTCTACAACTGTGTAAGTTTAAGTTTTTCCAAATTCCAAGAAGAAGTTGACCGAAATCCACAAACGGGCGATTTTACTGGATATAAACCAATTTCAGTCAAGAAATGGGGTCCACCGATTTGTTTAACATGTTTTAAATATTAATTATAACAAAAATACTTCTCCTCCTCATATAATCATATATCCTACATTTATTGTAAAAATATCACCATTATTATATTACTAAAATATAATAATATATTTAAATAAATTATTTATCAGAAAAGATAAAATAACAATTTTTCAACAATTGTCACATTAAAAATTTTCTCCATCTATATCCACATAAAATGAATATTTTCTTATCATATAAATCAATAATTAATTATTCACAAATAATATTCTGAATCACAATATCGACAACGGTACGGTTTCAGGAAAGAGGAGGGCTTTCAATAAGGATTTCTCCCATCGGCCGCAATTTGGTGACCAAACCTCTCCTTAGGCGTAACTTTCTAGACATTGCCAATAATGTTATCTAATAATATTATTCAAATAATATGAATTATTGATCCGATAATGAAAAATCTTGTGTAGTGACAATTATTGAAATAACAATAATATAAAATATCAATGTAATAATTATTGAATCAATAAAATAAAATATTGAGCGGTAATTCATCTGTAACAATTATTGAGTAATGCCTTCCTACGTAAGAATCAATAATTGATGCAAGGTAATCTCTTCGTGTTTTAATCACCTAGGATATTCCAACAAGATAATAGCAGAATAACTACGTCGTTATTTATAAACAACTTATACTTGTCGCTTTCTTCATCCAATCGCTTTCGTTATGGGGCCCACACAAAATTTGCACTAAATGCATTTAATATTTCCGACAAGTAAGAATATTCCACGACCAAACAAATATTCGACAAAATGAATATTTTAAAACCACTTGCTTATTTAAAATATTTAAGCATTTTACCCATAACTAACCACATTAATCAAATCAACCCTTACTATTTCAAAATAATAAATAGAGGAAATTTAATTTCATTTATAATAAACTGGGGTCTTACAACCTCCCCTCCTTATGAAATTTTATCCTCGAAATTGACATACGTACCTGGTGTTTCGAAAAGGTGAGGATACCTAGCTTTCATTTCCGTTTCCCACTCCCAGGTCATTTCCTCAATAGCATGATTTCTCCATAAAACTTTGACTTGGGGTATGACCTTTGTGCGTAGAACATGCTCCTTCCTATCCAAGATCTTGACAGTACCTCCTCGACGTTAAGTCTTCTTTATCTCGTCCCGGTTCTAACTCAATAACGTGGTTCGGGTCTTTCACATATTTACAAAGCACAGATATATGAAAAATATTATAAGCACGAGACATACTTGGAGGTAACGCGAGTCTATAGGCTACATTTCCTACTCGGTCAAGAATTTGAAATGGACCAATAAATCGTGGATTGAGCTTTCCTCTTTTCCCAAATCTTGTAACTCCCTTCCATGGAGCAACACGCAACAATACATGATCCCCAATACTAAATTCCACGTCCTTTCGATGAAGATCCGCATAACTCTTTTGTCGATCCTGTGCCATTTGTATACGTTATTGAATCATTTGGATCTTTTCCATAGTCATACGTACCAACTCGGGTCCTAATAATGTTGCTTCACCCACCTCATCCCAATATATTGGAGAGCTACACTTTCGTCCATACAATGCTTCGAATGGAGCCACACCTATACTTGCCTGATAACTGTTGTTGTAGGAGAATTCTACCAATGGTAAATATTTATCCCAACTCCCTTTGAAATCTAGGACACAGAGTCTTAATATATCTTCAAGAGTTTGAATAGTCCTCTCTGATTTTCCATCCGTTTGAGAATGGTATGCCGAACTGAATCGTAAATCCGTGCCCATAACTTTTTACAGACTAACCCAAAATCGTGAAGTGAATCTTGGGTCACGATCCGAAACTATGGATACTGGCATGCCATGCAATCTCACAATCTCATTTACATACATATGAGCAAGACGTTCAAGGGAATAAGTCTCCCATACCGGCAAGAAATGAGCAGACTTGGTTAATCTATCAACAATAACCCAAATAGCATTTATGCCTTGAGAAACCGTGGGAAGACCCGTAACGAAATCCATGGTAATGTGTTTCCACTTCCATTTCGGAATCTCAAGTGGTTGCAATGGACCCTTAGGCACTTGATGCTCCGCCTTTACACGTTGACAAGTTAAACACCTCGAGATAAACTTCGCGATCTCTCTCTTCATGTTGTTCCACCAAAATGTATGTCGAAGATCACGATACATTTTGGTACTTCTAGGATGGATTACAAATGGTGTATTGTGTGCCTCCATCATGATCTTGTTCTTCAAATCAGAATCGTTAGGAACACAAAGTCTGGAGTGGACTCAAAGTATTCTTTCTTCATCAATTCTCGCTTTCGGAATAACACCTTCTTGCACTTTCTTCTTCATACGCATCAGCTCCGGGTCGGTGGCTTGAGCAACTTTAACTTTGTCGATTAAAGTTGGTTCTATGCGTATACTTGACATCATCGCATTCGTTCCTGCATTTGATTTTCTACTCAACGCGTCAGCTACCACGTTTGCTTTTCCAGGATGGCATTGAATGGTGTGGTCATAATCTTTTAACAACTTGAGCCAACGTCGTTGTCGCATGTTGAGTTCCTTTTGGGTGAAGAAATATTTGAGGCTTTATGATCTGAATATATCTCCACTTTCTCTCCATATAGATAGTGCCTCCAGATCTTTAGCGCGAAAACTACTTCTGCCAACTATAGATCATGAGTAGGATAATTCCTCTCATATTCTTTAAGTTATCGCGAGGTACAGGCTATGAATTTCCCACGTTGCATGAGAACACATCCTAACCCTTTGCCTGAAGCATCGTTGTAGATAACAAATCCATCCGAACCAGATGGTATTGTCGAGCAGTCTTAGAAATGAGTCTCCTCTTGAGCTCTTGAAACTCTTCTCGCATTCCTCGCTCCATACTGAATTTTGTATCTTTTCGAGTCGGTAGAAGTTAGCGAGTAACGATTCGAGAAAATCCTTCCACGAATCTCCGATAATAACCAGCTAAGCCCAAAAAGCTACGTACTTCGGTTACCGACTTCGGTTGCTCCCAACTTTGTATTGTCTCAATCTTTGCCGAGTCAACAAATACTCCATGTTTTGACACCACGTGCCCAAGGAATGCTACTTCCTAAAGCCAAAATTCGCATTTCTTCAACTTGGCATATAGCTTGTTTTCACGAAGCCTTTGGAGTACCAGCTTTAAATGGTGCTCATGATCTTCACGGATTTTGGAATATATGAGAATGTCATCAATAAAGACAACAATGATTTGATCCAAATAGTCCTTGAATAATCGGTTCATCATATCCATGAAAGCCGCAGGAGTATTAGTCAATCCAAAAGACATGATTAAAAATTCATAATGCCCGTATCGAGTTCTGAAGGCAGTCTTTGGAATATCCTCAGTTCTAATCTTCAGCTGATGATATCCAGAACGAAGATCAATCTTTGAAAAGAATTGTGCTCCTCTTTGTTGGTCAAACAGTCATCACTACGAGGTAGAGGATATCTATTCTTGATGGTGACATGGTTCAATTCTCGATAGTCAATACAAAAGTCGCATACTCCGTCTTTCTTCTTTACAAATAAAACAGGAGCACCCCGAGGAGATGTCTTTAGGGCCGAATGAAACCAGATGTCCAACAACTCCGTAGTTGGACCTTTAACTCCTGTAGTTCAATAGAGCCATTCGATATGGGGTTTTAGAAATGGGCTTTGTACCGGGTTCAAGATCAATAAAGAATTGACTTCACGTTACGGAGGTAGGCAGGGAAGTTCTTGAAATACGTCAAGAAATTTACTAACAACATGAATATTATTCAAATCGGCGTGTCTTTATTCAAATCCATAACATGGGCTAAGAAAGCTTGACATCCGTTTTTAATAAGCGAATAGCTTTATGACTTGATATGACGATGATTGATTTTAGTGGTTTAGTTGCTTGAATTCGTACAACAGGTTGGTTAGGAATATGAAAACTAACAACCTTACGAAAACAATCAATTTTGACATGATTAGTAGTTAACCAATCAATCCCTAAAATCACATCAAAAGCAAGTATCTTTAAAGAGATAAGATCAATAGGTAATGTGATGGTGCCAACTTGGATCAAACAAGATTTATAAATAGTGGATGTGATGAAAGTTTCTCCTAACGGAGTCTCCATAGATAAATCAAAGTCTAATTTCTCCGGAGTTAAGTTTAAACGTTGAGCACAAGCAGGAGAGATAAATGAATGGGTAGCACCGGTATCTAGTAATGTATAAACTTTGCAAGAATTTATGATTAGCTTACCCGTAATCACCTCGTTTGGGTTCCTCGCATTTTGACCAGTCACGACAAACGCTCTTCCAGGAACCATTGACTTTGACTTTTCTGGGATAGCCTTTTGAGTCACCATCCCCGCTGGACTTGGTTTCGCTACTGTACAATCTTGAGCGATATGTCCTTCCTTTCCATAATTATAACATACCTTGAATTGTTGTGGGCAGTTTGGGCTGATATGTCCCTCTTTCCTGCATTTATAGCATAAGACCGGTGGTTGTTCTCCTCCCTTAGTACCAGTTGCTGCTGGTGCTGACGTCTTCACATGGTTATTGTTGAATCTCCTCCCGACTCGCTTCTTCTATTTTCATGGCCATGTTTACCACCAGAGTGGTTACCATTTTTGTCCGTATTTTTCTTTTCTGCTATTTGGTTATCGTTGTTACGATATTCATTGTCATCCAGTATGATCCCGGTTGTGGTTCCTCGGTTGAACGTACTCGTTATCTCGCTTCTAACAATTGAGCCCACATTGACAACATCCGAATAGAGAGAAAATTTATGAGAAATGAGATATCGACGTATACCGGTTTCAAACCTCTCGAAACATCCAGCGTCATCGTTCCTCATTCTCCACCAAATGAGGTGCAAACCAGATAACTCTGCAAACTTCGCCTCGTACCGGGACACCGTCATATTGTTTTGTTCCAACCTAATAAACTCCACTTCCTTCATATGATGAATACTTTTAGGAAAGTACTTGTCATTGAACATTTTTTGAAATGTCTCCCAAGACATCTTTGAGTCTTGGTGAATGGTACGCTTCCTGATTCCCACCAAGAATCTCGCTTCATTCTGAACATAAAAGTGGCGAATGGAACCTTCTGTTCCTCCGTGCATCCCAAGACATCAAATATCGTAGTGATTTATTTGACCCACGTTTCTGCCTTAATTGGATCCGGCTTTCCCCAAAATTCTGGTGGTCCCAACTCTTTGAACTACTTGGCTGTAACAAACAGTGCATTGTTATCATTTCCACCTGTATTTTGTACACGAGTCTCCCTTGTCTGATTTTGCATGAACTGCAAAAAGCTTTTAAACATCCCGCCGTTCATCATCTGCTCAATGGTGTTGTTCACAGGAGGAACATTGCCAGCCTGTTGCACGTTCTCTTCATTGGTGAGCAAAGGTGTTTCCACGGTCTCATTTACTCCACTATTAACATTCTCAGTTGTTATTCTCAAATACTGCCATAAAATAAGGGTTAATTAAGGAAATCAACATATCACATAATATCCCTATATACTGACCAACTAACAAATAAGCTTAGGTAGGACACACTAGCGAAGGATTTACTCGTCTCTCCCTTTCTAGTTCTATTCCCCGATCTTTGCTAGAGATCATATCCCTAAGCTCTGATACCAACTGTGATGCCCCCAAAATAGGTATACATCACCCATTTTGAGTCGTCAATAACATGGTACAAAAACAACTACAACTTTATTAATACAACATGAAAACTGTTAGTTTAAATACAAATATTGCCGTTTAGACAATATTCACACCCAAATAAGTCCTCATTACAATTATTGGTACATTATTTTACAAAAATGGTGAGAACTCGCTACATTCTCGCCTCCTGAGAAGAAAAATGGAACAAAAAGAAAAAGGGTGAGCTCAACTAGCCCAGTAAAGAATATTATGACTAAGATAATATAGAACAAATTATCGTTAGTCTTCAACAGGGAAAAATCTGATAAAATACAATAGACAACAAGTTTCAGATCAATATTCGTAGCAGAAATAATAATTCATAAAAGAGTTACGTAGAGAATGAAATCTACTTTTATCTATGAATTTAAAAGTCCATCATCAATATTTTATCCCTGTAACATCAATCAATATTCATCTTGAATCAAATATTCATCTTTGCATTACAGGCCAAAGATATTCATCGATCGGTCCATGTTCATCTCAACACCTGTACATCTTTTAGACTACATGCCAAAGATATTCATCAAAAATTCATTCATCTTTGCACTATAGGCCAAAGATATTCAGTAATACCATCATTTAGGACTGAGGATGATGAAAAATATTTTAAAGAAAACGAATCCAGTGAAACAAAAGAGCAAATATTAAGGATTCGTACTTTAAAGCAGATCAAGTTCAAAATACTTCATTAATAATCATAGTGAAGTAAAATTCAAGAATGATCAAAACATGGATACAATCAAAGCTAGTATCCATAATAGATATTTTGGACAAAAAAAAAAAATTTAATTTTCCGGTGAATAGTCTGTCAGATATCGTGAATAGTCTTGAGTATCGTGAATAATAACCCCGACACTAAAAGACAAGAATTTCACTAGAAAATTTTTACCAATAATCTGGTATAATGATATTAGAAGAAATAATATCATTTTAAAAAAATAACATCCCTTATGTGAGACCCCAGATTTTATCAATAAAGATTTAAATTTTGTCGAAATAATTTTTAATATTATGGTGTGAATTTGAGATAATATTATAGTTGTGGGTAGTATTTATAAATTTTGCAAAGTATGCAAGTTGTTATATTATATTCGATTGGTGGGAATATTCGCTTAGCGAGGAATATTCGTCAACTACTCAATCATTGGTGGACCCCACAATGTAATTATTATCGGATTGAGAAAACGACAAAAATATTTTATTGAAATAACGTAGGAAGTTTTACCGTTGATCTTTGTTGAACTACTCGGTAGTAAAAGTACAATAATACGTGTGGTGCATAGTAGTTACCACGGTATTGATTATTGATGCTTATGTGAGAAGTCACTCGGTTTGATTCCATTATTGTCGATTAATAATATGAATTATTATAAGCGATAATGGACGTTTTGTTTTATTCAGTATTATTAACGTAATAAAGCGAAACATCTTTTTTATATAAAATGTAATACTTTATTAAAGTTATTCTATAAATAGAATATATTATATTTTATTATGCATAGTGTTGCATAGTGTTTTTTGCGTAGTGTTTTGCATAGTGTTGCGTAGTGTTTGCATAGTAAAATGTTTTTATATAAATAGAATATATGATATTTTATTTAAAAGATTTTGCTTTAAATATGGACCGTCAGATTAAAGTAAATCAATCTGACCGTTCATGGATTAATTACTTATGCATTCTATTTTCCTATAAATGAAGCTCATTCCTTCATTATTTTCTTACGAATTCTTTGAAACTCTAGAGAGAAATTATAGAGAGAAGTTATAGAGAGAAAATCTATAGAGAGAAAGAAGAAGAGTATTCGGTACTTCACTACTTTGATATCCAAGTGTCTTTTACGGTAAGGGATATTATTCTTTTGTATTCAAAAGAGAACTACACTGTTATTCCATTTATTTATTATTACATTGGAATAACTTTTGTATCGTGGTTTACCCTATACTTGGTGACATTCTTCTATTATTACATTTGGAACATCACATGCGTGTGTTTTACACTGGGACTGGTTAAAATCTTTATTATTATTCATGTTGGAATATCACGTGCGTGTGTTTTACACGGACTCTGGTTCAATTTTTATTATTACATCTTTATTATTACGCCGGAATATCGTCATGCATCTTTATCTGTGGGACTGGTTCCATCATTTATTATTCGCATTTATTATTACATTGGATCATCCTGCCGATTGTGAATTTCACGACTGGTTCCGTTATTATTATTCTGTTGGAATAACTCATACATGCGAAGTACCTGCATGCATGGTGATTTCCTTTGTTATTCCATTCTTATTATACCGGTTGGTTAAAACTTTGACTTCTATACTCCATGAAATTAGTAGAATATTCTTGATATTTGCGTTTCATCCGAAGATCTTTCATAGAAATATTCTTCCGATCATTCTTGAATTTTACTCTACAAAGCAAGATATCTTGTTGACAATTTGGACGTTATTAATTCTCGGATAAAATAATTCTTGAACTTATTTTATTGAATTATTATGTCATTGTCATCATCCTCATGTTATAATATGTTATCTTCGCTTACGTGCATAGATGAACTTAGTATGATTATGACTGTGGTTCATTCGGTATAATCATGGCTCGATATAAATGATGTGACAAAAGTCCTCGGTTGGCACGTAATGCGTTGATGGATAGTTTTTGGTATGATTATGACCGGGGTGATTCGGTATAGTCATGACCATTGATAATTTGATGAAAATCCTTGATCGCAAAGTGAATACATGGATGATTAGATATTGTGGTTTATTCATTAAACCGAGTCTTAGTGATAAAATTGATGAAAACCTTTTAAAACCTAAAAGATAGTAGACTTTATTTTCTACTTGACTCTTTTAATGGATTGCACATTCCATTGCAGATTAAACTGGTTGTCTATTGTATTTTATCGGGTTTAACATTGTTGAAGGCTAATGATAATTTATTACGCATTATCTTAGTCATAATATTTCTTCTTGGGCTAGTTGAGCTCACCCTTTCTTTTTCTTTGTTCTCTTGTGAAATGAGAATATATTTCGGGACAGTCTGGGAAAAGAGTGATGGTCAGAAGATAGCATTAGTAGTCCTCACTATTCTGTTAAATAATGTGACAATAAATGTAATGAGGACTCCTTGAGTATGGATATTGTCTAAATGACAATATTCTATTAGAACTCTCGATTTATGTATTGTTGTATGTTACACTACGATGTATAATTAAGTTTGTATTTGAATTTATGTACTATGTAAGTGGCGACCCAAGATGGGTGGACGTATACCTAATTTTGGGGGCCACACCTTACTTAAAAAAAACTGACTTAGGCTAGAATCTGGGATATAGTCTTTGAAGGAACTTGCCGTAGTATAGCAACACTCAAAGTATCAAAATACTCACAAGAATACGCTCGATAATATAGTGAGAGAAAGAGAGAGAAAACTTCAATTTCTGGTGTGATTTTCAATTCTAACCTAAGCACCCTATTTATAGGAAAATGCTTAGAACACCAAAGCAGAAAATTTAATAAAATATTAATATATTTATAAAATTTTCCTTAGCATACCTTGACCATCTGAATTCAGCCACCAAATAATGACAAAAACAAAAAAACGTTTTTTTTATTAAAAATAATTAAAACTTTCAAAAATCAATTATTTCGGAACTACAGAACTTCAATAATTCATAATAAATAGCCCTTTTATCAGAAAAATTCAAACCACATGTCCTTTCTATAGGAAATTCCATTCTCTACAACTTTGTAAGTTTAAGTTTTTCCAAATTCCAAGCAGAAGTTGACCGAAATCAACAAACGAGCGATTTTACGGGCTATAAACCAATTTCAGTCAAGAAATGGGGTCCACCGACTTGTTTAACATGTTTTAAATATTAATTGTAACAAAAATACTCCTCCTCCTCATATACTCATATATCCCACATTCATTGTAAAAATATCACCATTATTATATTACTAAAATATAATAATATATTTAAATGAATTATTTATCGGAAAAGATAAAATAACAATTTTTCAACAATTGTCACCTTAAAAATTTTCTCCATTTATATCCACATAAAATGAATATTTTCCTTATCATATAAATCAATAATTAATTATTCACAAATAATATTACTGTAATCACAATCATCGACAACCAGAGGCGGTTCAGGAAAGAGGGGCTTTCAATAAGGATTTCTCCTCTTCTGGCCGTAATTAGGTGACCAAACCTCTCCTTGAATGAGAACTTTCTAGACATTGCCAATAATGTTATCTAATAATATTATTCAAATAATATGAATTATTGATCTGATAATGAAAATACTGTGTAGTGATAATTATTGAAACAACAATAATATAAAATATTAATGTAGCGATTATTGAATCAATAAAATAAAATATTGAACAGTAACTACTGTAACAATTATTGAGTAATGCCTTCCTACGTAAGAATCAATAATTGATGCAATACCGTGTGCTACTGTGTTTTAACCACTGGGTATTCCAATAGTATTAACGGTAACAACTACGTCGTTATTTATAAACAACTTATACTTGTCGTTTTCTTCATCCAATCGCTTTCCGTTATGGGGCCCACATAAAGAATTTGCTTATTTGTCGCATTGAATATTTCCGACAAAGTAAGAATATTCCACGACCAAATAAATATTCCCCGACAAAAATGAATATTTTAAAACCACTTGATTATTTAAAATATTTGCGCATTTTACCCATAACTAACCACATTAATCAAATCAACCCTTACTATTTCAAAATAATAAACAGAGGAAATTTAATTTCATTTATAATAAACTGGGGTCTTATAGTGGAGGCAAAGCTAATCGATACGCAACTTGACCAACCCTCTCCAAAATCTCAAATGGACCGATATAACGTGGACCGAGCTTCCCTTTCAACCCAAATCGCTGAATTCCCTTCCAAGGAGAAACTTTTAGAAACACATGCTCATCAGGTTTAAATTCTAAAGTCCTCATATGCTTATCAGCATAACATTTCTGCCGTAATCGAGCCGACTTCAATTTCTCCTTAGCCACCGCTACCTTCTCCGTAGTGATTTGAACTAACTTAGGCCCTTCTATAGCCCTTTCGCCAACCTCATCCCAACAAGTTGGTGCCCGACACTTTCTACCATTCAATGCCTCAAAAGGTGCCATTCCAATAGTTGTATGCCAGCTGTTATTATATGCAAACTCAACTAGGCTCAAGTAATCATCCCAATTACCCGACCACTCAAATGCACAAGACCTCAACATGTTCTCCAACGTCTGAATAGTCTTTTCGAATTGCCCATCAGTTTGCGGATGAAAAGAAGTACTGAAGTTGAGCCGAGTACCCCAAGCTCGTTGAAACCCTTTCCAAAACCGCGAATTAAACCGTGGGTCTCGATCTGAAACAATCTACACCGGAGTACCATGAAGTCTAACAATCTCCTGCTGAAAGATATGTGCCAACCTATCCACTGAGTAACCCTCATGGATCGCCAAAAAGTGTGCCGATTTAGTCAGCCGGTCCACTACTACCCAAATGGCATCATTCTTCTTAAAAGTCTTCGGTAAACCAGTCACAAAATCCATCGTTATATCCTCCCACTTCCACACTGGAATGTCTAACTATTGCAGCAAACCACTAGCTTGTTGATGTTCTATCTTCACTTGTTGACAAGTGAGGCACTTCCCAACATATTCAACCACATCTCGTTTCATCCCATTCCACCAAAAATTCTTCTTCAAATCTCTATACATCTTCGTAGAACCTGGATGAATAGAAAATGGCGAACTATGAGCCTCAGCCAGTACAGCCTCCCGAATGATTGGATCTGATAGTACACACAACCGCTCACCCAACCAAATCACACCATGGTCATCAATACGAAACTCAGACTGCTTGCCCTCCTCTAGATTCTGCGTCATACTCCATAACTCCCCATCTTCTTTTGAGCTTTTTGACCATGAGATAGAGAGGGCTCCACTCTCATACCTGCCAAATGCCCATCTGAACCTCGTACATACAACTCCAACTCAATCCGCTCCATATCCGAAATAAGCTGAAGTTGTGTAATAAGGGCTGCTACACTCCCAAAACTCTTTCTGGTAAGAGCATCTGCAACCACATTTACCTTCCCCGGGTGATACTGAATCTTCGCATCATAATCTTTTAGAAGCTCCAACCAACGCCTTTGCCTCATATTGAGCTCCTTCTGAGTGAAGATGTATTTAAGACTTTTTTGATCGGTGAAGATATCACAAGTCTCTCCATACAAATAATGCCTCCAAATCTTTAGGGCAAAGATCACCGCTGCCAACTCCAAATCATGTGTTGGGTAATTCACCTCGTAAGGTTTAAGCTACCTAGAAGCATAAGCAATCACCTTACCGTGTTGCATCAAAACACACCCTAAACCCTTCTTAGAAGCATCACTATAAATCTGGTAATCGCTTGTCCCTGACGGCAATGTAAGTATTGGAGCTGTCACAAGTCATTTCTTCAACTCCTCGAAACTCTTCTCACGCTCCTCATTCCACACAAACTTCGTCCCCTTTCTCATCAACTGGGTCAATGGTAAGGCAAACAAAGAAAATCCTTCCATAAATCGCCTATAGTACCCTGCCAAACCCAAGAAACTTCTAATCTTTGTCACTGTAGTAGGTCTTGGACATTTAGTGATAGCCTTAACCTTCGCAGGATCCACCTTAATGCCTTCAGCAGAAACAACATGTCCCAAAAATGCGACCTGCTCCAACCAAAACTCGCATTTAGAGAATTTAGCATACACTTTCTCTTTCTGCAAAATCCCTAACACCGTGCGAAGATGCTCCTCATGCCCTTCCTTAGACTTGGAGTAAATTAAAATGTCATCGATAAATACAATAACAAATTGGTCCAAGTACTCCCTAAACACCCGATTCATTAAATCCATGAACACCGCCGGAGCGTTAGTCAACCCGAATGGCATCACCAGAAACTCGTAATGCCCATATCGAGTGCAAAAAGCTGTCTTAGGGATATCCTCATCCCTCACCCTTAACTGATGATAACCTAACCTCAAGTCTATCTTCAAAAAATATTTTGCCCCTTGAAGTTGGTCAAACAAGTCATCAATCCTCGACAATGGATACCGATTCCTGATGGTGATCTTGTTCAACTCTCTGTAGTCTATACACAGCCTCATAGACCCATCCTTCTTCTTCATAAACAAAACTGGAGCACCCCATGGCGAAACATTCGGCCGAATCATACCACGATCTAACAGTTCCTGTAACTGCTCTTTCAACTCTTGCAACTCCAATGGTGCCATCCGACATGGCGCCTTAGAGATAGGCTCCGCACCAGGAATAAGCTCAATAGCAAACTCTACTTCCCGCTGTGTTGGCAACCCTGACAACTCCTCAGGAAACACATCGAAAAAGTCACGAACAATCGGAACATCCTCAATACGGGACTCACCTTTAGATGTATCCTTCACAAATGCCAAATACCCCTCACAACCCTTTGCTACCAACTTCCCAGCCTTCAAAGCTGAAATCAACTTCAACACTCTACTCGGTTGTGAACCCTGAAATGCGAACTCCAAAGACTTCACATCTCTGAATATAACCTTCTTCGCCTGACAATCGATTGTGGCCTGGTGCTTATCCAACCAGTCCATCCCAATAATGACATCAAAATCGTGAATACTCATTGGAAGAAGATTAGCCCTATGAATCTTATCCCCAAAATTGATCGCACACCCTCGATAAAAATTAAAAATAACAACAGAAGTCCCCATTAGGGTAGCAATAGACATAACAGAATCCAAAGACTGAGATGACACACCTAGGTGCCGAACAAAAGACTGAGCAACAACGGAATGAGTAGAACCCGTATCAAACAAAATAGACGCCTCACAATTGCCAACTAAAAGAGTACTAGAAATAGTACACGTGCACTTTCTTGCTTTATATCGTCAAAACAAAAAACTCGACCACCTGACGACGACCTCCATTGCCACCATTATCACCACCTCCACCATTTCCACGTGGCCCGGTACAGTCTCTAGCCATATGACCCATCTGTCCACACAAGAAGCATGCACCGGTGAGTCTGTGGCATTACCTCCCCGGATGATTAACCCCACAAGTAGCACAAGGAGCTATCAGAATGAGATTTGGGTTACCCCCACCAGCTGGTCCCGGATAACGACCCTGATTTTGCCCCTGCTGACGATTCTGACCATGCCAAGATAGCTGAAGCTAACGATTTTGCCCTTGTTGAGACATTTGCTGATAATCCCTATTCTAATTTTGGCCACGCCACTGCCCCTGCTGGCTGCCACGATTTTTGTTCAACTGACCACCCTGATTTTTCCCATGCTGACCCGATGCTTGACCCGGCTGGTCATCTCTGTCCCTCTTTCGACTCCCTTACGGTTTAGAAGACCGAAAGTCCTGTCTCTCCATCTCAATATTCTTGGCAGCATTAACCACTGCTAAAACATCTGCAAACTTGGTGTTAATGAGATGCTGCCAATACCTGTAATGGATCCTCTACTTGAATTTTCTACCTGTTCTGCTGCGGTCCCTGCTGAGGTTCCCGTAAATCCTGCCAAACTGGTGAACCTCGTCATAAAATCCGTGATGGACTCATCATCTTTCTGCCGAATTGACAGATAGTCTCTAGCATAGGCCTCTTTATCAGCAGCTGGGAAGTACTACTGATAAAAGACCTCACAAAACTCCACCCAACCAAGTGTTTCAACATAACCATCACCCTTTGTTGTTTTCATCGCTTTCCACCATCTCTGCGCATCCCCTTCTAGCTTGTAAACCGCAAGTAGTACTCTCTGATAATCCGAGCACCCCAACACATCAAAAATATTCTACAGGTGGGCAATCTAATTCTCTGCATCAATTGGAGTCGGAGCTGAACTGAATGACTGTGGTTTCTGCTTCTGAAACCTTTCCAACCAAACATACATTAGAACCACTTGTTGATTATGACCATCTACATTCCCTTCCTCTTCGTTTATTTGTGGACCATTATTTCCCATGTTCTCCTGTTCAGAATTTCGGTGGTACATTTGCATCGCTATACAACTTGTGCCACCAATCTGCGCAGAAAGCTCGGTTCATGCTTTGATTCACCAAGGTAACCAATTGAGCATTAAACTGATCATTAGGTTGCTCATTGGGTTAACCCTCACCTCTTCCCCTATTGTTACCTCACCTCCTAGCAACTCTAGCGGATCTACGAGCCATCTAAGAAGAGATCATGAGCATAAACAAAGCAGAATAGAGACAAATTCGAATAGAGCTGATATGATAGCTGAACAGAAAATTAAAAAGAACAAAAACCTAACCCAGAAGTCTACCCATAACTCACAGGTCAAACCTAAATAGGTTTTCTACAAGAAAGAACCTAAGCTCTGATACTAACTCTGTAACACCCCCTTTCCAAAATAGAAAGTGGGGTTACTCAAAACATAACAAAACTAATAAATTTAATAGCAAGGCTCAAAGCCACAAAAAAATAGTCTTAATATCTGATAAATACCATAAGTCAACCATAATAAATATCAAACTGTCTCAAACCACAATCTTAAATAATTATTTCAATTCCGAACAAACTAATGTATCACAACCTAAACATAATATATCTAAATCATTTGGATAAAAGGGAGCTCTTGTCACACTTGCCCTTGATCCCCCTGATTACCTGTCAGAAGAAAAAATACAGCATGAGCCAAATGCTAAGTACGGATATAGAATACAAACAATGAACTAAAATAACTAACTCAATTAAATGAAATGAAACGAAACAAACTAAAACGAAATGAACAAAACTAACACAACGAAATGATAGGCTGAATCAAAAGGGTTGGGTGTTATTTCATATTGAGCTCAAAATAAAACAGAAATATACCTTGCCACACAGGCAAGTCAAATAATGCCACACAAGCAAATCAAATAATGCCACACAAGCAAGTCACATATTGGATCGCGAATCCAAATGTATGTAAAGTCGGAAGGTGTGTTTGGCACAAACATCACCAATCCACAGAACAGAATAGAACAAAAAACTAGGGTCGACCCATACTCCTCCCACAACAAAACACCAAATGGCCAACTCCCAACGGAGCACAAAACGGAGACGTCGTGGACTGATCACACCGCCGCGAAAGGTGTCATGCCTCGGTGCCAAGAGGACATGCCTGTGTTACCCCCACAGGTGGTTATAGCTCAGATATACCCTACGGTTTTCTAACAAAATATAATGTCACAAAAAATGCGACAAAATATCAACACAAAGGGGATCTAACGTGTATATGTTAAATCGAACGAATCATCAACACAAGTCTCTGACAATATAATAACATGTACATCACTATAAATATCAAAATAAAATTTAGACATGATACACTAGTCTAACGAGTACAAACATGAGTTCTAATACAACGCCAAAACAAAACTATCACATAAATTGACAAGAAATAATTATGAGAGGCAATACTAAATCTCGAAACGAATAACGAAACGAACACATTAAAAACAAAAGAGTCTCGCTGAAAGAGTACCAAATCCGTACCTGGATTAAGCAATGAAATACCCAAAATTATTCCAAAAACTCATTTAGACTCTCTCCGTTCGAACTAATCACCAAAATAATACATTCATAAATGATATTATCAAAATATATTTACACTTTAATTACTATGATTTTGCGTTAAGCTATAGCAGAATAATCCAATTAACCTCAATAGGTACATGCACTATTTTGGCAACTAGCTAACGGGACAAACTTCAATTGGCATGATACTACTGATTATCATAGTTTGTCCTTTTTTACGGATGGTAGCTTGTTATGGAGAATGAAATCTTGGTAATAGATATATTATTATGATCATTACGATTGTGAAACAAGCATATATATTGACATCGGTATGGTATGTTGTTCAAAATTTTATTAGTAATGTGAAGGACAAATTGACAGGTACCAACAAAGACTTTCAATCTATATATCTAATAATATAATCGCAATGTCTTTTTTTTTTACACACAAGCTTTTTACGATTAATTTGAATTCATACCTTGTTAACCAAGTCACTTTCTTCTTCCTTTTCGATTGTGGTCTGCGTCCCTTTCTTTTTCTCAAAGGCGATTCGTGATCAAATAATGTCAAGTAAAATTAGGTTTACTTATCTATTTATTTATTTATTTAATTTATCTTATTAATTTTCTTTTTATAACATGATTTAAAATTATAAAACATAGATTGGATCCAATTAAATTAAGCCCAACTTTACCAAGTTAATTTACAATTTACCAAACACTTATTAATACATTAGCCCACATAAATTAAATGACTAATTGACTCAAATTAAAAAGACAAAGTCCAATTAAAATATTTAAAATATGCATTTAAAGATCATCTATTTATTTATTATATATATATATATATATTTTAACTGGGTATTACAATATATTTCCTTCTCTTTGTGCAACTAGAGTAGTATTGTTAGTACCATAAAATATTGTGTATTTATCTTTTTCAAAGTTAACTTGATGGCCATTATCCATTAATTGGTTAATACTAATTAAATTGAATTCAAGACCATTAACAAGGTGCACATTATTTATACTTGCCTTGCCATTACCAATTTTACATTTTCCAATTATCTTGCAGGTTTTATTGTCTCCAAACGTGACCGTTCCATTTTTCTTCTTGATATTTAATTCTACGAATTTTGATTTATCATTTGTCATGTCTTCGAGAAACATCCGCTATCAAGAATCCATTTTGAGATGGAACTCTTGCCTTTAAACATACACCGTCAAGAAAGAATAATTTATCCTTTTGGTACCCATATCTTTTTGGGTCCACTTATGTTAGTAGTAAGTAAATCATTCTTTTTAATCCATACCTTTTAACCTTGTTTCGTTTCTTAAAACAATTTATATCTAAATGACCTTTAATACCACAATTTTTACTGGGTTGTGAAAGGAGAGCAATAATTTAAACTAAATCGTGACTTTGATTTTAGCATTTTCATTTTACTCTTTTTATGCATAGAATCATAACCAATTCCATGTCTTTCAAAACTAGGTCTTTGTTTTCCTAATATGATATTTAAATTTTCTTCACCTTGGACAAATTTAACAAGAGATAATTTTAATGAAGCAATTTCTTTTTGAAGTTCATTATTAGGAAAGGTTTTAACATGAGATTTATCACTAAATGCATCAATACACACATCTCTCATTTTTAGCTCATTAGTCAATTTTTGGACTTCATTATTCAAGACATTTACCTTATTGAATTTTTTTTTTCTAATTGTCTAAATACTCAATCTTAGCAATCAAACCTTTTATTCTTTACATGTAGATTCCTTTTCAATTTCTTTCTTTTCATCTATTAGTGAATCCACTTCACTCATTAAAGTATTAACTAAACCTCTTAAGCATGCATTCTTTTCTTTTAACTTCTTATTTTCTTGTTCTAATGAGTTCAATTCATTAAATATACCTGATTAGATTCACCTTCAATTCCCACGAAGCATACTTGTGCTATCTCATCTTTAGCATCGATCTCCACTTCAGATTCCTCATCACTCCAAGTCACAAGGGCTTTGTTCTTCTTGTTGTCTTTGTAGTTAGTCTTCCCTTTGTTCTTTAATTGAAAACAATCTTTCTTGAAGTGACCAGGACGTCCACATTCAAAGCATGTCTCTTCAGTTTGCTTTCCTTTGGACTTATTTGAATTGAAAGTATTTCTTCTCTTATTCTTCCTTTTTAGTAGCCCCTTGAGTCTTCTTCACATCATGGCTATTTCTTCATCTGATTCATCATCTAGCTCCTCTTCATTATCTGCAGTAAGAGCTAAGACCTTTCTTCAAGGAGTTTCCTCCTCATCATCATATCTCTTTAACTGATGTTCATATTCTTCTAATTCACCAAACAAAGTTAAAGTATCCATGGAAGAAATAGTTGCAGAATCTTGAAGAGTAGTAATTTTAGAAGCAAACCTTATGTGCATAGCCTGAAGTAACTTACGGTTGATCTCACTCCGAGGAATAGTTTTGTCCAATAATTTCAAGGAGTTTTCGCTTGAGCTAGCTAAATGGTTTCATCTTTTTTGAGCTTGAACATTTCATAATCGTGCATAAGCATGCTTAGCTTGACTTCTCGTACTTTGGAAGTACCTTCATGACTTACCACTAGTGTGAAGCCCCCAAAATAGGTATACATCACCCATCTTGAGTTGCCAAATACATGGTACAAAATTTAAATACAACTTAATTATACAACAGTCGTGTGAAATACGACAAAATATAATCTAAGAGTTTTAATAAGAATATTTTCATCTAGAAAATATCCACACTCAATGGAGTCCTCATTATATTTATTGTCACACTATTTAACAGAATAGTGAGGACTACTAATGTTATCATCTGGACCGTCACTCCATTCCCCGACTAGTCCCGACTATGTTCTCATTTCACAAGAGAACAATGAAAGAAAGGGTGAGCTCAACTAGCCCAAGAAGAAATATTATGACTAAGATAATACTGTAATAAATTATCATTAGTCTTCAACAATTGTTAATCGATAAAATACAATAGACATAAAGTTTAAGCTGCAAATGAAATATGCAATCCATTAAAAGAGTCAAGTAGAGCATGATATCTACTATCTTCTATGATTTAAAATGTTTTCATCAATTTTTATTGCTGAGACTCAGCTTAATAAATAAACCACATCATCAAATCCTCCCTGCACTACGGGCCAAGGATGTTCATTAAATCATCAATGGTCATGACTATACTTAGAATAATCCTCGGTCATAATCATACCAAAAACTGTCCATCAATGCATTACAGGCTACTGAGGACTTTTATTACATCATTTATAACATTATAGGTCATGATTATACCGAATGATCCCTGGTCATAATCATACCAAATTCATTTATGCACGTAAGCAATAGATGACTTTCATCACAATATAAGCATGAAGATGATGACAATGACATAATAATTCAATAATCCTGAAATCAATAACGTCCAAATTGTCAACATGATTCTACTTTGTGGAGTAAAATTCAAGAATGCTCAGAAGAATATTTTCATGAAAAGATACTGGATGAAGCTCAAATATCTAGGATATTCTACTAATTTCATGGAGTATAGAAGTCAAAACTTTAACCAACTGAGTATAATAGAATATATGAAACTGCAAATGGATTTTCGCCCGCCATGCAGTAATCCACGTAGACAGATCATTTCCACAATTTAATAAGGAATGAATACAAATGATCATTCACCATGCATGTGGTAATCCACATGGACAAAGTTATTCCAATGTAATAATAAAGAATGGAATAACAAAAGGATTCACCACGATGCGGCAGAGCCGCATTGCATAAAGTTACTCTCAGCGTAATAATAAAGAATGGAACCAGTCGTAAGTAATCGCATGCATGTGATATTCCAATGTAATAATAAAGAATGGAACTAGGTCATGCGTAATCCTTGACAGCACGGGATATTCTAATGAGAATAATAATGAATGGAATAACAACAGAATTCACTGTGCATGCGATAGGCAGCACGTTGCAAAAAGGTTATTCCAATGTAATAATAAATAATGGAACTGTGTCACGCATGTAATACGCATGATAGGATATTCCAATAGAATAATAAAGAATGGAATAATGAAGAATTTCACCATGTATACGGTACTTCACATAGACAAAAGTTATTCCAACAGTAATAATATGAAATGAAATAATGAAGAATTTCACCACGTATGCAAGATTGTGATATATATCTGAGTTATTCCAATGTAATAATAAAGAATGGAATAATGAAGAATTTCACCATGTATGCGGTACTTTCATAGACAAAGTTATTCCAATAGAATAATAAGGAATGGAATAACAATAGCTCTCTTCATGAATACTGAAAGAAATAATACCCTTATCTGTAAGAAACTAGATATTGGAATAGTGAGGTAAGGCGAAGCTTCTCTTCTTTCTCTCTATAATTTCTCTCTATAATAATTGCTTCTATAGCTTTAGTGAATTGGTGAGAAATGAAGGAAGAATGAGCTTCTATTTATAGGAAAATATAGTTTCGATAATTGCACATTTTGGGGCTCAAAATATTACAGTATAATACCTTCCTCTTTTTCTTCATTTTTAATTTAGTCCTGCAAATATTATCAAACTTGCACCACCTCCCCTAATAGTAAATAATGTGAATCAATAGTTCAATCATGTTAATCAATAGTTATCATCATGTGAAAATACGAATTACAGTATAGTACCTCCATCTATAACTTAGTCATGCAAGTATTATCAATCTTGCACCAACTCCCCTAATAGTACAAGAATGTGAATCAATAATACACACATGTGAATAAATAGTTATAATCATGTGAATTAATAGCAATTATTTGCTCATTTATCCGATTAATTACCCGACTGGTCAGTATAACTTTCAGACATCAATTAATTTCGAAATAAATGTTGATTTCCACTAACACTAATAATTCCAACACAATGGAACTATCAATTTCATCTTTAATCAACACGAACTTATTCATCATTAATATTACAACTCACAATATTTAACAACCAGGTCGTTCCCAGGAAAAAAGGGGGCTTTCCGATAAGGATTTCTCCTTATTGGCGCGCAATTAGATGACCAAACCTCTCCTTGACCAGGGGAGGATCTATGCCTGGGGCAGGGGGGCACTTGCCCCCACTAAATTTCCTCAAGTCAAATAAAGCGAGCCCCTCAAGGGACAAAGACAAATCCTTTATCTTATCAGACTGAAAAGAGAAATGAAACAACATAATAAATTGTGAAGAAAAGAAAGGAAAACTTAAAAGGAAGGTGTATGTAAACTAAGGAGAATACTTACAAGGTACCCGACCAAGAAAGTGTCGTGTGACTCAACAGAATGTAAAACATCAGTTGCCCCACCTAAAGAACTATTAATTATACACTTCCTATCAAGTGAAGATGAAAATCAGCAATAGGCTCTAAATGATTTTCTCTCGGGGGAGAAAGATTCGCCACCATAATATCATCAACATTAACATGGGTGTTATTGGTACCCTTAAGGTCATGTATGAGAAAGCTCGCTATATGTGGGTGAAGATGGGCTGCACTTCCCATAACAGGAACCAAGACCACATGATAACATGTGGGATACTTGGAATTGAAGATATTATTGAAAGCACATTGAACTTTATTATGTTATAATTTAATTCAGTCTCAAAATTTGATCTGAATTGTTACATTTTATCTTCATTTAACTTTTTTTTCTCTAATTTTTCTTATAAATTTTCTCTATAAAATTTTATACAATTTCTATCACTCAAATTAGTTTTACATTTTCTATCTCTAAACTTATTTTCCACACTTTTTGTCTCTTGATTTTTTTTATTCATTCTCTTTCTTACTATTTTTTATCCACTTATCTTTTTTCTCTTTCCCTTACTTTTTTTCTTTATAAGTTTCTCAGAAGGGGACCACTATTTCACATGTATTTTTGATATTTCAACATAATTTCCATTCACATGAAAGCAAGATCCGCTTTATGGTCATGTTATGCTCAGGTGAGTGGATCATGTAAAAATATCAAAATTATGCAAAAATATCAGTTCCCTTCTCATAAATGTCGCCAAACAATGAAAAAAGGGGAAAGAAAATAACATTATTTTATATGAAAACTGTGGGCCCAAGTGCAAATTAGGGTTTACATGACCTAATTGAATTAAATGCACAATTAGGGTTCCACAACCTCATTAAATGTAAAAATTAGGGTTCATATGGCCTAATTGAATGAAGACGAAAAAATCAAAAATAAATGTATTAGACTCGAGAGAAGCCTCCAAGCACATGTCCCAAGGCAAAAAGCTCGTGGAGGCAGCTCGTTTTGGGAATTGATTGAGGGATTAGATTGATGGCTAGAAGGATATGAATGATATGAGTATTATTCTAATGACTAAATGGTATTTTTGAAATTTCCCTGAAGACATGTGCCTGACATGTGACTACTTAATTAAGTTCCTGGAAACTCCATAAATACCTCTTCTATGCTAGGAAGGAGGGGATCTCTTGGAACTTTGCACTTGGACTCTTAAAAGATTGGAGGACTTGGACATTCTCTCAACTTGAAGCACTCAAGAAGGCTCTTGGAATCCCTGCTACCCTAACAAGGTTTTCGAATTCTAGGAGTTCTGCCACGTGTCATTAGAGTAATTACTCACTTGTTCTTCTCCCCTCTTCAATAAATCAATCAATTCCGTAATCTTCATGGATTTTTCTCCTTCTTAGCCAACATGAAACCCTAACTAGCAAAACACGATTTTCTTGCCCACATTTGTGTAGAATTCATGAAGGGTATGCCAATAACTCAAAGTGGGAGAACTACAGGAAGAGTTTCACCGACAACGAGTATTACTTCACCGGATCCAGTTCCAAGGCAAACAAATCAAGCTTTCCAAGGCGTGAATCTAGATCTCGATAACCCTATCAATGTGCATGTAGAGGAGCACCATGGTCCTGTTGGAAACGAATGTCCCTGCATAGATGCAACAAAGAATGTCAACCCTTTCTTTAGTATATCCACATAATTATGCATTCCCAAGTATCTCATCGATCCAATGCTGCCATTCCTGAAGGTGGCTAGATGAATTAGACAAGAAGTGAAGGGGACTGAAAGGGTACACATGATTCTCTACGCATATATGGGGAATGCGATCGGAATGGGGAAAGTCATCCCAACCTCCATAAGTCGCTGCATATAAAAACAAGTCTTTCTTCTCTGGCGAAAAAAAAATTTGGACGGTCATAAGACTGAACTTGCTCCCAAAAAAGACATCGGAATGACTAAAAGAGGGGAGCCCTTCCCCAATCACTGAGGAACGGGGCCTCCTTGGCGGTTTCCGGGTCTGCAAAATGTTTAATGGAGAGGGAATGCAAGCAAGAAGAATTCAGCATAAGGGCCCTAAAGAGTAAGGAAAGGATGACAAGAAAAACATTTGAACTTGAGTGCTTATTATAGCAAAGAAGGAAGTCAGATATTTAAGATTAAAGACACATGAAAAGAAGAAGAAGCATTGTCAGAAAGAGTTAGAAATCACAATCACGCAAGAAAAAAATTTCCTGAATTTTTTTGAAAAAACTTCAAACAGCCTAAAAGCATTATTCGGAGCCTTTTTTGAACTTATAGCGGTATCTATTATAACTAAAGGAGGTGATTTTTGTAGGGATCGTCGCTAGCTTTGTTTTGATATATTATGGGCCCCAAAACTCCAAACGGATCAAAAGTTTTGATCAAAATAGTAATTATTCCTCCCTTACTTCATTTTTTTCCATCTAATTGCTGATTTCCCCCAAGGGTTTGGCCCCCTAGGGTTTGGCCACTTAGGGTGTTTTTGCTGCAGAGCATTTTTCTTCCTTCGTATTTTTCGTCAAAAAAATGTCAAATATTTCCTTATTATCCGAGGGAAAAAATCAAGATATAATCAAAGGTAATTATGGGGCTCAGAAGACAAAAGAAAGATTGGAGGTACCTAAAAAAAATGCCTCTAGGATTTGCCCCCCCATAGGGTTCGACCACCTAGGGGGTTGTCTCCTTTATACCTTTGAGGTCCTGTAGCTCCACAAATCAACTACTTGGAACGAATGTTACCTCACCGCGAAAATTATAGCCTTTCTTTGATAATATCCGAGGGAAAAAACCAAGATATGATCAAGGTGATGGGGTTCAGAAACAAAGAAAGACTACAATTGCCTGAAATAAAAAAGAGAAATAGAGGAAGCAAGTCAAGAGAAATCCGAAAAAAACATGCAACTAAGCAAATTGATAGGCGAAGAAGAGAAGAAGGAATGGAGCCCCAAGGGTTCGTCCCTATAGGGAGGAATCCTCATTGTTACCTCTCGCTCAGAATGAAGAAAGTCTCCTTGCTGCTCCGTTGATGATCTTCCTAGCTCATAGGAAGAGAGAGAAAATCCAAAATGAAGCAAGACGAAAAGTGAAGCGTGAATGACTTGGGAGATGCATATATATGAATACATGTATAGTCCCTAAAGTATACTTGCAACAGAAAAGGAAGCAATCACTCTTCTTCTATTAAGGAATTGAAAGGATTCAATCTGGTTTCCAAAAAGATAAGTATATTTGATTTTGTTTCTAAATAGAAATATATAAAGATATTATATAGAAAAGATTTGATTTTTACTCCCAATAAAGGGAAATTTTGAAATTTGATTTTCCTTCAAAATAATAATAATTATAAAGAAGGATATTGTTTTCAAAATCAAATAAAGAAAAATTTAATTTTCAAAATAAAATTAAGATTTGATGTGATGTGATAAAAATGAAAGATTTAGTTTACCAAAAGAAAGATTTTATTAGATTAAATTTTATTCGGTAATATTTGATGATCTTCCTTGTTTTAATTTCCAGAAAAAAAATAAGAAAATAAATATTGGGCAAGCTAGGGGTGAGGATGGTGCGGTTTGAAATCCAAACCCTACCCGAAACCGCTTAGGTGCGGTTTGACAAATCCAAAACCGCACATAAAACCGCTTCTGATTGGTGCGATGCAGTTTTAATGTGCGGTGCGATTTCAATTGGTGTGATTTCGGTTCCAAAACCAATTGAAACAACAAAAAAGTCTAAGCCTTCAATAGATTTAACACATACAGAGCTCACATCGAGCAATTAACTTAGTGACAGAGTCGACAATGAGAATTATATCAAGTATAGAAACAAAACTCCTTTATGTCACATTCACCATCAAATCATAGAACAGTGAGACATATAAAATAATTTTAGTTTATAATAAAGGAATGATGCTTTAAAACTAAAACATACGCTATATAAAACAACGGAGATTATATATAATTAACGGTAAAACTTTCGTTGTTATTTTTATAAAAAGATAATTATTTCATTTTCTAATTATGACAATACTTCCGTTGTGGGGTCCACCAATGATTGTGCCGTCATACGAATATTCCCTGTTAAAATGAATATTTCCCGACCAATCGAATATTATATAATCACTTGCTTACTTTGCAAAATTTTTAAATATTACCCACAACTATAACATTATATCAAATCCACACCATAATATTCAAAAATATATTTCGAGAAAATTATTCTTTATTCATAAAATTTGGGGTCTTACAACCTCGCCTTCTTATGAAATTTCATCCTCGAAATTAGGGTACATATCTGGTATATCGAAGAGGTGAGGATATCTTGACTTCATCTCAGATTCAAACTCCCAGGTCATTTCATCCACATTGTGGTTTCTCCATAAAACTTTGACTTGAGGTATAACTTTAGAGCGTAGAATATGATCCTTCTTATCCAAGATTTTACCAGGTAACTCTTCATACGTTAAATCTTCCTCTATCTCATCTGGTTCTAATTCAATAATGTGGTTCGGGTCTTTCACATATTTACGTAACATAGATATGTGAAAAACGTTATGAACACGAGATATACTTGGCGGTAAGATGAGTCTATAGGCCATAGTTTTTACTCGATCGAGGATTAAAAATGGGCCAATGAATCGAGGATTGAGCTTTCCTCTCTTTTCAAATCTTGTAACTCCTTTCCATGGAACAACACATAACAACAATTGATCTCCAATATTGAATTCCACGTCTTTTCGATGAAGATCAACATAACTCTTTTTTCGATCTTGTGAGGTTTTTATACGTTGTCGGATCGTTTGAATCTTTTTCGTAGTCATACGTACCAAATCTGGTTCCAACAATGTTGCTTCACCCACTTCATCCCAGCATACTGGAGAACGACACTTTCTTCCATATAACGCCTCAAATGGAGCCATGCCAATACTTGCTTGATAACTATTGTTGTAGGAAAACTCCACCAATGGTAAGAACTTGTCCCAACTTCCCTTGAAGTCAAGGACACAGAGTCTTAATAAATCTTCAAGAGTTTGAATAGTCCTTTCCGACTACCCATCCGTTTGAGGATGATATGCCGAACTAAATCTTGGAAGTGAATCTTAGGTCTCGATCAGAAATTATAGATACTGGCATACCATGTAATCTTATGATCTCGTTTATGTACATACTAGCAAGACGTTTAAGTGTAAAAGTTTCTCGTATCGGTAAGAAATGAGCAGACTTGGTCAATCTATCAACAATGACCCAAATCGCATCTATACCTTGAGAAAACTTGGGAAGACCAAAGAATGAATTAAATCCATGGTAATGTGCTCCACTTCCATTCGGAATTTCAAGTGGTTCAATGGACCTTTTGGCACTTGATGTCGCACTTGACTCGTTGACAAGTTAGACACCTTGAGATAAACCCCGCTATCTCTCTCTTCATATTGCTCCACCAAAATGTATGTCGAAGATCACGATACATTTTAGTACTTCCAGGATGGATTGCAATCGGTGTGTTGTGCACCTCCATCATAATTTTATACTTCAAGTAAGAATCGTTAGGAACAAAAAGTCTGGAGTTGACTCGAAGTATTCCTTCTTCATCGATTTTTGCTTTCGAAATAGCGTCTTCTTGTACTTTCTTCCTCATACGCATCAGCTCCAGGTCTGTTGCTTGAGCAGCTTTAACTTTATCAATTAAAGTCGGTTCTACTCGTATATTCGTCATCATCATATGGGTCCCTAGAGTCTTTAACTCTATCTTCATCCTTTGTAAGTCATACAAAATGGGCCTTTGCGTTGACAATATCGCACTCAGACCAAGATATGATCTTCTACTCACGCACACTACTACGTTCACTTTTTCAGGATGGTATTGGATGGTATGATCATAATCTTTCAACAACTCAAGCCATCATCGTTTCCGTATGTTAAGTTCCTTTTGACTGAAGAAATATTTGAGGCTTTTATGATCCGTATAGATCTCCACCTTCTCTCCATACAGGTAATGCCTCCAAATCTTAAACGCAAAAACGACTGCTGCCAACTCTAGATCATGAGTATGATAATTCCTCTCATATTCTTTGAGTTGTCGTGAGGCATAGGCTATGACTTTCCCATATTGCATGAGAACACATCCTAACCCTTTGCCTGAAGCATCACTGTAGATGACAAATCTCTCCGAGCCAGATGGTATTGTCAGAACAGGTGCTGAAATGAGTCTCCTCTTGAGTTCTTTAAAACTCTTTTCACATTCCTTGTTCCAACCAAATTTTGTATCTTTTCGAGTCAGCTGAGTTAATGGAGTAGCGATTCAAGAAAACCCTTCTACGAATCTCCAATAATAACCAGCTAAGCCGAGAAAACTACATACTTCGGTCACTGACTTGGGTTGCTCCCAGCTTTGAATTGCTTCAATTTTTGCCGGGTCAATAGATATTCCATGATTTGATATCACGTGCCCAAGGAATGCAACTTCCTCAAGCCAGAACTCACATTTCTTCAACTTAGCATATAGCTTGTTTTCACGAAGCTTTTGGAGTATCAACCTCAAGTGTTGCTCATGGTCTTCACGGGTTTTGGAGTATATGAGGATGTCATCAATAAAGACGACCACAAAGTGATCCAAATATTCCTTGAATACTTGGTTCATCATGTTTATGAAGGCAGCAAGAGCATTAGTGTAAGACCCCAGTTTATTATAAATGAAATTAAATTTCCTCTATTTATTATTTTGAAATAGTAAGGGTTGATTTGATTAATGTGGTTAGTTATGGGTAAAATGCGCAAATATTTTAAATAAGCAAGTGATTTTAAAATATTCATTTTTGTCGGGGAATATTTTTTTGGTCGTGGAATATTCTTACTGTCGGGGCATATTCGTACGACGGCGCAGCCTTTTGTGGGCCTCATAAAGGAAAGCGATTGGATGAAGAAAACGACAAGTATAAGTTGTTTATAAATAACGACGTAGTTATACTCAATTATCATTGTTGGAATACCCTTGGTTAAAACACAAAGTAGCATTGCAGTATTGCATCAATTATTGATTCTTACGTAGGAAGACATTACTCAATAATTGTTACGATGAGTTCTCGTTCAATATTTTATTTTATTGATTCAATAATTGCTACATTGATATTTTATATTATTGTTGTTTCAATAATTGTCACTACACGATATTTTCATTATCGGATCAATAATTCATATTATTTGAATAATATTATTAGATAACATTATTGGCAATATCTAGAAAGTTCTCGTCTCAGGAGAGGTTTGGTCACCTAATTGCGGCCAAGAAGAGAAATCCTTATTGGAAAGCCCCTCTTTCCCTGAACCGCACGGTTGTCGATGATTGTGATTATGTAATATTATTTGTGAATAATTAATTATTAATTTATATGATAAGGAAAATATTCATTTTATGTGTATATAGACGGAGAAAATTTTTAATGTGACAATTGTGAAAAATTATTATTTTACCTTTTCTGATAAATAATTCATTTAAATATATTATTATATTTTAGTAATATAATAATGGTGATATTTTTAAAATGAATGTGGGATATATGAGTATATGAGGATGAGGAGTATTTTTGTTACAATTAATGTTAAACATGTTGGTGGACCCCATTTCTTGACTGAAATTGGTTTATAGCTCGTAAAATCGCCCGTTTATGGATTTCGGTCAACTTCTACTTGGAATTTGGAAAACCTTAAACTTAAAAAGTTTTAGAGAATGAAATTTCCTATGGAAAGGACATGTAGTTCAAATTTTTCTGATAAAAGGGCTATTTATTATGAATTATTGAAGTTCCGTAGTTCTGAAATAATTGATTTTTGAAAGTTTTAATTATTTTTAATAACAAAAACGTTTTTTTGTTTTTGTCATTATTTGGTGGCTGAATTCAGATGGTCAAGGTAGGCTAAGGAAAATTTTATAAATATATATTTTATTAAATTTTCTGCTTTAGTGTTCTAAGCATTTTCCTATAAATAGGGTGCTTAGGTTAGAATTGAAAATCACACCAGAAACTGAAGTTTTCTCTCCCTTTCTCTCTCTATATTATCGAGCGTATTCTTGTTAGTATTTTGATACTTTGAGTGTTTTTATACTGGTGTAAGTTCCTTGAAGACTATATCCGTGTATTCCAAATTTAGAAGTACAGTCTTTTCAAGGTAAGAGATGTTATTTTTTTTAAAATGATATTATTTCTTCTAATATCATTATCTGGGATTATTGGTAAGATTTTTCTTGTGAAATTCTTGTCTTTTAGTGTGGGGGTTCTTATTCACGTGATACGACATTATTCACGAATCGACACTTATTCATGTAAAAATTAAATTTTCATTTTTTGTCCAAAATATCTATTATGGATACTAGCTTTGATTGTATCCATGTTTTGATCATTCTTGAATTTTACTTCATTATAATTATTAAGGAAGTTTTTTTAAACTTGGACTGTTTAAAGTACGAATCCTTAATATTTGCTCTTTTGTTTCACTAGATTCGTTTTCTTTAAAATATTTTTCATCATCCTCATTCTAAATGATGGTAGACATGAATATCTTTGGCTTTTTGTAGTGCAAAAGATGAATGAATTTTTGATGAATATCTTTGGCCCAGTAAAAAGATGTATGTGTGTTGAGATGAACATGATCGATCGATGAATATCTTTGGCCTGTAGTGCAAAGATGAATATTTGATCCAAGATGAATATTGATTGATGTTACAGGGATAAAATATTGATGATGGACTTTTAAATTCATAGATAAAAGTAGATTTCATTCTCTACGTAACTCTTCTATGAATTATTATTTCTGCGAATATTGATCGAAACTTGTTGTTCATTGTATTTTATCGATTTTTCCTCGTTGAAGACTAACGATAATTTGTTCTATATTATCTTAGTCATAATATTCTTTACTGGGCTAGTTGAGCTCACCCTTTTCCTTTTTGTTCCATTTTTCTTCTCAGGAGGTGAGAATGTAGCGAGTTCTAGTCGGGGTGTAGAATGATGATTCTAGAAAGTTGTTTTAGTAGTCCTCACCATTTTTGTTAAATAATTTACCAATAATTGTAATTAGGACTTATTTGGGTGTGAATATTGTCTAGACGGCAATATTTGTATTTAAACTCACAGTTTTCATGTTGTATTAATAAAGTTGTTGTTGTTTCTGTACCATGTTATTGATGACTCAAAATGGGTGATGTATACCTATTTTGGGGGCGTCGCAGTTGGTATCAGAGCTTAGGGATATGATCTCTGGCGAAGATCGGGGAATAGAACTAGAAGGGGAGAGACGAGTAAATCCTTCGCTAGTGTGTCCTACCTAAGCTTATTTGTTAGTTGGTCAGTATGTAGGGATATTATGTGATATATTGATTTCCTTAATTAACCCTTGTTTTATGGCAGTATTTAAGAATGACAACTGAGAATGTTAATAGTGGAGTAAATGAGACCGTGGAGACACCTTTGCTCACCAATGAGGAGAACGTGCAACATGCTGGCAATGTTCCTCTTGTGAATAACACCACTGAGCAGATGATGAACGACGGGATGTTTAGAAGCTTTTTGCAGTTCATGCAAAATCAGACAAGGGAGACTCGTGTACAAAATACAGGTGGAAATGATAACAACGCACGGTTTGTTACAACCAAGTAGTTCAAAGAGTTGGGACCCCCAGAAATCTGGGGAAAGCCGGATCCGATTAAGGCAGAAACGTGGGTCAAATAAATCACTAAGATATTCGATGTCTTGGGATGCACGGAGGAACAGAAGGTTTCATTTGCCACTTTTATGTTCCATAATGAGGCAGATTACTGGTGGGAATCTGTGAAGCGTACCCATCGGCCAAGACTCAAAGATGTCTTGGGAGACGTTTCAGAAACTGTTCAATGACAAGTACTTTCCTGAAAGTATTCGTCATATGAAGGAAGTGGAATTTATTAGGTTGGAACAAAACAATATGACGGTGTCCCAGTACAAGACGAAGTTTGCAGAGTTATCCAGGTTTGCACCTCATTTGGCGGAGAATGAGGAACGCATAACGCGGATGTTTCTGAGAGGTTTGAAACCCGGCATACGTCAATATCTTATTTCTCATAAATTTTCTCTCTATTCAGATGTTGTCAACAGGGCTCAATTGTTAGAGCGAGATAACGAGTACGTTCAATCAAGGGACCACAACCATGATCATCTGCAATAAAGTAGATCATCGTAACAACGATAACCAGCGGAGAAAGAAAAATACGGACAAAAATGGTAACCACTCTGGTGGTAAACATGGCCATGAAAATAGAAGAAGCGAGTCGGGAAGAGATTTTAAAAAGAGGAGATTCAACAATGACCATGTGAATACGTCCAAGACCAAAGAAGAATCGGTACTAAGGGAGGAGAACGACCCACCGGGTCGTATGCTATAAATGCGGGAAAGAGGGACATATCACCAAAGCGCCTGCCTACAGTTCAAGGTATGTTATAATTATGGAAAGGAAGGATATCGCCGAGATCAGACGAAGAAGCGAAACCAAGTCCAGTGGGATGGTGACTCAAAAGGCTGTCCCAGAAAAGTCAAAGTCAACGGTTCCTGGAAGAGCGTTTGTCGTGACTGGTCAAAATGTGAGGAACCCAAACGAAGTGATTACGGGTAAGCTAATCATAAATTCTTGCGAAGTTTATACCTTACTAGATACCGGTGCTACCCATTCATTTATCTCTCCTGCTTGTGCTCAACATTTAAACTTAACTTCGGAGAAATTAGACTTTGATTTATCTGTGGAGACTCTGTTAGGAGAAACTTTCATCACATCCACTATTTATAAATCTTGTTTGTTCCAAGTTGGCACCATCACATTACCTATTGATCTTATCTCTTTAAAGATACTTGCTTTTGATGTGATTTTAGGGATTAATTGGTTAACTACTCATCATGTCAAAATTGATTATTTTCGTAAGGTTGTTAGTTTTCATATTCTAACTAACCAACTTTGTTATATTTAATTCAAGGAACTAAACCACTAAAATCAATCTTTGTCATATCAAGTCATAAAGCTATTCGTTTATTGAAAAATGGATGTCAAGGTTTCTTAGCCCATGTTATGGATTTGAATAAAGACACGTCGGATTTGAATAATATTCATGTTGTTAGTAAATTTCCGACGTATTTCTCAAGAACTTCCGGCCTACACCCCCGTAAGGCGTGAAGTTGAATTCTTTATTGATCTTGAACCCGGTACAAATCCCATTTCTAAAACCCCATATCGAATGGCTCTATTGAACTTCGGGAGTTAAAGGTCCAACTACAGGAGTTGTTGGACATCGGTTTCATTGATCCCAAGTACATCTCCTTGGGGTGCTCCTGTTTTATTTGTAAAGAAGAAAGACAGAGTATGCGATTTGTATTGATTATCGAGAATTGAACCATGTCACCATCAAGAATATGTATCCTCTACCTCGTATTGATGACTGTTTGACCCGTTGCAAGGAGCACAATTCTTTTCAAAGATCGATCTTCGTTCTGGATATCATCAGCTGAAGATTAGAACTGGGGATATTCCAAAGACTGCCTTCAGAACTCGATATGGGCATTATGAATTTTTAGTCATGTCTTTTGGATTGACTAATGCTCCTGCTGCTTTCATGGATATAATGAACCGATTATTCAAGGACTATTTGGATCAGTTCGTTGTTGTCTTTATTGATAACATTCTCATATATTCCAAAAGCCGTGAAGATCATGAGCACCATTTGAAGTTGGTACTCCAAAGGCTTCGTGAAAATAAGCTATATGCCAAGTTGAAGAAATGCGAATTCTGTCTTGAGGAAGTAGCATTCCTTGGGCACGTGGTGTCAAAACATGGAGTATCTGTTGACCCGGTGAAAATTGAGGCAATACAAAGTTGGGAACAACCAAAGTCGGTAACCGAAGTACGTAGCTTTTTGGGCTTAGCTAGTTATTATCGGAGATTCATGGAAGGATTTTCTCGAATCGCTACTCCGTTAAATCGGTGACCGGAAAGATACAAAATTAAGTATGGGCGAGGAAATGCGAAAAAGAGTTTCAAGAGCTCAAGAGGAGACTCATTTTAAGACTGTTTCGACAATACCATCTGGTTCGGATGGATTTGTTATCTCTGACGATGCTTCAGCAAAAGGTTAGGATGTGTTCTCATGCAACGTGGGAAAGTCATAGCTTATGCCTCGCGACAACTTAAAGAATATGAGAGGAATTATCCTACACATGATCTAGAGTTGGCAGCAGTCGTTTTCGCGCTAAAGATCTAGAGGCACTATCTATATGGAGAAAGAGTGGAGATATATTCAGACCATAAAAGCCTCAAATATTTCTTCACCCAAAAGGAACTCAATATGCGACAACGACGTTGGCTCGAGCTGTTAAAAGATTATGACCACACCATTCAATACCATCCTGGAAAAGCAAACGTGGTAGCTAACACGTTGAGTAGAAGATCATATGCAGGAACGAGTGCGATGATGTCAAGTATACGTATAGAACCAACTTTAATCGATAAAGTTATAGTTTCTCAAGCCACTTAGGCCGGATGATGCGTATGAAGAAGAAAGTACAAGAATGTCTTTATTCCGTAAGCGAGAATCGATGAAGAAGGAATACTTCGAGTCCACTCCAGACTTTGTGTTCCTATCGATTCTGATTTGAAGAACAAGATCATGATGGAGGCACACAATACATCGTTTGCAATCCATCCAGGAAGTACCAAAATGTATCGTGATCTTCGACATATATTTTGGTGGAACAACTGTTAGGTTTGTAATATTCAAGAACACAATCAAATTGCATAAATAAGCGAAAACGTGTAAAAATCAGAGTTTAAAAATTTTACAAACCATATACCCGGATCACCCTTTATGTACAATTATTAATTAAGCGAAAAAAAGATGAATAAGAAACATACCTTGAAGATCCGAGCTTCCTCGTGTACAAGTTCACCTCCAATCCTTTTCAGCGTTCAACTTGAATCCACGGGTTTGGTTCCTTCCTTTGATCAACGTTAGCCACCCAAGTGTTTGGCCTCAGAGGTGATCCACCAAGGAAGAAGAAGGATTCAAGAAGATGTGTGGTTGGCTAAACCCTAGTTTTTCTATCTCTATGTAAAAGGAGCGTATTCTCCAACAATTGGAATACGCATTATATTTGATATCGATATAAGACTCCTCTTATAAAGATATCAAGTAACCCTATTAAAATAAGGTATTTTAATTAAACTCTTTTAATTAAATGGGCTCCCTAATCTTATTAGGGATAATTAATTAAACTCCTTTAATTAATTTTCCTCCTAATCCTATTAGGAATAAATGAGAGTACTTATATTAAATTAATTCCTAAACTCTTTTAGAAATTAAAATAATAATAATTGTAATAATATTAATAAGACTCCTCTTATTAATTTATATTTAATATTTCTAAAATATTAAATAATAAATATTAAGCTATTTAATTTATTCTATCACCATAGATTAAATTAAATATACTTAACTATATTATTACGATTATGCCATTACTTCTTAAATAATTATTCTTCCTTTTATGGTGTGACCCTTTAGGTTCTCCATATTAAAAGGTTGTGAATAAATCAATTAGAATAATTCTAATCTTATTTAAATAAATAAATTAAACAATTAATTTATTTAAATAAATAATATTTATTCTACAATAGGATAAGCCTCCCTAGCGATCAACGACTTTCCAGATAATATAGATTTCAACATTAATCATTAAAGAACCTTTGAGTAAATAGTTACAGTATAATTCAATCCTTCCACCATACAATGTCCTAATTAAATATAAGACATGGAATTATTGTCAAGTCTTATTTTATTTAATTATATGTATTTCGATCCTTAAATGCATAACTCAAATAATGCAAATTAGAAACTCCTTTCTAATTTCATTCGCTTTGCCAAGGACTCTTTGGGTTGTCATTTATCGAATCACATAGGACATTTCTCTTCTTTTAATAAGTGGTAGATTATTTATTGATCATATATTATCTCCATGTACAACTTATTATACCCAAGCATACCCTTTGATATACCCTAAGGGTCTTAAGGAATAAGTCAAAGTATAACTCATCATACACAAGATACTATGATGATCTCAAGTCCAAGGATCACTTGTACTACTATCACTACAGAATTCTATTGATGATGCAAGTAAAACTCCATTAGGTATTCCTTAGCGAGCCACGTCAAAGTGAACTTATTCTCTAATAAGCACCTACATACTTGCTTTAGTGTCTCCACACAAATGATCATGAGATCAATCATCCTCATCCAATGAGCAAACAACGTATGTACCAATCTATCCGGATTCACTAATCCCCAATTTAGTAATCCAATGATTGGGAACTATTTTAGTTTTAAGCTTTCTAAGAATTTAATCTCATTAGAATGATCATCATCATTATTCTAAAAGCATTGCTTAAAACTATGGGTTTATCACATATTATAAAACAGCATCATGTAGATAATTAAAAGCCTTTAATAAATTAATACTTTTTATTAATAAATGAATAAGATTATTACAAAGTATATGCTTTATCATCAATCATGATTGGCTTGTGTGCATACTACTTTCAATCTCCCACTGCACTTAAAGCCAATCGTCATGGTATCTCATAATCTTCTTCTCTAAGTGGCGATTATCCTGGCCATTGGATAAGCTTTAGTTAATGGATATGTAATGTTTTCATGAGAGTCCACTATCTCTATAGTGATTTCCCATCTTTCAATGATTCTAATAATCAAATGAAAGTGCCACAACACATGTTTAGATCCAAGATGAGACTTAGAACTATTCCTAGTTCTCAGTAATGAACTTTTAATCCAAACAATTAACTTGCGACTTCATTTATAGCTATATACTTTGTCTTTATCACTAAACCAAAGAACTCTTTCTTTGTTTGGAACCTTTCAATTCACTCGCACCAATTGTTCAAGGTAACCCTTTACCTTAAAGTGGATTTTTCTTCAAATCTTGGTGCATCTCGAAAAACTTGAGTCTGTTAAGCCCTCTAGTTTTAATTAAGACCCACCATGAATATGATCACATCCTTAGTGCCAGTTAAGCACTTTAAGATGATTTTCATTGACTCATAGTGAACTTCTCCATAATATGACTGATCAACATCAGGTCTCGTACATTTCATTGCATACATGATTGTCACTCATGCGATCTCTCTTCTTTTAATAGTTTGTGGGGACTATTAAGAGAGATACACTCCATGGCTCATCAACATGAAACATCTCTTGGAGCTTGCCATGCTAAACGACTTTAGCATCAAATGAATATACATTCCTTGGGTTAAGTCGAGCATCTTCTTGAATCTATCTATATAGATTTTATCCCCAATTAAGTTACTCTTCCCAAATCATTCGTGGATGAATATTTAGACAACTTTATCTTTACTGATTGTAGCATTGGTATGTTATTCCTCATCTGTAGTATATCAACATATAATACTAGAAATTTCACGACGCTCCCCTGACCCTTTTTGTACACTAGAAGTCTTACCTCATCGAATGTAACTCCGGATCATCATCTTACATGATGTGTACCTCATCATCATCATCCATGATGAATCCATACCTCCTAGGTATCTTTGGTACTATTCCAGATTTACGATTCGGTTGTGGTACAATAGGTCTATCTAGAGGTTCCTCCTTTTTGACTTATAGTGTTTTGTGGTTCTTGAACTCTTCAAGATCTATTATCCTCCCACTAGCCCCTTTTAATGATAAACACCTTTATCTTAGAAGACAGCGTGTTTTGTAACAAACACCTTTTGCTAAGTAGAATTATAGAACATATACCCTAAACTTACTTTAGGATGTCCCACAAATCTGTACATGTCAAATCTTGTCCCAAGCTTATCCTTTGAAACCTTTTCACATAAGTTGGACAACCCCTTATCTTAACATACTTAAGATTAGGAATCCTCCCTGTCCATAACTTTTATGGAGTCTTGGGGCTGGATTTTGAGGTTACCATTTTCGTAGATGTCTGACCATTTCTAGGACATTATCCCGGAAGGATTTGGAATGTCGGTAAAAATCATTATGGACCGCACCATGTCCAACAAGGTACGATTTTTCATTCAGATACATCAATCAATTATTGCGATCGGGATGTGTCCATTATGAGAAAACCATTTGAGATGATCTAGAAACTTATCGCACAAGTATTTATTCCTTGATCTAATCAAAGAATCTTAATACATTGCCAATTTGTTTCACTTCCAATTCTTTGAACCTTTCAAATAATTCACACTTGTATTTTAGCAAATACACACATTCAACTCTTTGAATGATCATCTCCTTTTCTTATACTAATTTGTTCAATATGCAAAATTATTTTCATGTAAGTCAAGTATACAAAATTTATTAAATAATATTCCAGTTCTATACAAAACATTATTATTATAAATAGAACAACAATTGTTCTTAATTATAATTCCAAAGATTTCATTGTCCAACAATAAAATGGAAATAATATTTTTAACAAGAAGCTGGAATACAATAACAACTTATTGACTTAATAGATTTGCCCTAGGCATTGCTAAACTATAAGTTTCTATGGCTAATATGGCAACCTTTGCTACATTTTCCATACATAGGATTACTTATATTTGTTTAGCTTTTACTACTGCTTGGTCCCTTCATAAATCTATATTTATGATAACCAAAGTCGGTATCAATACCCAAGTAGAACCTTGACTTAAAGAAAATTTATTTCAATCATGAACAAAAGCAGATTGTAATGAAACTTCACTAAGCTTCTTTGGTTAGCCTCAACAAGATGCTTCTTGCAGTTTCTTTCCGTTGTCGAGCTTATAGCGATTGGAAGCAAACTCCTTTGCTATCCATATCGCTTTTGTTCTTATTATCCTTTGTTTACGCCTTTTCATTTACCTTCTTTAAATCAATCTTCTTTTTAGGAAGATCCTTTTGCCCCTACCAAGAAGACATGGTCTTTCTTGGTTGGAAAATGACTCTCAACATTTTTCAACATGTTAAGCAAATCGTAAGTCGATATCTAGCTTGTTCATATGAAAAATTCACAACAATTGTGAAAGGAGTCCAGGGAGTGAGTGCAAGATCAAATCTTGGCTCAACTCTCCATCCGTGACAAAACCGGTTGTCTAATTGATCAATCAAATTGATTATGTTAAGAACTTTTGTATGCATTTATAGTGCCATCGGGCCATTCTAGATCGGAAGAGCTCCTTAGATATCGATATCTTCATCGGTCCTACTTTCCTCACCATCAACTACTTGATGTGCGGGAATATAGTAGAAAAATATCCATAGTTTCAGTTTGTATTTGAAGCTTGTTACTTTCATAGATGCGAGCATGATGCATCGAGCCAATTGTGCATCATCTTGCCACTTTCTAAAAGTAGCAATCTCTTCCTCGGAGGCATTATTCGCAACCATTGCGAGGATAAGCGTATTAAGGACATAAGATAGCTTTTGACTATGAGAACTATTCTCAAATTCCTTAACCAATCCGTTTAATTGATTGCAGTTAATTTAGCATCTAATATGCTTCGCAGCGATGATAGAAATTTTAGACATTGTAAAAATTACGTAAATGAATTTGTAATTAACAACATTTTAACATACATTCTTTTATTAATTACCAAAATAATTTAGGTCTTGTTTTAAATTGGTATCTCCACTATTTTCTTCAAACTATATTACCTCACTTATATAGTTCGGCAAAAATCTAATAAAAGATTTGCTAGTGAGAATAAGGATCCCATTTCAAATGTATATAGCCTTGTGGTGACACAACAAACTATATATAAATAAATAGGTAGACAACTTTTGTCAATTACATCAACTATGCAACTCCTTTTCTTTTGCCTCTTAGATTATTTTGATCAGTGGTGGCACATCAGAATCAAAATTATCCAAGTTAAGTCGACCTAGCACTCCATATATTCAAAAAGAAAAATATCATCCTTGTGGTGACACAACAAAACAATATTGTTCAATTTTCTTTATAAGCATCAAATGTGATAAATTAACATCTTAAATACTTAATACTTGCCTTGTGGTGACACAACAAACTCATATTAAATATTTAATACTCTATTAATTTTATCATGTTAGAAAGCGACGTTCGATATTCCAAATATCTTTGAACGCTTAGGACTTAATATATAAAAATTGAGGGGTTTGTTATTAATTTGTCTCATCTTGTTTAGCGCAGCGTACAGCATATATATATATATAAAACGCGTCGTATTAATTAACATGCGAAGCATGTTTGCATAATATATAATATATATAGTATAAGCATGCATATATAGAATACTATATTCTACCCGGATTGATTATGGACTTTTATTCTAGTTTGGTTCACTAGAGCCACCAAGTGAACCAAAAGGTCAAATCTGGGGGTGCAAGAAATAATATTTAAATATAACTATTACATTTAAATCGGGCTCCATTATAAGCGAGTCTTCAAGCGCTCCTTGTTCCTTCGATCTCCAATTCTTCAAAATTAATTCTAACTATTCCTATTACAAAACTATTTAAAATAAATAGAAACCTTGATCGTTGATCGAGGGAAATACATAGGAGGAGATAGAATTTACATTGAAAAAAATTAGAGAAGGCGAGGTCTATGTGAATCCCATTTAATAAAAACCCATACATTCATGCATCCAACTAAAATAAAATCCAATCACATTTAATTGATAGTCATAATCAATCCCATTTATTATCATACACATTATCATACATCAATAAATAACATTCATCTTATGAATAATAAACATTTAATATATATATTGATATCATTTAATGGGCAAATTTAGTTAGTATAAAATCTAATTTTGAATCAAAATAAACTCCTTTATTTTAATCCAAATTTAAATCAAAATAAAACTATTTTATTTTAATTTATCCAATTTTGAATAAAATAAACTATTTTATTTTAATCAAAATCATTAATTAAAATAAACTCCTTTATTTTAATTAATTATGGAATCCAATTCCAAGTAAAAAAAAAACTTTTATTAAAGGAAACACGAATTCTTTTTCCTATTCACAAATAAACTCCTTTATTTTGAATAATATGAAATCTTATTTCATATCTAAATAAATTCCTTTATTTAAGGAAATTAAGATTCTCTTTTCTATTCACAAATAAACTCCTTTATTTTAGGAAACATGAAATTCAATTTCAACTTCAATTAGTTATCATGGAATCCAATTCCAACTCTAATTAGTTAGCATGAAATTTAATTTTAATATTAAAATAAACTTTTTATTTTAAAATTAAAATAAACTTTTATTTTAATTATAAAATAATTAAGAATATTATATATATATATATATATATATAATATTCTGGACATTGGCCACATGAATCTGCATAAATATCTAATAAAGCAAGCCACGAATTTGGTGATCATATATCATTCTGGATGGAAAAAAAAAATGGTCCACGTGACCTTTTAACCATCCTGTAATTTCCTTATTATTTTCGTGAAGCATCCTGCTACCTTTTTGAAATAATCCTGTTAAATCCCATAACATGTTTACATGAATCCTATTCATTATCCTGGACCACGTGGGAGGTTACTTAACAGATCTGTAACTTCGGTAATCTTCACGTGAATAACATGACTTGCGAATTACGAAAAGCAATTTTTTTTTAAACAGATTTTATATAATAAAATTATGCCCAATTAAATTATTCTAAACATATATCAATATACATATTAAATTAAAACAATTAATAATTTGCATAAAGGTTTGGCTCACGATGCTAATCATTAGGTTTGTAATATTCAAGAACGCAATCAAATTGCATAAATAAAGCGGAAGCGTGTAAAAATCGAGTTTAAAATTTTACAAACCATATATCTAGGATCACCCTTATACGACTATTATTAATTAAACGAAAAAGATGAATAAATAACACCCTCGAAGATCAGAAACTTCCTCGAGTACAAGTTCACCTCCAATCCTTTTCGCTCAACTTGAATCCACCGAGTTTAGTTCTTCCTTTCGATCAACGTTAACCACCCAAGTGTTTGGTACTTCAGAGGTGATCTTGAAAGGAAGAAGAAGGATTCAAGAAGATGTGTGGTTGGCTAAACCCTAGCTTTTTCTATCTACATAGAAAAGGGCGTCTTTCTCCAACAATTGGAATAACATTATATTTGATATCCGATATAAAACTCTCTTATAAAGATATCAAGTAACCCTATTAAAATAAGGTATTTTTAATTAAACTCTTTTAATTAAATGGGCTCCTAATCTTATTAGGGATAATTAATTAAACTCCTTTAATTAATTTTCCTCCTAATCCTATTAGGAATAAATGAGAAGTACTTATATTAAATTAATTCCTAAACTCTTTTAGAAATTAAAATAATAATAATTGTAATAATATTAATAAGACTCCTCTTATTAATTTATATTTAATATTTCTAAAATATTAAATAATAAATATTAAGCTATTTAATTTATGATATCACCATAGATTAAATTAAATATACTTAACATATTATTACGATTATGCCATTAACTTCTTAAATAATTATTCTTCCTTTTATGGTGTGACCTTTTAGGTTCTCCATATTAAGCAGGTTGTGAATAAATCAATTAGAACAATTTAATCTTATTTAAATAAATAAATTAAACAATTAATTTATTTAAATAAATAAATAATATTTATTCTACAATAGGATAAGTTCTCCACAGCGATCAACGACTTTCCAGATAATATAGATTTCAACATTAATCATTAAAGAACCTTTGAGTAAATAGTTACTGTATAATTCAATCCTTCCACCATACAATATCCCAATTAAATATAAGACATGGAATTCTTTATCAAGTCTTATTTTATTTAATTATATGTATTTCGATCCTTAAATGCATTAACTCAAATAATGCAAATTAGAAATTCCTTTCTAATTTCATTACACGCCGCCAAGGACTCTTTGGGTTGTCATTTATCGAATCACATAGGACATTCTCTTCTTTTAATGAAGTGGTAGATTATTTATTGATCATATATTATCTCCATGTACAACTTATTATACCCAAGCATACCCTTTGATATACCCTAAGGGTCTTAAAGAATAAGTCAAAGTATAACTCATCATACACAAGATACTATGATGATCTCAAGTCCAAGGATCACTTGTCTTACTATCACTACTGAGAATTCCTATCGATGAGCAAGTAAAACTCCATTAGGTATTCCTTAGCGAAGCCAATGCGTTCAAAGTGAACTTATTCTCTAATAAGCACCTACATACTTGCTTTAGTGTCTCACACAAATGATCATGAGATCAATCATCCTCATCTAATGAAAGCAAGCAACGATGTACCAATCTATCCGGATTCACTAATCCCCAATTTAGTAATCCAATGATTGGGAACTATTTTAGTTTTAACCTTTCTAAGAATTTAGATCTCATTAGAATGATCATCATCATTATTCTAAAAGCATTGCTTAAAACTATGGGTTTATCACATATTATAAAACAGCATCATGTAGATAATTAAAAGCCTTTAATAAATTAATACTTTTTATTAATAAATGAATAAGATTGTTACAAAGTATATGCTTTATCATCAATCATGATTGGCTTGTGTGCATACTACTTTCAACAACATGAAGAGAGAGATCACGAAGTTTATCTTGAGGTGTTTAACTTGTCAACGTGTAAAGGCGGAGCATCAAGTGCCTAAGGGTCCATTGCAACCAATTGAGATTCCGAAATGGAAGTGGGAACACATTACCATGGATTTCGTTACGGGTCTTCCCACGGTTTCTCAAGGCATAAATGCTATTTGGGTTATTGTTGATAGATTAACCAAAGTCGTCTGCTCATTTTTCTTGCCGACACGGAGACTTATTCCTTGAACGTCTTGCTCGTATGTATGTAAATGAGATTGTGAGATTGCATGGCATGCCAAGATCCATAGTTTGAATCGTGACCCAAGATTCACTTCACGATTTTGGGTTAGTCTGCGCAAAAAGCTATGGGCGCAGATTTACGATTCAATTCTAAAGATACCATCCTCAAAAGCAGACGGACAATCGAGAGAGGATTATTCAAACTCTTGAAGATCTATTAAGACTCCGTGTCCTAGATTTCAAAGGGAGTTGGGATAAATATTTAACATTGGTGGAATTCTCCTACAACAACAGTTATCAGGCAAGTATAGGTGTGGCTCCATTCGAAGCATTGTGTGGATGAAAGTGTCGCTCTCCAATATGTTGGGATGAGGTGGGTGAAGCAACATTGTTAGGACCCGAGTTTAGTACGTATGACTACTGTAAAAGATCCAAATGATTCGACAACGATACAAAGCGGCGCATGAGGATGTAAAAAGAGTTATGCGGATCTTCATCGAAAGGATGCGGAATTTTGTATTGGGGATCATGTATTATTGCGTCTTGCTCCATGGAAGGGAGTTACAAGATTTGGGAAAAGAGAAAAGCTTAATCCATGATTTATTGGTCCATTTTAGATTCTTGACCGAGTAGGAAATGTAGCCTATAGACTCGCGTTACCTCCAAGTATGTCTCATGTTCATAATGTTTTTTATATATCTGTGCTTCGTAAATATGTGAAAGACCCGAACCACGTTATTGAGTTAGAACTGGACGAGATAGCCGAAGACTTAACGTACGAGGAGGTGCTTGTCAAGAAATTAGATATGAAGGAGCATGTGCACAAAGGTCATATCCCAAGTCAAAGTTTTATGGAAAAATCATGCTATTGAGGAAATGACCTGGGAGTTGGAAAAGGAAATGAAAGCGAGGTATCCTCACCTTTTCGAAACACTAGGTACGTACGTCAATTTCGAGGATGAAATTTCATAAGGAGGGGAGGTTGTAAGACCCCAATTTATTATAAATAAAATTAAATTTCCTCTATTTATTATTTTCAAATAGTAAGGGTTGATTTGATTAATGTGGTTAGTTATGGGTAAAATGCGCAAATATTTTAAATAAACAAGTGGTTTTAAAATATTCATTTTTGTCGGGGAATATTTGTTTGGTCGTGGAATATTCTTACTGTCGGGGAATATTAAATGCAGTCATGAAAATATTGTGTGGGTCTCTCATGCTGAAAGCGATTGGATGAAGAAAACAGCAAGTATAAGTTTTTATAAATAACTAGCGTAGTTATTACAGATTATCATTGTTGGAATACCCGGTGGTTAAAACACAGTAGCACACGGTATTGCATCAATTATTGATTCTTACATAGGAAGACATTACTCAATAATTGTTACAATATTTACTGTTCAATATTTTATTTTATTGATTCAATAATTGTTACATTGATATTTTATATTATTGTTGTTTCAATAATTTTCACTACACAGTATTTTCATTATCAAATTAATAATTCATATTATTTGAATAATATTATTAGATAACATTATTGGCAATGTCTAGAAAGTTACGTCTAAGGAGAGGTCCTGGTCACCTAATCATGCTATGAGAAGGAGAAATTCTTATTGGAAAGCCCCTCTTTCTTGGGAACCGCTTTTGGTTATCGATGATTGTGATTCGTAATATTATTTGTGAATAATTAATTATTGATTTATATGATAAGAAAAATATTCATTTTATGTGGATACAGATGAAGAAAATTTTTAATGTGACAATTGTTGAAAAATTGTTATTTTATCTTTTCTGATAAATAATTCATTTAAATATATTATTATATTTTAGTAATATAATAATGGTGATATTTTTAAAATGAATGTGGGATATATGAGTATATGAGGAGGAGGAGTATTTTTGTTACAATTAATGTTAAACATGTCGGTGGACCCCATTTCTTGATTGAAATTGGTTTATAGCCCGTAAAATCGTCCGTTTATGGATTTCGGTCAACTTCTGCTTGGAATTTGAAAAAACTTAAACTTACAAAGTTGTAGAGAATGGAATTTCCTATGGAAAGAAAATGTGGTTTGAATTTTTTTGATAAAATGGCTATTTATTATGAATTATTGAAGTTCCGTAGTTCCGAAATAATTGATTTTTTGAAAGTTTTAATTATTTTTAATAACAAAAACGTTTTTTTGTTTTTGTCATTATTTGGTGGCTGAATTCAGATGGTCAAGGTAGGCTAAGGAAAATTTTATAAATATATTAATATTTTATTAAATTTTCTGCTTTGGTGTTCTAAGCATTTTCCTATATATAGGGTGCTTAGGTTAGAATTGAAAATCACACCAGAAACTGAAGTTTTCTCTCCCTTTCTCTCTCTATATTATCGAGCGTATTCTTGTGAGTATTTTGATACTTTGAGTGTTGGTATACGGTGCAAGTTCTCTTCAACACTATATCCGGTATTCCAGCTAGAAGTATAGTCTTTTCAAGGTAAGGGATGTTATTTTTTAAAAAATAATATTATTTCTTCTAACATCATTATACCGGATTATTGGTAAGATTTTTCTTGTGAAATTCTTGTCTTTTAGTGTCAAGTTACTATTCACGATATCGAATAATTATTCACGATATATATACCTTTATTCACGAATACCAAGACTTTATTCACAGAAAAATTAAATTTTTGTTTTTTGTCCAAAATATCTATTATGGATACTAGCTTTGATTGTATCCATGTTTTGATCATTCTTGAATTTTACTTCACTATGATTATTAATGAAGTATTTTTGAACTTGGACTGTTTAAAGTACGAATCCTTAATATTTGCTCTTTTGTTTCACTGGATTCGTTTTCTTTAAAATATTTTTCATCATCCTCAATCCTAAATTATGGTATTACTAAATATCTTCGGCCTGTAGTGCAAAGATGAATGAATTTTTGATGAATATCTTTGGCATGTAGTTTAAAGATATACAGGTGTTGAGATGAACATGACCAACTGATGAATATCTTTGGTCTGTAGTGCAAAGATGAATATTTGATTCAAGATGAATATTGATTGATGTTACAGGGATAAAATATTGATGATGGACTTTTAAATTCATTGATAAAAGTAGATTTCATTCTCACGTAACTCTTCATGAATTATTATTTCATTGCGAATATTGATCTCGAAACTTGTTATGTCATTGTATTTTATCGATTTTTTTCTGTTGAAGACTAACGATAATTTGTTCTATATTATCTTAGTCATAATATTCTTCTTGGGCTAGTTGAGCTCACCCTTTTCCTTTTTGTTCCATTTTTCTTCTCCAGGAGGCGAGAATGTAGCGAGAGTTAGTCAATGGGTGTGTAATGATGATTCTAGAAAGTTGTTTTAGTAGTCCTCATCATTTTTGTAAAATAATGTACCAATAATTGTAATGAGGACTTATTTGGGTGTGAATATTGTCTAGACGGCAATATTTGTATTTAAACTAACAGTTTTCATGTTGTATTAATAAAGTTGTAGTTGTTTCTGTACCATGTTATTGACGACTCAAAATGGGTGATGTATACCTATTTTAGGGGCGTCACAGTTGGTCAATCCAAAAGACATGACTAGGAATTCATAATGCCCGTACCGAGTTCTGAAAGAAGTATTTAGAATGTCATCAATTTTAATCTTCAACTGATGATATTCGGAATGAAGATCAATCTTTAAAAAGAATTTGGCTCCTTGCAACTGATCAAACAGATCATCAATGCGAGGCAACGGGTACCTATATTTTATGGTCACATGATTCAACTCCTGATAATCAATACAAAGTCGCATATTTTCATCTTTCTTCTATATGAATGTAATGAGGAGCACCCCAAGAGAGACGCGTCTTTAGATTTAATGAAACCGATGTCTAACAATTCTCGTAGTTGGGTTTTAACTCCACGAATTTCAACAGATCCATTCGATATGGGGCTTTGGAAATGGGTTTTGTCTGGGATTCAAGGTCGATACAAAATTCAATTTCACGCCCTACGGGGTAGGCTGGGAAGTTCTTGGGAATACGTCGGAAATTCATTAACAATAGAAATATCATTCAAAATGGCGTATTTTTGTTTAGATCCGTGACATGAGATAATAAGAAAGCTTGACATCCTGCTTTTTCAATAAATGAATATCTTTATGACTTGATATGACAGTGATTGATTTTAGTGGTTTGGTTGCTTGAATTCGCATAATAGGTTGGTTATTAATATGAAAGCTAACAACCTTATGAAAATAATTGATTTTATCATGATGAGTAGTTAACCAATCAACCCCTAAAATCACATCAAATGCAAGTATTTTCAAGGAAATAAGATCGACATGTAACGTGTGGTTACCGATTTGAATCAAACAAGACTTATAAACTGTGGATGTAATGAAGGTTTCTCCCAACGGAGTTTCAACAGATAAGTCAAAGTCTAATATTTCTCCGGAGTCAAATTTAAACGTTGAGTGCAAGTAGGAGAAATAAAGGAATGGGTAGAACCGGTTTCAAATAAAATATAAACTTCGCTAGAGTTTATGATTAGCTTACCCGTGATCACCTCGTTTTGATTCCTCGCTTTTTGGGAGGTCATGACAAACGCTCTCTCTTGAACTACCGGTTTTGTCTTGTCTGGGACACCCTTTGATGCCTCCATCCCAGCTGGACTTAACTTTGGTGTACGATAAAATTGGGCTAGGTGACCTTTTTTTCCACAATTATAACACGCTTTGGACTGCATCGTGCAGTTTGGACTTATGTGTCCTTCCCCTCCATATTTGTAACATACGATCGGTGGTCGTTCTCCTTCCTTAACAACAGGTGCTGGTGCTGACGTCTTTCCATCCTTATTGAATCTCCTCTTCTTTAAATGTCCACTCTTATTGTCATGGCCATGATTACCACCGAAGTGATTATCATTTCTGGTATGTTGATTCCCTCCACGTTTGTTGTCACCGCTTCGATGACTACTACCACTGGTATTATCGACTTGTCGGTTGCTCTCTCTTGGTTGGGTTGACTCATTATTGCGCTCCAGTAATTGAGCCCAATTCACAACATCTGAATACAAACACAGTTTGTGAGAAATTAGGTATTGACGTATCTCAGGTTTCAAACGTCTTAGAAACATCCGTGTCATTCTCTCCTCATTATCAACTAAGTGGGATGCAAATCGAGACAACTTAGCAAACTTAGCTTTGTATTGTGCCACAGTCATATTGTTTTGCTCAAGCTTGATGAACTCTGTGACGCCCCCAAAATAGGTATACATCACCTATTCTGAGTTGTCAATACATGGTACAGAAACAACTACAACTTTATTATTACAACAGTAAAACTATGAGTTTGAATACAAATATTATCTTCTAGACAATATCTATACTCAAATAAATCCTCATCACATTTATTGATACATTATTTTACAAAAATGGTGAGGACTACTAAACAATCCTTTCTAAAACCTTCATTCCATACCCCGACTGCGTGTTTCGCTTATATTCTCGCCTCCCGAGAAAAATGGAACAAAAAGGAAAAGGGTGAGCTCAACTAGCTCAAAAGAATATTATGACTAAGATAATATACAACAAATTATCGTTAGTCTTCATGAGGAAAAATATAATGTAATACAATAGACAACAAATTTTAAATCAATATTCGCAATGAAATAATAATTCATTAGAAGAGTTAAGTAGAGAATGCAACTACTATCTTCTATGTATGAATTTAAAAGTTCATCGCTCATCTTTTATCCTCGTAACATCAATCAATATACATCGGAATCAAATATTCATCTTTGCACTACGGCCAAAGATATTCATCGATTAATCATGTTCATTTAAACACTGTTCATCTTTAGACTACGGCCAAAGATATTCTTGAGAAATCATTCATCTTTGCACTACGTGCCAAAGATATTCTTAAGAAATCATTCATCTTTGCACCACAGCCAAAGATATTCCATAATATCATCATTTAAGACCGAGGATGATGAAAAATATTTTTTTAAAGAAACGAATCCAAAGTGAAACAAAATGACAAGGATTAAGGATTAAGGATTCAGTACTTGGTTTTATCCACGTCCAAAAATACCTCAAAAATAATCATAGTGGTGTAAAATTCAAGAATGATCAAAACATGGATACAATCAAAGCTAGTATCCGAATAGATATTTTGGACAAAAAGAAGAAATTTTATTTTTCTATGAATAGCATCAGAGTATCGTGAATAGTGCCGTATATCGTGAATAATAACTCCCACACCAAAAGATAGAAATTCCACAAAAACATCTTCACGCTTCATTGAATAGTACTCGTGAATAAGAACTTCGTGAATAGTAACTCATGAATAGTAACTCGTGAATAGTAACTCATGAATAGTAACCCGATATGAAAAAGTTCCAAATTTGATAAAAGTTCCAAACAATATTTCAAAGATAATGATATTGAAGAAATAATATCATTTGAGAAGAAAATAACATCCCTTACCTCGAAAGATCAAGACTTTAGCTAGAATCTACCGAGTATAGTCTTTGAAGGAACTTGCACCGTCTAGCAATACTCAAAGTATACTCAAAATACTCACAAGAATACGCTCGATAATATAGAGAGAAAACTTGAGTTTCGGTGTGATTTTCAATTCTAACCTAAGACCCTATTTATAAGAAAATGCTAGAACACCAAAGCGAGTAAAATTTAATAAAATAATAATATTTCTTAAAAATATTCAAGCCCACCTTAGAAATCTGATTTCAGATCATTTATAACACATGTGAGCCACTCAATTACAACAAAAAACGTTTTTCTTACAAAAATATTTTAAACTCCCAAAATTAATTATTTTGACTTGAACTTCAATAATTCATAATAAATAGCCCTTTCATCAGAAAATTCGAATCTCGCGAGTTTTTATAGGAATTTCAATTCTCTACAACTTTGCAGAAGAAAGTTTTTCCAAATTCCAAATAGAAATTGACCGAAATCCACAAACGGGCAATTTTATAGGCTATAATCAAATTTCAGTCAATAAATGGGGTCCACCGACATGTTTAACATGTTTTAAACATTTATTGCAACAAAAATACTCTTCCTCCTCAGATACTCATATATCCCACATTCGATTTGTAAAAATATCACCGTTAATATATTATTAAAATAATATATTTAAATGAATTATTTTATCAGAAAAAGATAAAATATTAATTTTCAACAATTGTCATTTTAAAAATTTTCTCCATCTATATCCACATAAAATCAATATTTTCCTCATCATATAAATCAATAATTAATTATTCACAAATAATATTATAGTAATCACATTATTGACAACCGAGCGGGTTCAGGAAAGAGGGCTTTCCAATAAGAATTTCTTCATCTGGCGCGCAATTAGGTGACCAAACCTCTCCTTAGATAGAACTTTCTAGACATTGCCAATAATGTTATCTAATAATATTATGAGGATAATATGAATTATTGCTTCCGATAATGAAAAATCTTGTGTAATGACAATTATTCAAACAACAATGAATATAAAATATCAACGCAAGAATTATTAACTCAATAAAATATCGAGCGGTAATTATCGTAACCATTATTGAGTAGTGCCTTCTTACGTAAGAATCAATAATTGGTGCAATACTGGTGTGCTTCTTGCTCAACAACGCAGTATTAGTGTGTTTTTAACCACCGGGTATTCCAACAAGATAACTTCAGAATAACTACGCCTGTTATTTAAAAATAACTTATATTTGTCGTTTTTTCTTCATCCAATCGCTTTTCAAGTTATGGGGCCCACACATGGTCGCTACTGTCGCATTTAATATTCCCAAACAATACGAATATTCCACGACCAAACGAATATTCCCCGACGATAATGAATATTTTATAACCACTGCTTATTTTGAAATATTTGCGTATTTAACCCTTAACTATCCACATTAATCAAATCAACCCTTACTATTTCAAAATAATAAATAAAGGAAATTCCTTTTTATTTAAAAATTTCTGGGTCTTACAAACTCTACCTCCTTCATGTGATGAATACTTTCGAGGAAAGTACTTGTCGTTGAAGTTCTTCGAACTTCTCCCAAGACATCTTCGGTCATGCGGTAGGTTGAGTACGCTTTTGATTCCCACTAGTAATCTCTGCCTCGCTCGAAACATGAAGGTGGCAAAGGAACCTTTTGCTCCTCGGAGCATCCCAAAACATCAAATATCTTGTTGATCCGCTTTATCCACGTCTCCACCTTAAGTGGTTTTGGCTCTCCAAAAACTCCGGTGGTCCCAGCTCCTTGAATCGCTTAGCGGTGACTGCTCGAGAGTTGTCGGTGTTTCCACCGTATTTTGGACAAGAGTCGCTTTCACACGATGTTGCATGAATTGCATAAAGCCTCTCCGAACATCCCATCGTTCACCATTTCATCGGTGTGTTATTGTTTACATGAGGATTATTGTCTTCTGTTGCACATTATCACAGGCATTAATGTGGTGACTCAGCGGTCTCATGTGCTTCATTGTTTATCTCAAAATTTTCGGATGCCATTTTTAAATCATCACAAAATAAGGGTTAATTAACATATCACATATTATCCCTATACTCGATCGACCAATTAAATACCAAATAAACTTAGGTAGATCATACTAACGAAGGAATTTCCGTCTCTCCCTCCTAGTTCTTGTCTCACATCTCTCACCGGGGATCATATCCTAAGCTTTGATACCAATCGTGACGCCCCAAAATAGGTATACATCACCCATCTTGAGTCGCCAAATACATGGTACAAAATTCAAATACAACTTAATTATACAACAAATCGTATGAAATACGACAAAACATAATCTAAGAGTTTTAATAAGAATATTGTCATCTGCAGACAATATCCACACTCAATGGAGTCCTCATTACATTTATTGTCACACTATTTAATGAATAGTGAGGACTACTAATGTTATCATCTCGGACCATCACCCGCTTCCGACTATCCCCGACTATGTTCTCATTTCAAGAAGAAGCGAGGGAAAAAAAGGTGAGCTCAACTAGCCCAAGAAGAAATATTATGACTAAGATAATGCAGTAATAAATTATCATTAGTCTTCAACAATGTTAAACCGATAAAATACAATAGACATCAAGTTTAACTGCAGAGAAATATGAAATCCATTAGAAGAGTCAAGTAGAGCATGATATCTACTATCTTCTATGATTTAAAATGTTTTCATCAATTTTTATTGCTGAGACTCAGCTTAATAAATAAACCACATCATCAAATCCTCCCTGCACTACGGGCCAAGGATGTTCATTAAATCATCAATGGTCATGACTATACCGAATAATCCCTGGTCATAATCATACCAAAAACTGTCCATCAATGCACTACAAGCTACTGAGGACTTTTACCACATCATTTATAACATTATAGGTCATGATTATACCGAATGATCCCTGGTCATAATAATACCAAGTCCATCTATGCACGTAAGCAATAGATGACTTTCATCACAATATAAGCATGATGATGATGACAATGACATAATAATTCAATAAAACAAGTTCAAGAATAAATTTATAAGTTAATTTATCCTAAAATCAATAACGTCCAAATTGTCAACATGATTCTGCTTTGTGGAGTAAAATTCAAGAATGCTTAGAAGAATATTTCCATGAAAAGATACTGGATGAAGCGCAAATATCTAGGATATTCTACTAATTTCATGGAGTATATAAGTCAAAACTTTAACCAACCGAGTATAATAGAATATATGAAACCGCAAATGGATTTTAGCCGCCATGCAGTAATCCACGTAAATGCATCATTTCCACAATTTAATAAGGAATGAATACAAAGGATCATTCACCATGCATGTGGTAATCCACATAGATATAAAGTTATTCCAACGTAATAATAAAGAATGGAATAATGAAGGATTCACCATGCATGCGGTAGACCGCATGCAAAAGTTACTCTCAATGAGAATAATAAAGAATGGAACCCGTGTCGTGAGTAATCGCAGCATGCATGTGATATTCCAATGTAATAATAAAGAATGGAACTGTGTCATGCGTGAATCCGCATGCATGGATATTCTAATGTAATAATAATGAATGGAATAACAATGAATTCACTGCATGCGATAGGCCCGCATGCATAAAAGTTATTCCAATGTAATAATAAATAATGGAACCGAATGTCATGCGTAATAATACGCACAGATAGGATATTCCAAATGTAATAATAAAGAATGGAATAATGAGAAGAATTTCACCATGTATACCAGACTTCACATAGGCAAAGTTATTCCAATGAATAATATGAAATGAAATAATAGAAGAATTTCACCATGTATGCAGTACTCCGTATATACAGGTTATTCCAACAGAATAATAAAGAATGGAATAACAGAAGAATTTCACCATGTATGCGGTACTTCTCATAGACAGGTTATTCCAATAGAATAATAAGGAATGGAATAACAATAGCTCTCTTCATGAATACGAAAGAAATAATACCCCTTACCTTAGAAGAAACTAGATATTGGAATAGTGAGGTAGCAGGCTTCTCTTCTTCTTTCTCTCTATAATTTCTCTCTATAATAATTGCTCTATAGCTTTAGTGAATTGGTGAGAAATGAAGGAAGAATGAGCTTCTATTTATAGGAAAATATAGTTTCGATAATTGCACATTTTGGGGCTCAAAATATTACAGTATAATACCTTCCTCTTTTTCTTCATTTTTAATTTAGTCCTGCAAATATTATCAAACTTGCACCACCTCCCCTAATAGTAAATAATGTGAATCAATAGTTCAATCATGTTACTCAACAGAATGTAAAACATCAGTTGCCCCACCTAAAGAACTACTAATTATACACTTCCTATCAAGTGAGGATGAAAATCAGCAATAGGCTCTAAATGATTTTCTCTCGGGGGAGAAGGATTCGCCACCATAATATCATCAACATTAACATGGGTGTTATTGGTACCCTTAAGGCTGTCATGAGAAACTACTATATATGGGCGTGAAGATGGAACTGTACTTCCCATAATAGGAACCAAGACCACATGATAACATGTGGGATACTTGGAATTGAAGATATTATTGAAAGCACATTGAACTTTATTATGTTATAATTTAATTCAGTCTCAAAAATTGATCTGAATTGTTAAATTTTATCTTCCTTTAACTTTTTTTTCTCTAAGTTTTCTTATAAATTTTCTCTATAAAATTTTATACAATTTCTATCACTCAAATTAGTTTTACATTTTCTATCTCTAAACTTATTTTCCACACTTTTTGTCTCTTGATTTTTTTTATTCATTCTCTTTCTTACTATTTTTTATCCACTTATCTTTTTTCTCTTTCCCTTGCTTTTTTTCTTTATAAGTTTCTCAGAAGGGGAGCACTATTTCATATGTATTTTTGATATTTCAACATAATTTCCATTCACATGAAAGCAAGATCAGCTTTATGGTCATGTTATGCTCAGGTGAGTGGATCATGTAAAAATATCAAAATTATGCGAAAATATCAGTTCCCTTCTCACAAATGTCGCCAAACAATGAAAAAAAGGGGAAAGAAAATAACATTATTTTATATGAAAACTGTGGGCCCAAGTACAAATTAGGGTTTACATGACCTAATTGAATTAAATGCACAATTAGGGTTCCACGACCTCATTAAATGTACAAATTAGGGTTCACATGGCCTAATTGAATGAAGACGAAAAAATCAAAAATAAATGTATTAGACTCGAGAGAAGCCTCCATGCACATGTCCCAAGGCAGAAAGCTCGTGGAGGTAGCTCGTTTTGGGAATTGATTGAGAGATTAGATTGATGGCTAGAATGATATGAATGATATGAGTATTATTCTAATGACTAAATGGTATTTTTGAAATTTCCCTGAAGACATGTGCCTGACATGTGACTACTTAATTAAGTTCCTGGAAACTCCATAAATACCTCTTCCATGCTAGGAAGGAGGGGATCTCTTAGAACTTTGCACTTGGATGCTTAAAAGATTGGAGGACTTGGACATTCTCTCAACTCGAAGCACTTAAGAAGGCTCTTGGAATCCCTGCTACCCTAACAAGGTTTTCAAATTCTAGGAGTTCTGCCACGTGTCATTAGAGTAATTACTCACTTGTTCTTCTCCCCTCTTCAATAAATCAATCAATTCCGTACTCTTCATGGATTTTTCTCCTCCTTAGCCAACATGAAACCCTAACTAGAAAAACACGATTTTCTTGCCCACATTTGTGTAGAATTCATGAAGGGTATGCCAATAACTCAAAGTGGGAGAACTACAGGAAGAGTTTCACCGACAACGAGTATTACTTCACCAGATCCAGTTCCAAGGCAAGCAAATCAAGCTTTCCAAGGCGTGAATCTAGATCTCGATAACCCTATCAATATGCATGTAGAGGAGCACCATGGTCCTGTTGGAAACGAATGTCCCTGCATAGATGCAACAAAGAATGTCAACCCTTTCTTTAGTATATCCACATAATCAGCATTCCTAAGTATCTCATCGATCGAATGCTGCCATTCCTGAAGGTGGCTAGATGAATTAGACAAGAAGTGAAGGGGACTGAAAGGGTACACTTGTTTCTCTATGCATATATGGGGAATGCGATCGGAATGGGGAAAGTCATCCCAACCTCCATAAGTCGCTGCATATAAAAACAAGTCTTTCTTCTCTGGCGAAAAAAATTTGGACCGTCATAAGCCTGAACTTGCTCCCAAAAAAGACGTCGGAATGACTAAAAGAGGGGAGCCCTTCCCCAATCACTGAGGAACGGGGCCTCCTTGGCGGTTTCCGGGTCTGCAAAATGTTCAATGGAGAGGGCATGCAAGCAAGAAGAATTCAGCATAAGGGCCCTAAAGAGTAAGGAAAGGATGACAAGAAAAGCATTTGAACTTGAGTGCTTATCATAGCAAAGAAGGAAGTCAGATATTTAAGATTAAAGACACATGAAAATAAGAAGAAGCATTGTCAGAAAGAGTTAGAAATCACAATCACGCAAGAAAAAAATTTCCTGAATTTTTTTGAAAAAACTTCAAACAGCCTAAAAGCATTATTCAGAGCCTTTTTTGAACTTATAGCGGTATCTATTATAGGTAAAGGAGGTGATTTTTGTAGGGATCGTCGCTAGCTTTGTTTTGATATATTATGGGCCCCGAAACTCCAAACGGATCAAAAGTTTTGATCAAAATAGTAATTACTCCTCCTTTACTTCATTTTTTTCCATCTAATTGCTGATTTCCCCCAAGGGTTTGGCCCCCTAGGGTTTGGCCACTTAGGGTGTTTTCGCTGCAGAGCATTTTTCTTCCTTCGTGTTTTTCGTCAAAAAAATGCCAAATATTTCCTTATTATCCGAGGGAAAAAATCAAGATATAATCAAAGGTAATTATTGGGCTCAGAAGACAAAAGAAAGATTGGAGGTACCTAAAAAAATGCCTCTAGGATTCGGCCCCCATAGGGTTCGACCACCTAGGGGGTTGTCTCCTTTAAACCTTTGAGGTCCTGTAGCTCCACAAATCAACTACTTGGAACGAATGTTACCTCACCGCGAAAATTATAGCCTTTCTTTGATAATATCCGAGGGAAAAAACCAAGATATGATCAAGGTGATGGGGCTCAGAAACAAAGAAAGACTACAATTGCCTAAAATAAAAAAGAGAAATAGAGGAAGCAAGTCAAGAGAAATCCGAAAAAAACATGCAACTAAGCAAATTGATAGGCGAAGACGAGAAGAAGGAATGGAGCCCCAAGGGTTTGGGTCCCCCATAGGGTTCGGCCCTATAGGGAGGAATCCTCATTGATACCTCTCGCTCAGATTGAAGAAAGTCTCCTTGCTGCTCCGTTGATGATCTTCCTAGCTCGTAGGAAGAGAGAGAAAATCCAAAATGAAGCAAGACGAAAAGTGAAGCGTGAATGACTTGGGAGATGCATATATATGAATACATGTATAGTCCCTAAAGTATACTTGCAACAGAAAAGGAAGCAATCACTCTTTTTCTATTAAGGAATTGAAAGGATTCAATTTGGTTTCCAAAAAGATAAGTATATTTGATTTTGTTTCTAAATAGAAATATATAAAGATATTATATAGAAAAGATTTGATTTTTACTCCTAATAAAGGGAAATTTTGAAATTTGATTTTCCTTCTAAATAATAATAATTATAAAGAAGGATATTATTTTCAAAATCAAATAAAGAAAAATTTAATTTTCAAAATAAAATTAAGATTTGATGTGATGTGATGTGATAAAAAAGAAAGATAATGAAAGATTTTATTAGATTAAATTTTATTTGGTAATATTTGATGATCTTCCTTGTTTTAATTTCCAGAAAAAAAAATAAGGAAATAAATATTGGGCAAGCTAGGGGTGAGGATGGTGCGGTTTGAAATCCAAACCGTACCCGAAACCGCTTAGGTACGATTTGACAAATCCAAAACCGCACATGAAACCACTTGTGATTGGCGCGATGCAGTTTTAAACTGTGCGGTGTGATTTCAATTGGTGCGGTTTCGGTTCCAAAACCAATTAAAACAACAAAAAAGTATAAGCCTTCAATAGAATTTAACACATACAGAGCTCACATCGGGCAATTAACTTAGTGACAGAGTCGACAATGAGAATTATATCAAGTATAGAAACAAAGTTCTTTTATGTCAAATTCACCATCAAATCATAGAACAGTGAGACATATAAAATAGTTTTAGTTTATAATAAAGGAATGATGCTTTAAAACTAAAACATACGCTATATAAAACAACAGAGACTATATATTTGTTAACAAGCAATAAAGTTTATCTAGTTTCCCAAAAATTAAAAGTATATACTGGAGATAGAATGAAATTCTATCTCATATATTGCAGGGAGGACTTATAGAGTATAATCCCAACTATACCTAATTTGAAAAATAATCTATTAGACTATTACTACTATAGCATAGACCTTAACTAATCCATCAAGTGCTGGAACTAACGAATTTGGCCCCTCAACTATAAGCCCCTCCAGTAACGCATCAAACAAATCAAAAATTCTAAAACCCAAATGCTTAATTTTTGACTCTATAACCTCTAACCATCTTCTTTCAATTGATGAAAAAATGGTAATGCAAGACTGGAGTTTCTCTGAGCGTGTTCAAGTGAAAAGTAACTTTAGAATTTATTAGAGATAATACATACATACACATTTATGGTGCGGTTTCGGTTTTATGCGTGCAGTTTTGGCTAGTAAAGCAAATCGGAACCGTAAATTTGGTTATTCAACCCACCTAAAATGACCACATACACCGAAACCGTTGGTGCAATTTTAATTGGTGTGGTTCATACGGTTTTTAGTGCAGTTTTGGTTCTAATTTGGTTACTTGCTCAGCCCTAGGTAAGCTATGGAAAGATTTTCAGAAGATTTTCCAAATATGTCCAACTTAGAGCTCTTTTAGGTTTTGTCTCCCTAGGGGTTCCCTCTTCTAAGACTCTTGTCTTCAAAGACCTGTAAGGTAGAGTCCCGCGAAATTGCTCAAAAGCTTGAAGTATTCTTGCACGATCGTCTCTTTGGAAACGTGACTCTCGCGCAGGAGGCAAATGTGGGCCCAAATACAAATTAGGGTTTACATAACCTAATTGAATTAAATGCACAATTAGGGTTCTATGACCTCATTAAATGTATAAATTAGGGTTTGCATGGCTTAATTGAATGAAAGACGAAAAAAATCAAAAATAAATGTACTAGACCCGAGAGAAGCCTCCACATGTCCCGAGGTAGAAGGCTCGTGGAGGCGGCTCATTTTGGGAATTGATTGAGGGATTGGATTGGTGGCTGGAAGGATAGGACGATATGGGTATTATTCTAATAACTAAAGGGTATTTCTGAAATTTTTCTGAAGACATATGTCTGACATGTGACTACTTAAGTTCTAGGAAACTCTATAAATATCTCTTCTATGCTAGGAAGGAGGGGCTCTCTTAGAACTTTAGACTTGGACTCTTGGAAGATTGGAGAACTTGAACATTCTCTCAACTCGAAGCACTCAAGAAGGCTCTTGGAATCCCTGCTACCCTAACAAGGTTTCCGAATTCTAGGAGTTTTATCACGTGTCATTGGAGTAATTGCTCACTTGTTCTTCCCCCCTCTTCAATCAATCAATCAATTCCGTACTCTTCGTGGATTTCTCTACTCCTCAGCCAACACAAAACCCTAACTAGCAAGACACGATTTCTTTGCCCATAAAAACCTTATCTTTTTGCTTATTTTGATAAAAAAATCCACATAAAAAATCCAGATGAAAATGAATGTTGGAAAGAATAAGGGAAATAGAGAGAAATTGTTGTGGAAAAAAGTAAGAGGGAATAATGAAATTAAGCAAATAGCAAATATGTCATGGTTACAAGAGTTTATCCATATCACATATAGATTTTAAGAGGCATCGTGGCATAACCGTTGAAGTGAAATCGGGACCTAAAAGATTGAATAGAACGGTACATAGACAAGTAAATCCTTTATGAATTTCAAGGTACTCGTTTTGATTAAATTAAGAATTACGGGATTTATCATTAGGGGGAAGTAGACTATTCAAGAATTTCACATTTGATTTATCTCTAAATTGAATAAAGAATATAGAAAATCTAAAAGCGAAAAAATTTCCAATAGCAAATTACTTGACTCGATGGATAGAGGGAGAGCCCTCCAACTCAAGCATGGAATCAATGTTGAGTCAACAATCAATCATTGACATGGGCACCATCAAGCGAGATCGAGAACAACTCCTTGTATAGGGTTCTAAACATGGGAATTTAAAGAGGTGCATGAACATAAAGTCACTTGACTATGAACTTTGAGCATGGAATGGGGGTTATCTTTTCTGAGGGGGAATTAAAAGTCTTCACCTGGACTGATTTATCCATTTTCCTTTTATACGTCATTTGTCCTGCGGGAACTAGCGGGTGTAGAGCTCTCCGTTTGCTTACTCAAAACACACGCACTCAGGATCCAACCTCGACCAAGAAAAGCAGAAATCGTGACAAGGAAGTTCCATTTGTTGTTAACGTGGATGACCCTCAATCCGAACAAACTCCAAATACCTCTATGTTTCCCCCAGATACAACTCAACATGATAATATTGGTAACACATCTATTATCTTTTCTTTTCTTTTTTAATTTTTATCAAAAGGCCCTATTTAGATTTAAATGAATCAAATTAATATGGGTTAAAATTAACATATTAATTTATCATGAATAATATGATTCCAAACCCATATTAACATAATGTGGGCAAGGAAATCGTACCTTGATAGGATTAGGATTTTGTGTGACTGAAGAGGAGAAAAATCCACGAAGAGCACGCAATTGATTGATTGATTGAAGAGGGGAGAAGAACAGGTGGGCGATTACTCCAATGACGCGTGGCAGAACTCCTATAATCCAGGAACCGTGTTAGGGTAGCAGGGATTCCAAGAGCCTTCTTCTTGAGTCCTTCCACTCCTAGAATTCGGAAACCTTGTTAGAGTTATTGGAATTCCAAGAGTCTTCTTAAGTGTTGAGAGAGAATGCCCAGGTCCTTCGATCTTCCAAGAGTCCAAGTCTTGTGTCTGAAGAGAGTTCCCCTTCCCAATGGAGTGGAAGGGGTATTTATAGGGTTTTCTGGAGAGTGGCCATGTGCTAGGCATATGACCTCGAAGAAATTCCAAATTTACCCTTAGTCATTAGAGTAATGTCCAGATAGTCCTGCCCTTCTAGCCACCAATCCAATCCCTCAATCAATTCCCAAAAATGGTCGCCTCCACGAATCTTCTGCCTCGGGACACGTGGAGACTTCTCTCGGGTCTCGCATATTTATTCTGACTTTTCTGTTCGTCATTTAATTCTTTAGGTCGTACGTGAACCCTAATTTGCACTTGGGCCCACATTTGCCCCCCTGCGCGAGAGTCATGCCTTTGGAGTAACGATCTTGCAAAATACTATAAGTCTTTGAATCCAACTTAAAATTTCTGAACGATCCGCGGACTCTGATCTTGCAAGCTTTGAAAACAAAAAAATTCTAGGAGAAGGAACCCCAATGGGAGCTCCCCCATAATTTCTTGGAATTTTTTTTCAAATCTTGCTCAATCTGTTTTTCCTTAATTTTTTGAAAACTAAATTGAGACAAATCAAACTAAATTTGGAAATTATATATATATTACCAAATAAAATTAAATCTTATTTTATTTTGAAAATAAAATCAAATCCTTCCTTATTTTTTGGAAACATGGAAACAAAATCAAGATAAATTATATAAAATAAAATCTTATATGATTTTGGAAATAAAATCAAATTCTTCCTTATATCAAATCATTTATATTTAGAAAATAGAATATTTGTTTCCATATATATATATATATATATATATATATATATATATATATATATATATATATCCCATGAAGGTGGTACAAGGTAAGTATAATTAATATGATATGTAAATTCATGGATGCCTAAAAAAAAGAATTGATATATCAAAATGATTGATACAAAAAGAATGGATGAAGAATTTCCAAGTTCAAATTATTAATATGGTAAGTTGGAGAGAAAATGATCTTGTGCAGATTCGTGCATCCGTCATTGAAGCGTAAAAATTGGAAAATAAAATAAAATTAGGAAGGAATTTGAAACTAAATCAAGATAAGTTATATATTTGTCAAATAAAATTAAATCTCATAAAATCAAATCCTTCCTTATATTTTTGAAACAAAATCAAATCATTCCTATTTAGAAAATAGAATATTTGTTTACATTTTTTTTATTATTTAATTTTGTAAAATAATAATAATCTTTTTTTTAAACGCAAATTCATTTTTTCTTAATTGATGATATCACATATTCTTAAAGCACGGTGATTGGAAGGAATTACTATTCTAAAGCATCAGGTGAGTAAAATAATACCATTCTAATGCACATTGATTGGAAGTTCATCATTCTCACAATACCAAGACTCATCCACGACTTTGAAGCGAATGAGATAGGACTCTGAAGCAAAGGAGATAGACATCCAAGTCTTCGAAAATAAGAGCAGCTAATTGGGCATAAGGATTTTTCGTCAGGAGAGCCTCAAAAGCTTTCTCAAAGTCTTAGCTTTTTCCCTTAACAAGGATTTTGGCTCAGATATAGAAAAGAATAAACTTTTTTTTTCACTACAACAAGGAATCATCTGTGCCGGTAATCTTTCTTTTCCAAACCATCTCACCTTAACAGGATTTTGGTCTAGAAATAGAAAATGCTACACTTTTTTTTCACAGCAACAAGGAAGCATATGTTCCGGGCCATTTCACCCTAAAAAGGATCTTGGCTCAGATATTCACGAAGAACAAGGCAACACCGTAACGAGAAAACATCTATTCTGGGCCACTTCACCTTAACAAGGATCTTGGATTGGAAATTCTCCAAGAAAGGGCAACATAATATCGAGGAAACATCCATTTCAGGCCATTTCACCTTAACAAAGATCTTGGCTCAGATATTCTCAAAGAAAAGAGGCAACACCACAACGAGGAAGTATCTATTCCGGGCCATTCCACCTTAACAAGGATTTTGGCTCAGATATTCTAAAAGAAAAATCAACACCACAAGGAGGAAGTATATATTCCGAGCTATTTCACCTTAACAAGGATCTTGGCTCGGATATTCACGAAGAAGAGACGACACTGCAACGAGGAAACATATATTCCGTGCCACTTCACCATAACAAGGATCTTGGCTCGGATATTCTTAAAGAAAAGGTCACTTCACCTTAACAGGATCTTGACTTTTTCTTTAAATATTCTCAAAGAAGACCACAACTTTTGTTTTTCACAGCGAAGTAGCATTTATCCCAAGTGGTAGATTCAATGAGCAAGGAGAAGTTAAATGTAAGAGGGAAAGAGCTCCCTAGGTGGCTAAACCCAAGTGGTCAAACCCTAGGGTGACCAAACCTAGTGGCCTCCTCATTCACATTTTTCGTTCTTCCTTTACCCTGTTTTATTTGAATGGCTTCTAATGTTCGTGCTCATTTTTACTTCTTCTTTCAGGTGTTTTTAAGCTTAAATCTCAGACTTCCTTCTTTGCTATGATAAACACTCAAGTTCAAATGCTTTCCTTGCCATCATTTCCTTTCTTTTTAGAGCCCTTCTGCTGAATTCTTCTTGCTTGTAGGCCCTCGGTCTCCATTGAACATTCTACAGACCCGAAAACTACCAAGGAGGCCCCGTTCCTTAGTGATTGTGGAAGGGCTCCCTTTTTTTCGTCCTTTCAACGTCTTTCGGGAGAAAGTTCAGGCTTATAACCGTCTAGACACGACTTGTCAAAGAAGACTTATTTCTATATGCGACGGCTTACAAATGTTGGTATGACTTTCCCCATTCCAATCGCATTCCCCACATATTCATAGAGGAACACGAGTACCCTTTCAATCCCATTCGCTTCTTATCCGATTCATCTGGCCGCCTTCAGGGATGGCAACATTGGACCGATGAGACACTTGGGAATGTGATTATGTGGATATACTAAAGAGAGGGCTGACATTCTTTGTTGCATTCAACTATGCAGGGACTTTCCCCGCAAATAGAATCATGATGCTCTTACCATGTTGATTTCACTTTGGTGCTCCTCTACATCCATATTCGTCACTGCTTGGTGGAATTCAATATCCCTAATTTGGAGGATGTGTATGCCATCTACTAGTAAGCATTTTCCCCCTGCATTTGAGTCACGCCTTTGGTGGGATGATCGTACAAAATGTTTAAAGTGTTGAAGTCTTGATTCAAGTTTCTAAATAATTCGTGGAGCATATTTTTTTGCAGGTCTCGAAAATGAAAGTCCTATGATAGGGAACCTCTAGGAGGAAAATCCTAGGAGGACGAACCCTAGAGAAGCTCTCCCTAGATATTTTAGAAAATTTTTAATTTGATCCTTCTTCTTATCTCTTGAAATTTCTCGCTTCTTTAGAATCAAGAAATCATCGAGAAGGCCAATGCTAATGAAGATGATGATGATGATGTTTCCATTGGGCTCTTTGCGAGTCGAGGACTTGAAGCAATTTAGTGATGTAAATGACCTTGCAGCCGTTGGTGCTGATATATCTCCTTTTGTTGCTAGGCTAGATCTTCTCAAGTCAAATTTTTATATTGTTGCACTTCGTTCGGAGGATGCTATTCATAAATGTGAGGATGACTACTTTTCAGTACAACTCTCAGATCTTGATGAAGCCGTAAGAAAATTAGAGTCCAAGCTTTGGGATGTAGAGTGCCAGCAATGGGACTTAGGGTCAACTACCTAAGAGGTCAGGGAGCTGAGAGCGGTAAATCTTAAGATTCATGAGACCGCCATTGTTGACTTAGATGTTTTAGTCATGCCTTCTCTTCAGCTTGATATGGCATGGCCATTAGATCATGGCTTTTTGTAGTTTTCCCATTTCCTGTATCAGAAAATTTATTTACATATATTTCATTCATAAAATTATGGTTTCTTTATCCTTATTGATTGTCTTTAATTTGAATGATTCCTTAAAACTCAATATTTAACATTGGATTTTAAGTTTTTCAAATTAATACTCCAAGACAACAATAGGCCTCATAAATTTTGTTAAAGAGAAAGCATGTTTTTTTTATTTTATGCAAACCAACGCTCGAATCTATACTTTTCTTTTTAATAAATCAAAAAAAATATTCAAGTATAAGTGAAAGTTTGACAAATTTATTGATAATCAGATTGCTTTTAATGAAAAGCATAACATTTTATATAATAAATCTTGCTTTTGTCAGAAAAAGCATAACATTCACCACTTTTAGAGATAAAGTGTAACTTTTTTTTCGGGGTTGAGGGCTTATACTCAGGTGCCTCAATCACTTTTAAAGTTGAAAGTGTAACTTTCGAGGACTTATAGTCAGGTGCCTCGATTACTTTTGAAGTTGAAAGTATAACTTACGAGGACTTATAGTCAGGTGCCTCATTCACTTTTGATGATAAATTGTAACACTCAGGTGTCTCGTCACTTGGGTCGTCCAATTTCTTAGCAAGTGCGGTCTACGAGGACCTGAAATCGGGTGCCTCGTCACTTGGGTCATCCAATTTCTTGGCAAGTGCAATCTACGACGACTTGAAATCAGGTGCCTCGTCACTTGGGTCGTCCAATTTCTTGGCAAGTGCAGTCTACGAGGACTTGACCACCATTTAGAGTGGACCACCATCTTAGGTGGATTTTTTTTTAATTCGTCAATTCTTGTGCCTCCTGCCTTGGTCATCCAATTACTTAGCAAGGGGTACCCCTGAGGACTTGAACCACCATTTTTGGTGGACCACCATCTTGGGTGGATTTTTAATTCATCTGTAGTTCAGAGTTTTTTCGATGGTAGAGCCAGTTTTTGGGTTCTTGACTTCTGGGACTGCACCATGGGTGATAGTATTGCACATTTCTTCTCCTAGTTCAATCTCCCCGGCTGCCAGCTTCTCATAAAATATCCTCTGCAAACTGTAACAGTCCATAGTGGAATGCCCTGCATATTGGTGGTATACACAGAAGTCTGGTCTTCTTTTCATCTCTTTCGTCACAACCAACCGGGGCCTTGGAGGTTTCATCACTCCATGCTTGAACCATTGTTCATACAGGCTCCTGAATGCCTTCTCGCTGCATGTGATAGCCTCCGGAATTGGCATTCTAGTATACTTGTCCCCATGCTTCTCTCTGCTTCGCTCAAATTTCTTATTCTTCTCTTTCTTTCCCCCTTGTGGTTTTGATTGAGAATCCGCCGAAGCCACAGTTGTTATCCTCTTGCCCTTCCATGTAACCATCGCATTGCTGGTGGGCAATGTTTTGATTCCTCCTAAGTCTTGTGCAAAAGATGAGAGGGTCACAAATGAATCACAAGCTTTGGTAATGAGGTGGGGCTTAAAGGCATCTAAGGCACCATTGTTACAAATGCTGACCAAGTTCTTTTCTTCAATTTGCTCTACGCACTTCTGTGCCTTGGTCCTAAACCTATCAACGTGATCTGATAGCTCTTCATTCGACTTTTGCCTGAACCTCATGAGCTCTACAATTGGTTACCTGTTTCTGCACATAAAAAAATTTCTTAAAAAATTGTAATTTTAGGTCATCCCAATCATGGACTGACCCCTTCTCCAAATTGTAGTACAAACTGAAGGCACTATCCGTCAAATTTTGTTGAATTCCCGCATCAACAAGTTGTGGTTGTTCACTTCATCATATCCGAGCCATTGAGACATCAACTCTACGAACCTGACAATATGTTCCCTAACATTTCCTTTCTCCCTGTTGTATTTTAGAAACTGCGGGGGATGCTCAATATAACCTGTCGGGTAAGGTTGCCTCCGAATGTATGCCGGGTAAGGTGGAGTAAAGTCTAACTCCAAGGGTCGGGATGTCTGCCTGCGAAGTTGATTGATCACATCGATCATATCAACCTTCGTCATGTACTGGCTCGTGGCGTGAACTCTTTGGGGTGTTGGGATATACTGTTATATTGGCGGTGTGTATAGTGAAGATATTAGTTGATGTACACTTGCATCGTGCAAAGCTGGCACTGGTGGCAGTTGCTAGCTCACTCGCTGGACATGGATTAGGATGGTTGGCATCTGCACCTGTGAAAATGCTAGGAGAGCAGTTGGGATGATGTTTATCTGAGGTTGGCTTTCTTCCAACCTAGGTTGTGGCACGTCACCACTGTTTTGGGGCTCCAATTTGATTATTGGAACCGATTGACTTTCCGTCAATGGAGGTACAATCTGGTTCTCTTTGTTGTTGCTGCCATTGTTGTTGTCCTCCACTTCTGTTTGTTCTCCCTACAAACTGCCTGGGAACATGGCCTTGGAGGTAGGGATCTGCATCAACTGCTGGAGGAAGTTCCCCATCTCCTCTTGCTTCCTCTGCATCTCCAGCATCATGGTCATCATCATCCCTTGTCCTTCTCGTGCTTCCTTTAATGCCTTGAGCATCTCCAGTTGTACGGCATTCATTTGCTCTCCGCTTGCATCCTCTCCTTGCCTTCCTGCGTTGGTTTGTTGTTGATTGGCCATGTATAGTGATGTTGAACTCCCTTCCGAAGCGTCTTCAATAAGTGGTTGGTCAAAATTCATATTTGCGCCTTGGAAAGCTTGAGTTGCTTGCCTTGGAACTGGATTTGGTGAGGTGATACTATTTGTTGGTGAAGCAGCTCTTCCTGTAGTTCTCCCACTTCGAGTTGTGGGCATACTTTTCACGAATTCTACACCTCCCCAGCAAAGTCGCCAAAGAAATGTGGGCAAGGAAATCGTACCTTGCTAGGATTAGGGTTTCGTGTTGACTGAGGAGGAGAGAAATCCACGAAGAGCAAGGAATTGATTGATTGATTGATTAAAGAGGGGAGAAGAACAGGTGGGCGATTACTCCAACGACGCGTGGCAAAACTCCTAGAATCCGGGAACCGTGTTAGGGTAGCGGGGATTCCAAGAGCCTTCTTCTTGAGTCCTTTCACTCCTAGAATCCGGAAACCTTGTTAGGGTTATTGGGATTCCAAGAGTCTTCTTGAGTGTTGAGAGAGAATGTTCAGGTCCTTCGATCTTCCAAGAGTCCAAGTCATGTGTCTAAAGAGAGGTCCCCTTCCTAATGGAGTGGAAGGGGTATTTATAGGGTTTTCTGGGGAGTGATCATGTGCTAGGCACATGACCTCAGAGAAATTCCAAATTTACCCTTAGTCATTAGAGTAATGTCCAGATAGTCCTGCCCTTCTAGCCACCAATCTAATCCCTCAATCAATTCTCAAAATGAGTCGCCTCCACGAGTCTTCTGCCTCGGGACACGTGAAGACTTCTCTCAGGTCTCGCATATTTATTCTGACTTTTCTGTTCGTCATTTAATTTTTTAGGTCGTACGTGAACCCTAATTTGCACTTCCCACACATAATAATTATCATGTATAATTAACTTGATAGTTTGTACCTTATTATACCAGGTTTAAGAGTGAGAGTCTTAAGAGTCTACATACATAATGAAAATGATGAATATGAATTAGTGTCCACTCATGACATCTATATATATATGGTTGATAAATTTGGATAGACCATAGGTTGGAGAAAATGATGCATATTGATTCATCATCAAATTTAACCTTTAGTAATTGGAAGCTGCTTTTGAATTTTGATCGAAAGGGAAAAACAAAAACTTAGGCAATACCTCACCGACAGGCGAGGAAACAACTCATTGCTATTAGCTTTTGCACAAACATCAGTAGTTGGGTAGGACACTGGGCAGTGGGCGCACCACAATCCATGCCAGATAGCTTTTGCGTTGCGTGATTGCAGGAGTTAACAAAAGTTTTAACTTTTTTTTCTTAAAAAAACAATTTATCGTGCCTGCATGCGGGAGGCATCATTCAGTGATTTTCACTTCTTTTTTTTTTCTCTTTTTTTTTTTGGAGTGGGGCGGGGCGGGGCGGGGCGGGGGGAGGGTCTGCAAAGTTTTTAACTGATTTATAGGTAAAATATGTATAGTTACAATCCCAAGTAACTACCAAAAGATTTCCATATATAATGGCGGGGCATATCCAATTAGAGCATGATATATTTAAAAATCGAGTTTAGTTTTAATTGTTGATGTTGAAGAGATGCTCGTTTCTTTCTCATAAAAAAAATCTACATGTTCTCGAGTTCCGAGTTTTAATTGAATACACTACATTGACTTTAATATTAATTATTATAATTTGATGTATTTATCAATAAAAATTAGTTATATATTGTTCTTATTACAGGACTAATAAATCAAAAAAATATTGACATAAATTTAACACGACATATATATATCATAATGTAATCAACATCAAAAGTAACACAAATTTAACATAGAGTCGAGATAAATTAAGCATACAAATTGTCTTTAGTGAAAGCACAATTTTGATCAAATTGTCTTATAGTATGTTCAACATTTTATTTTTTCTCTCAATTATTTTTCATACTAGAAATTTTCACTTTCTCTAAAAAAAATCACTTCTTCTTTCTAGAAATTTTTTTACTCTCTCTTGAAAATTTTCACTCTCCCTATAATACTCACTATCTCTCAATTTTTTATTTATTTTTATACCATTTCTCTAGAAATTTTTCATCATCTCTTTCTAGAATTTTTCACCATCACTCATTTTTTTTTTACTTTCTCATTCTAAATTTGTTTTAACTTTTTCTCTCTAAAATTTTTCACTTGCCCTCTCTAGAATTTTGTTAATTTTTCTCTTTATAATTTTTTTTCACTTTCTCAAGTATTGTGCTCTCTCTAGCTTTTTTACTTGTTTTTTTTCTGAATTTTTTCACCCACTCTAAAAACCTTTCACTTATTTTTACTCTCCATCTCTCTCTGTAATTTAATAAATCAAAAATTTTACTTTTATTTTTTTTATTCATGTATAAGGTAATTTATGTAAACCGTCTTCAAATAATTAATGAATGTTTATTAATTATATTCCATTCCATCCGAGTTATGGAATGGAAACCAATTAAACGCCACAAGTAGCTAGGCAAAACACATCCTATAAGTAGCTAGCACTTGGACAATTAATCAAGATAGAGGAAACTTTAACAAGGCTATCAACCGGGCGAATGGCCATGCAAAATATGCCAATATGTATATGTCTGCAAGCTGATCATTACGTACGTTCTGTGGAGGTACGTACGTATATATGAATTCACCTGCATGTCCGGTAAGAGAAATCAGCACATGCGCTGCATTCAAATAATATGATATATTGATATGATTCACCAGTACATTCTTGAGTTAACATATATATATATATATATATATATATATATATATATATATATATATATATAAAAAGAGCCATTGTATATTTGTATCAAACCATCCTGATATGTTTGAATGCAAGAAGTGAATGAAACTGAATTAATTAATCCAACTTAAAAATACTGATATGTTTTTTTAAGATTGGACTGATCATCAGTTCGTCGGATTAAATAGCCCCCATATCCTCAACTATCTAGGGAAGCCTGGGAGGGGGACGTGGGGTACTGGATTTCATTTAGTCCATGCAGTCCATTTGGACTAATTAAACTCAGAATTTTTTTTATCCCCCATACTTTACAATAATACAAAACTAGACTCATGGAAGATTATTTAATTAGGATATTGTTGCTCTTATTTTCTTGTAACTATTTATCCTTTATATATAGGAATTTCTTCCATATTAGGTTCTTACATGGATCTTATCTGTAACTTACTTTTTGGATAGTTGATAAACTTATTAGAAATTTGAGATTGAAACATAAATATCACCAAGTAGTAACAACATCTTAAAGCTTTTATTTTAATATGAGGACCACCATAGCCAATCACGTGTTGTCGGTTTGTTTAACTAAAAGCGAATTTTTTATTATTAAATAATCTGATAAGAACACAAACATGCTTATTATATAAAAAAAAAAAAAAAATTCCAAATAGTAACAAGCTCTTACGACATAAAAAAAAAAAAAAAAAATCTCTAAATAGTAACAAGCTCTTACGATTATAAAAAAAAAAAAAAAAAATCAAAAATAGTAACAAGCTCTTACGACTTAAAAAAAAAAAAAAAAAAAAAAAAATTACCAAACCGTAACAAGCTCTTCTTACATAAAAAAAAAAAAAAAAAAAAAAAATAATCATTCAAACCGGTTGAACTTCTTAAAACGAAAAAAAAAAAACTCACACTAAAACTCACACTAACAAATATTTGTTATAATAACAAATATTTTATTATAAAATATTTTATAATAACAAATATATGTATCATATTTTATAAAAACAAATATTTTATAATAAAAATAAAGAATATAAAATATTTTATAAAACAAATATTTTATAAAAACAAATATTTTATAATAACAAATAAAGAATATAAAATATTTTTATATCCTATTTTATATTTTATAAAATATAAAAATATTTGTTATTATAAAATATTTTATAATAACAAATATTTTTATATTTGTTATAAAATATTTTATATTTTATAAAAATATTTGTTATTATAAAATATTTTATAATAACAAATATTTTTATATTTTATAAAATATAAAATAGGATATAAAAATATTTTATAATAACAAATATTTTAAAAATATTTGTTATTATAAAATATTTTTATATCCTATTTTATATTTTATAAAATATAAAATAGGATATAAAAATATTTTATATTCTTTATTTGTTATTATAAAAATATTTGTTTTATAAAATATTTTATATTCTTTATTTGTTATTATAAAAATATTTGTTTTTATAAAATATGATACATATATTTGTTATTATAAAATATTTTATAATAAAATATTTGTTATTATAACAAATATTTGTTAGTGTGAGTTTTTAGTGTGAGTTTTTTTTTTTTTTTTGAAGCCGGAAGAAGTTCAACCGGTTTATGATTTTTTTTTTTTTTTTTATAAGCCGTAATATTTTATAACAAATATAAAAATATTTGTTATTATAAAATATTTTATAATAACAAATATTTTATATTTTATAAAATATAAAATAGGATATATAAAAATATTTTATATTCTTTATTTGTTATTATAAAATATTTGTTTTTATAAAATATTTTATATTCTTTATTTTTATTATAAAAATATTTGTTTTTATAAAATATGATACATATATTTGTTATTATAAAATATTTTATAATAAAATATTTGTTATTATAACAAATATTTGTTAGTGTGAGTTTTAGTGTGAGTTTTTTTTTTTTTTTTTAGCGGGAAGAAGTTCAACCGGTTTGAATGATTATTTTTTTTTTTTTTTTTTTTACAAGCCGTAAGAGCTTGTTACGGTTTTGATTTTTTTTTTTTTTTTTTTTTTATAAGCCGTAAGAGCTTGTTACGGTAGTCGATATTTTTTTTTTTTTTTTTTTATAAGCCGTAAGAGCTTGTTACGGTTTGGAATTTTTTTTTTTTTTTTTTTATACAATGAAATTTACAAATGTACTTCTGGTCAGATTATTTAATATTAAAATTCGTTTTAGTTAAAAACAAATGACAACGTATTGACTATGGTGGGGTCCTCATATTAAAATAAAAAAAGGTTCTGCAGTTGTTACTATTTGGATATTTATGTTTCAATCTCAAACCTTCCAATAAGTTTTATCAACCATTCAAAAAAGTAAAATTTGCAAGACTCCATAAAGAACTCATATGGAAGGCTCCCTATATATATATATATATATATATATATATATATATATATATATAATCATTAATCTTTTTATCATTCAAACAAACAATGATGGAATTAATCTTTTTATCATTCAAACAAACATCTATTTACATTAATGGAATTAATATTAACAAGATCAAAATATTGGGTGGGGGTAGGGGTAGGGGGAGGGGTGTTAATATGCTTTTATTATTAAAATATGAACCATCAAAAAATATTTAGTAAAGACATATTTGTCTAAATATATAAATTACCCTGCCCATAACAATTTTTCGCTAATATCAACTCCCTTTGATTAAATATGGAGCTGGTGAACAAATTGCGACTTAGTTGCCTACAAATACGGGTCAAACAAGAAGACATGGAATCACTTCCTTGCAGTCTACCCAAATATTATTGAACATACGAAGGGAATAATATACTAATACATGACGGTGCCCCTCCAAATAGACCCTTTTTTTTATTTTAATTTCCGTCCAAATCATCACCACTTTGAATACTACCAAACACAGAATCTCAGGAGGACAATAAAAAATATTAAATTAGACTTCTACCTACTACCATTTCACTTTAGAGACTATTTAATACTGCAGTAGTATACATTACATATAAACACATCAGTTACTCCATATAGTATGTGCTTTGCAATAAAACATTATGCTAGTTAATAGAACTATATATAGCAGTTAGTAAAAGGAAATTGATGGTGAGTTTATAACCAACTAAGAAAGAATACAAATTTATGAAACCCAAATTGAGAGTTAAACTTGGGAATTGATATTTTTATATAAAAAAATTAATATTTTCACATAATTTATTTTACATGAATAGTGAGCGAGGGAGTTCCACTTTTATATGAGAGAGACTCATGTGAAAATATTATTTTAACATGTAAAAATATCACTTTCCTTAAACTTAATATAAGTTATGAATTAAGCAAGATAAAATGTGGCAGAAATTGAATGCACTGCCATATTACCTCCCATTGTTATATTTATGAGCTTTTTTAGGTGAACATGAAAATTGGACATGGGTGTATTTGAACTTCACATATTTATAATTTTATCCATCATTGAGGGTCAAAATACAATTACGTGAAATTTAAATACACTCATGTCCAATTTTTTCACATAAAATTTTTGTATATTTATACATGATAATAGTAGTAACTTTAATTACAAGATAAGTATCAATTTGAAATATATACTACATCAGATTATGTACATCTATTTAATTTGTTATACATAACAACTCAAATTTGTAGGAGTTTGAATTAGGCAGAAGACCCCAAGTTACGTTGGACAAATTAAAGGGGGACCAAACTTAGTAGGAGACCAATTTTAATGGAATACAGTTGTCTCAATACCTAACTGTTACACTAGTACAAAGTAGTAAATAGAGAACACTTAAACCACAACGTTTTTATAAAAAACGTTATGGTATTTTTTTCCACAACGTTTTTAAACAAAACGTTGTAGATATATATGAAAAAACGTTATCTATTTAAAAGAGCATTTTTTTTTTTAATTTTAACTAGATAATGTTTTTTTTTTTAAAACGTTGTCTATGTCAAAAGACACGGAGGTTAAAAACTTGAAATTAAAACTGTGTTTGAAAAAAGGAGAGCGAGGTTGTCTAGCTAGGGTTTCGTTGCAGTCTCATTTGGCTGTCATTTGGCCATTTGGGGAGGACAAAAAGCTCACATTCAAGCTTCCAAACCCTATAATCAATTTTCTACATCTCAATAACACCGATTACAGGTTCTCTCTCTCTTATTGGTGATTGATTGAGTTTCTCCTCATTAATAAATTATGTCTTCATTGAAGAACGCTCCGATTTCTCTCCGAAATCTGGTATTCCGGACTATCAAATTTCTCCCGAGGTAAAGTCTGACCCTAGAACCCCGTTTCAGGGTTCGGGGAAACTAATTCGTGTAATGCAACGGAGGAAATCGATAACTAGCTCAGCCTCCAGAAGGTATGGTAATTAGCTTGTGTTTTCTCTCATTGTTCTAATTTGAGTTTTGATCTCCTTCAATATTGCAACTTTTGCAAACTAGGGTACGCGTGTCCTATTTTTTTGGTTTATGAGATGTGATTTAGCGTCTCTTGCACCAGGAGGATTGGTTCGTCTATTATGATCATGAGTTAATATGCAAGACAGATTTGCCTATGAGGATTAGTCTCCTTCAATATTGCAACTTTTGATTATGATCATTAGTAGCGGCAAAATGGTAACTGATAGTGCTCAAGGTATGTATTAGTTGTACTAGTTTTAACTTTTATGGGTTTTCCAAGATGAATTTTTAGCTTCTCATTACTAGTTAAGTGGTAGATAGTGATGAGTAGGCATTTGTAAGATGACTAAAGTTTATGATGGCCTATGTGAAATTTATGAAGATTATATAATATACAGGAGTTTGCAGCTGGTTCCTTTTATGGTTGTTCCCCTTCATGTAGTTGTTGCTATTGAATCAAAATCACTCTAGGGATTTGAGTTTAGGACTTACTACTGGTAGTAGCTGCTGTTGAATCTTTCTATTGTCATGTATGTTTCTGATTCAACTATACGGTTGTAGATTTGCAGGGATATTTGTCAGTGTGTTTATTTGTGAGACTAGTAGTAATCTGTTAACAGTTTTGTGAGACTGGTAGTATTCTGTTAAATTTGGATGGTTGTAATGCAGGTCATGTACAAATCATGATTCTGTGGTATAAGCTGGAGTATAATCTTTCTGACTCATATGTGCAAGGATAACTTATTTGTGGACTCTGACTGCTTGACCATTTATTAGATGAATGTGTTACTAAAGGTTAAAGATGAACACAAAATCTGGTTAATACGCGTGTCCAGCTTTATCAGCAACAAGAAAGGGAAGCAGCAATGTTAGTGAGCTAGGAAGCAGAGAACCTATACAATTTTGGAGGGTGATGATGATGCCAATAATGTTGGAGGTTCCATTGGCAATACTAATGTTTCTGCAAATTTGGACTCCCAAAAGATGGATACTCGGAAGAAATGTTTTAGGAAGAAGACTGAATATCAAGACAATGAAGATGATGAGGCATAGTGCTTGTTTCTTATGGCATGACATGGTACTTTTGTTTTGGCTGACTTCAATACTGCAGGTAGTTGCAGCTAGGAAATAAGAAAGACATGTTAAAAGACGGACTGCTCAGGTACTTCCCATTTTGCTACAATCTTATTAATGATCCTTAAATTTTAACTTGAATAATTTTCTTTTCCTTGTGGAGTAATTATTATTTTTCGTGGCAGGCTTGTGTATTCAAGAGACATCATGGAGCTACAGCTAAAGCAATGGGACTGTGAAGTCCTTATAAGGAAAAAGGAAACTTTGCCACAGCCACCGGTTACAGCTTCAGTTCAGGAGGTTTAACATAAACCCATAACAAATTGACGAATAGCATACAAGGTTAAGGCATTGACTTCCTCCAAATTGCTTTTTAAGTGCTCGATGTTAATTAAGAACCTTGACTTTATGAAACATTATTTTTGCCTTGAGATAAACAGTAATTCCTGTTGATTTCTTCACTGGTGATTTGATTTACTACAAATGGTTGGCCATTACTTTGCTAAGTATTGTTGGCCATTCAGAGCATTAGTGTTGTTTGAATTTTAAATAGCAGGAGCCATAGGAATGGTTTTTTGTTTTCATTGTTGAAGGATTTTACTAAAAGGTAAACAATGGCATGTTGTTTATGTTAAAAATAGTAGGTCATGTTCTACACTTTAATTATATCTCTGGGATGCTTTTTTTTGCTAATTGCAGCATCAAATCTTAAATTTGATGATAGTGAGATTCAAAAAAAGTACGAGGGAATTAAGTTTGAAGAAGTTCAGACTGAACTTGTTTAGCTCAAGGTAGTCTCTATCTCATAAAATAAATCAAATGATTTGAAGAAGATGGGGCAACGTATATTTGTGTTCATTATTGGTGGGGCGACTAGATCAGAGGTAAAATTTTCAAGATATTTCTATTCCATTACAAGTTTTGCAGTAAGTTGTACTTGGCCCTTAGTCTATTGTTTCTTTTGTTGTTCTCAGCTACTGCAGTAATGGTTACTGCACTGCAGTTCTGTTGTTGCACTAGAAGTTCCTTTTCAAGGTTATCAAAGTGTTGAAGGATAACTCGTAATACTTAGGCACTTCAATGCTTATGGTATTCGTTAAGTTGTTAGTATGTTCTCTATTTTTTTTCCTTCAAATTATATAAAAAAGTAATTTGAACTCAAACTAACATAAATTGTTTGACCAAATATCTAAACAAATTGAACTCTCTAATATTTCTTCTCCTGGAATAGAAACAGGCAATTGATTCAGCAGGTGCAGAGCATATGAATATTCCATATCTACTTGCACATACATTCAAAATATATTAGTGAATCTTATGTTTAAACCTTGCCATATTCAGGTCATATTGTCATAATGTCTTTCTACAATATGTCGAACCTGTGATGCACTTAACAGGACTGAGGAGATGGGACAAGAGGAGATTAGTGCTAGGCATTCACGATTCATCATACAAATTAGGCATTCACGGTGGTCCTCAGCCAAGCCACATTCAGAATGCAGATTAGGCAGCTGGCATGGTTCATCATATAGTTGAGAGATCTAAACCCAAGAAAATCAAAGTTGGTTCCTAATTTATTTATACAGAATGTTTGTTATTTTTCCTTCTCATATCTTGTGGCATTTTATACATCAACAAAATGCAAAAGCAACATTGCATTTACTCTTTTCATGTTCTGCCAACAAATTGTATAAGGGGTTACTGTAGAGTATAGAAGCTTTCTAACTTGTCATTATATGCAAATACTGTAAGACCCCAACTTTTATGAATAAAGATGAATTTTCTATAATTATAATTTTTGAATGAATTTGATATAATATTATAGTTATGGGTAATATTTATAAATTTTTCAAAGTACGCAAATTGTTATATAATATTCGATTGGTCGGGGAATATTCATTTTAACAGAGAATATTCATACGACGGCATAATCATTGGTGGACCCCACAACGAAATTATTGTCGGATTAAGAAAATGACAAAAATATTTTATGAAAATATAACTGTGGAAGTTTTACTGTTAACTCGTTGAAACACCCAAGTGTTAAAAGTCATGAGGAATACGCGTGGTTGCATAGTAGCCTTACGGTGATTGATTATTGATGCTACGTGAGAAGTCACTTAGTCTTTGTTTAATTATTGCTTTAGTAATTGTTGTATAGTATCTCACGTTATTTGATTCAATTATTGTCAATATTTTTTTTATATTATTAAATCAATAATTGAGATAACAAAGTTATTAATATTATTATTTGCAATATTAACGATGTCTAGAAGTTACGCGAGGAGAGGTTTGGTCACCTAATTGCTGGCGCCGATAAGGAGAAATCTTTATTGAAAAGTTCTCTTTCGTAAGAAACGACGCGGTGGATTAATAGTGTGAATAATAATAATGATGATGAAGTTTTGTTTTATTAGTATTATTAATGTAATAAAAGCGAGAAAAGTTTTTTATATAAAATGAGAATACTTTTATAAAGTTATTCATTTTATTAGGCTAATAGTAAAATCTTTTTTATATAAAGCAGAATACTTTTATAAAGTTATTCATTTTATTAGACAATAATTAGAATATATTATATTTTTTATTGTCATAGTACTGCGATAGTGTTTGCGTAGTAAAATCTTTTTAAAAGCTATTCTTTTATTAGATTATAAATAGAATATTTTATATTTTATTGTAAACCAATCTGGACCGTCAGTTTAAAGTAAATCGATCCGGACCTTTCATGGATTAGTTCTTATTAGATCCATTCTTCTATAAATGAAGCTCATTCATTCATTATTTCTTACGAATTCAATCGAAACTCTACAGAGAAAGCGTAGAGAGAATTATTCTTCTTCTATCTTGGCGTATTTCTTTAGCGTTTAAGAAAGCTTTTGAAGCGTAGTGCAAGTTTCTTCAAGTATATCCCCGCCCTACCGTCGTGAGTACTCTTCTTTATAAGGTAAGTGGGTATTATTTTTCATATTCATGAAGAGAACTTCATTATTCCATTCTTTTTTATTCTATTGGAATAACTTTGTATCATGTGATTTCACCCTATACTTGGTGATTTCATTGTTATTCCATTCTTTATTATTACGTTGGAACATCCCATCACATGCGTTTTTACGCGGGACTGGTTAAAATCTTTATTATTCATTGGAATATCCCGTCATGCATGCGTTTTACGTCGGATTCGATTCTCATTATTTATTATTACATTGGAATAACTTTGCATACGCCAACACCGCATGCATGGTGAATTTTCTTGTTATTCATTCTTTATTATTCTCATTGGAATATCCTATCGGTGCGTATTATACGACTCGGTTCCGTTATTTATTATTACATTGGAATAACACATACATCAATCTGCGCGCATGCGTGGTGATTTCTTTTGTTATTCCATTCTTTATTATACTCGGTTGGTTAAAGTTTTGACTTTCTATACTCCATAAAATTGGTGGAATATCCTTGATATTTAGGCTACATCCAAAGATCTTTTCGTGGAAATATTCTTACGAGCATTCTTGAATTTTACTCTACAAAGAAGTATCGTGTTGACAATTTGGAAGTTATTAGTTACGAATAAATTAATTCTTGAACTTGTTTTATTGAATTCTTATATCATTGTCATCATCCTCATATTTATATTTTGTTGAAAGTCATATGTGGCTCAGTAGTGCGTAGATGGACTTGATATGATTATGACCGAGGATTATTCAATGTAATCATGACCGTAATGTTACAAATGATGTGGTAAAAGTCCTCATTGGCGTGAGTGCATTGATGGACGGTTGTTATCATGATCATGACCATTGATGAATACATGAATATCATTGGCCGCGTAGTACGTGGATAATTTGTGGTTGTGATACTTATAAATATCCTTGGCCAGTAGTCTTGAGGATGATGTGGATTATTTATTAAAATTTGAGTCCAATGATAAAAGTGATGAAAACCTTTTAAATCATAAAAGATAGTAGATTTTATTCTCTACTTGACTCTTTTAATGGATTAGATGTTCACCGCAGATTAAACTTGATGTCTATTGTATTTTATCGGTTTAACACTATGAAGACTAATGATAATTTATTCGCATTATCTTAGTCATAATATTCTTCTTGGGCTAGTTGAGCTCACCTTTTCTTTCACTATTCTCTTGAGGAAATGAGAACGAGCGTGGGAGGGACTAGTCGGGGAGCGGGTGTGACGGTCAGGATGATAGTATTAGTAGTCCTCACTATTCTATTAAATAGTGTGATAATAAATGTAATGAGGACTTATTCGAGAGTGGATATTATGCAGAAGACAATATTTGTATTAAAACTCATGACTTTCTTGTTATATATTAAAGATTGTATTTGTATTCTATACCATGTATTTGGCGACTCGAGAATAGGTGATGTATACCTATTTTGGGGCGTCATGAGTTAATATCGAGCTTAAGGATATGATCCCCGACTAAGATGTGAGACAAGAACTAGGGGGGAGAGATGGGGAATTCCTTCGCTAGTATGACCTACCTAAGTTTATTTGGTATTTAATTGGTCGGATTGAGTATAGGGATAATATGTGATATGTTAATTAACCCTTGTTTTGTGTGGTGATTTGAATATGGCATCCGAGAATATTGAGAACGTCGATGGAGCACAGAGAGTATTAAGTCTCCACAGATCAATAACTAGGACAATGTGCATCGAGAAAGGCGACAATCCTCATGCAAACAACAACATCGACCAAATGATGAACAATGGAATGTTAGAGGCTTCATCTGATTCATGTAACATCAAAGTAGAGCGGCTCTTGTCCAAAATACTGGTGGAAACACTGGCAACTCTCGGACGATCACCGCCAAATAGTTCAAGGAGCTGGGGCCACCGGAGTTTTTTGGAGAGCCAAAACCACTTAAGGCGGAGACGTGGATAAAACAGATCAATAAGATATTTGATATCTTAGGTTCCTCTGAGGAGCAAAAGGTTCCCTTTGCCACCTTCATGTTGCAGGCAGAGGCAGATTCTGGTGGGAATCTATAAAGCGTACTCAACCTGCCATACTAAAGATGTCTTGGGAAAAGTTTCAAGAACTGTTCAATGACAAATACTTTCCTGAAAGTATTCGTCACATGAAAGAGGTAGAGTTCATTAAACTGGAGCAAAATAACATGAATGTGTCGCAAAGACTGAAGCCAAATTTTGCCGATTTGTCCGGTTTGCGTCCCATTTGGTTGATAATGAGTAGAGAATGATCACGAAAGTTTCTAAGAGGTTTAAAACCCGAGATACGTCAATATCTTATCTCTCATAAAGCGTGTTTGTATTAGGATGTTGTTCATAGGGCTCGATTATTGGAGTGCGATAATGAGTCAACCCAACCAAAAGAAAGAAGGTAAGCAAAATGATAATCTTAGTGATACTTGATCGTGAAGCGGTGACAATAAGCGTGGAGGAATCAACATGCGAAATGGTAACCGCCGGTGGTAATCATGGCCAAAAGAATAAGAATGGACATTTCAAGAAGAGGAGATTCAATAATGATGGAAAGACGCGTCGACCAACAATTCGTGGTTAAGGAAGGAGAACGACCACCTATCATATGCTTGGATCACGGAGGGAAGGACACATCGGTCAAAGCTAGCGATGTCGTCAAAGCGTGTTATAATTGTGGAAAGAAGGTCACCTAGCCCAATTTTGTCGTTCAGAGAAGACAAGTTCAGCTAGGATGGAGGCACCAAAGGATGTTCGAGGAAAAGTCAAAAGCGATGGTCTGAGGGAGACCATTTGTCGTGACCTCCCGAGAAAGCAAGGAACCGAATGAGGTCATCACGGGTAAAGCTTATCATAAACTCTGGCGAAGTATATACCTTATTTGATACCGGTTCTACCCATTCTTTTATTTCTCTACTTTGCGCTCAACATTTAAATTTAACTCCGGAGAAATTAGACTTTGACTAATCTGTTAAAACTCCGTTGGGAGAAACCTTCATTACATCCACTGTTTATAAGTCTTGTTTGGTTCAAATCGGTACCCTCACATTACCTGTCGATCTTATTTTATTGAAAATACTTGCATTTGACGTAATTCTAGGGATTGATTGGTTAACTACTCATCATTAAAAATTGATTATTTTTCGTAAGGTTGTTAGCTTTCATATTCTAACTTGACCTATTATGAAAATTCAAGCAATCAAACCATTAAAATCAATCACTGTCATCTCAAGCCATAAAGCTATTCGTTTATTGAAAAACGAATGTCAAGCTTTCTTAGCTCATGTCACGGATCTAAACAAAAATACGTCAGTTTTGAATGATATTTCTATTGTTAATGAATTTCCTGACGTATTCCCTGAAGAACTTCCTTGCCTACCCCCAGAACGTGAAATTAAATTTTGTATCGACTTTGAACCCAGTACAAAACCCATTTCCAAAGCCCCATATCGAATGGCTCCTATTGAACTTCAGGAGTTAAAGACCTAACTGCAGGAATTGTTAGACATTGGCTTTATTTGTCCTAGTACTTCTCCTTGGGGTGCTCCTGTTCTATTTGTGAAGAAGAAAGATGGGAGTATGCGACTTTGTATTGATTATCGGGAGTTGAATCATATCACCGTCAAAAATAGGTACCCATTGCCACGTATTGATGACCTATTTGACCGGATTCTGGCGCGCCAAATTCTTTTCAAAGATTGATCTTCGTTAGGATATCACCAATTGAAGATTAGAAGGCAGATGACATTCCAAAGGCGGCTTTCAGAACTCGGTACGGGCATTATGAATTTCTAGTCATGTCTTTTGGATTGACTAATTCTCCTGCTGCCTTCATGGATATGATGAACTGAGTATTCAAGGAATATTTGGATCACTTTGTGGTCGTCTTTATTGATGACATCCTTATTTATTCCAAAAGCCGTGAAGATCATGAGCAACACTTGAGGCTGATACTTCAAAAGCTTCGTAAATATAAGTTTTATGCCAAGTTAAAGAAATGCGAGTTCTGGCTTGAGGAAGTAGCATTCCTTGGGCACGTGGTATCAAGTCATGGAATATCTATTGACCCAGGAAAGATTAAAGCTATTCAAAGCTGGGAGCAACCTAAATTAGTGACCGAAATACGTAGCTTTCTCGAACTTTTTGGTTATTATTATCGGAGATTCAGTAGAAGGGTTTTCTCGAATCGCTACTCCCTTAACTTCGGTGACTGAAAGAAGATACAAAATTCGGTTGGAGTGAGGAATGCGAGAAGGGTTTTCAAGAACTAAAGAGAGGCTTATTTCAAAGACTGTTACGACAATACCATCGGCTCGGAGGATTTGTCATCTCTGATGATGCTTGAAGCAAAGGGTTAGGATGTGTTCTCATGCAACATGGGAAAGTCATAGCCTTTATGCCTCTCGACAACTCAAAGAATATGAGAGGAATTATCATACTCATGATCTAGAGTTGGCGGTTTGTTATCTTCGTGACTTAAAATTTGGAGGCATTACTTGTATGGGGAGAAAGTGGAGATCTTTACTGGATCATAAAAGCCTCAAATATTTCCTCACTCAAAAGGAACTAAACATGCGACAACGACGTTGGCTTGGCTCATTGAAAGATTATGATCATACCATCAATACCATCTCGAAAAGTGAGCGTGGTAGGTGGCGCATTGAGTAGAAGATCATATCGCGGTCTTAGTGCGATATATTGTCAATGAAAGGCCCATTTTGTATGACTTGCAAAGGATGGAGATAGAGATAAAGACTCAGGGACCCAAGTGATGATGGCCGAATATCACGAGTGGGCCGACTTTAATCGATAAAGTTAAAGCTGCTCAAGCTTCAGACCTGGAGCTGATGTATATAAGGAAGAAAGTACAAAAAGGTGTTATGCCGGAAGCAAGAATCGATGAAGAAGGAATACTTTGAGTCAACTCCAGACTTTGTGTTTCTAACGACCCTGAGTTAAAGTATAAAATCATGATGGAGGCGCACAACACACCGTTTACAATCCATCCTAGGAGTACTAAAATGTATCATGATCTTCAACATACATTTTGGTGGGGCAATATGAAGAGAGAGATAACGCTGTTTATCCCAAGGTGTCTAACGTGTCAATGAGTCAAGGCGGAGCATCAAGTACCAAAAGGTCCATTGCAACCAGTTGAAATTCCAGAATGGAAGTGGGAGCACATTACCATGGATTTCGTTACTGGTCTTCCCAAGGTTTCTCAAGGTATAGATGCAATTTGGGTCATTGTTGATAGATTGACCAAGTCTGTTCATTTCTTACCTATAAGAGAAACTTATACACTTGAAGGTCTTGCTCGTATGTACATAAACGAGGTTGTAAGATTGCATGGTATACCAGTATCCATAGTTTCTGATCGAGACCCAAGATTCACTTCACGATTTGGGTTAGTTTGCAAAATGTTATGGGCACGGATTTACGATTTAGTTCGGCATATCATCCTCAAACGGACGGACAATCAGAGAGGATTATTCAAACTCTTGAAGATTTATTAAGACTCTGTGTCCTTGACTTCAAGGGAAGTTGGGACAAGTTCTTACCATTGGTGGAGTTTTCCTACAACAATAGTTATCAAGAAAGCATTAGCATGGCTCCATTCGAAGTGTTGTATGGAAGAAAGTGTCGTTTTCCAGTATGCTGGGATGAGGTGGGTGAAGAAAGTGTCGTTTTTCAGAATGGAAGTGGGAACACATTACTATGGATTTAGTTATTGGTCTTCCCAAGGTTTCTCAAGGCATAAATGCAATTTGGGTCATTGTTGATAGATTGACCAAGTCTGCTCATTTCTTACCAATACGAGAAACTTATACACTTGAACGTCTTGCTCGTATGTACATAAATGAGATTATAAGACTGCATGGTATGCTAGTATCCATAGTTTCTGATTGAGACCCGAGATTCACTTCACAATTTTGGGTTAGTTTGCAAAAAGCTATGGGCACGGATTTACGATTTAGTTCGGCATATCATCCTCAGACGGACGGACAATCAGAGAGGACTATTCAAACTTTGTGTCCTTGACTTCAAGGGAAGTTGGGATATGTTCTTACCATTGGTGGAGTTTTTCTACAACAACAGTTATCAAGCAAGTATTGGCATGGCTCCATTTGAGGCGTTGTATGGAAGAAAGTTTCGTTCTCCAATTATCTTTGGGATAAGGTGGGTGAAGCGGCGTTGTTGGGGACCGGAGTTGAATGCGTATGACTACACGGAAAGATTCAAACGATCCGACAACGTATAAAAACCTCACAAGACCAATAAAAGAGTTATGCCGATCTTCATCGAAAGGGCGTGGAATTCGATATTGGAGATCATGTGTTGTTACATGTTGCTTCCATGGAAAGGAGTTACGAGATTTGGAAAAGAGAAAGCTCGATCCTCGATTCGTTGGCCCATTTTAATCCTCGATCGAGTAGGAGGCGTAGCCTATAGACTTGTTTTTTTACCGCCAAGTATGTCTCGTGTTCATAACGTTTTCATATATCCATATTACGTAAATATGTGAAAGACCCGAACCACATTATTGAGTTTAGCCCTGGACGAAATAGCGGAAGATTTAACGTATTTAAGAGGTTCTGTTCAAATCTTGGATAAGGAGGAACATATTCTACGCTCAAGGTTATACCTTAAGTCAAAGTTTTATAGAGGAACCATGATGTTGAGGAAATGACACGGGAGTTAGAATCGAAATGAAATCAAGGTATCCTTACCTCTTTGACATACAGTCGCATACCTAATTTCGAGGGCGAAATTTCATAAGAAGGGAGATTGTAAGACCCCAACTTTTATGAATAAAGATGAATTTTCTATAATTATCATCATTTTTGAATGAATTTGATATAATGTTATAGTTGTGGGTAATATTTATAAAATTTGCAAAGTCATGAAGTTGTTATATAATATTCGATTGGTGGGGAATATTCGTTTTAACGAGAGAATATTTGTACGACGGCACAATCATTAGTGGACCCACAATGAAATTATTGTCGGATTAAGAAAATGACAAAAAATATTTTATAAAAATAACGACGGAAGTTTTACTGTTAGCTTGTTGAAACACCCAAAGTGTTAAAAAATGCACAGAATCTGGCGTGGTTGCATAGTAGCACCAGTATTGATTATTGATGCTTACGTGAGAAGTCACTCGGTCTTGTTCAATTATTGCTTGATGAATTGTTGCATAGTATCTCACGTTATTTGATTGATTATTGTCAATATTTTTTATATTATTAAATCAATAATTGAGATAACAGAGTTATTAATATTATTATTTGCAATATTAACGATGTCTAGAAGTTACGCGAGGAGAGGTTTGGTCACCTAATTGCGTGCAATAGGAAGAAATCCTTATTGGAAAGCCCCTCTTTCTGAGGAGCGACACTTGGTCGATTAATAGTGTGAATAATAATAATGATGATGAAGTTTTGTTTTATTAGTATTATTAATGTAATAAAAGCGGAAAAGTTTTTTATATAAAGCAGAATACTTTTATAAAGTTATTCGTTTTATTAGGCTAATAGTAAAATCTTTTTATATAAAAGCAGAATACTTTTATAAAGTTATTCGTTTTATTAGACAATAATTAGAATATATTATATTTTATTATGCATAGTGTTTGCATAGTGCACTGCATAGTATTTCCATAGTAAAATCTTTTTAAAAGTTATTCGTTTTATTAGATTATAAATAGAATATATTATATTTTATTGTAAACCAATGCGGACCGTCTAGTTTAAAGTAAATCGATCAGATAGTTCATGGATTGGTTCTTATTCGATCCATTCTTCTATAAATAGAAGCTCATTCATTCATTATTTATTATGAATTCTTTGAAACTCTAGAGAGAGAAACTTTAGAGAGAATTATTCTTCTATCTTGGCGTATTTCTTTAGGGTTTAAGAAAGCTTTGAAGCGTAGTGCAAGTTTCTTCAAGTATATCCCGCCCTACCGGTGAGTACTCTTCTTTATAAGGTAAAGGGGTATTATTTTTCATATTCATGAAGAGAACTTACATTATTCCATTCTTTATTATTACATTGGAATAACCTATATCTGTGATCTACCCTATACTTGGTGATTTACATTGTTATTCTATTCTTTATTATTCATTTGGAACATCCCTGTCGATTGCATTTTCTGTAGGACTGGTTCCGTCTTTATTATTCCGTTAGAATATCTGTCATGCATTTTACTGTAGGACTGATTCCGTTATTTATTATTCGCATCGGAATAACATACATCTAAATCGCATGCATAGTGATTTTTGTTGTTATTAGTTCTTTATTGATCCATTGGAATATCCATGTTGGTGCGTACACGCTGACACAAGTTAGATTATTTATTATTCATTGGAATAACTGCATACATCAAATACCGCATGCATGGTGATTTCTTTTGTTATTCCATTCTTTATTATACTTAGTTGGTTAAAGTTTTGACTTCTATACTCCATGAAATTGGTGGAATATCCTTGATATTTGTGATTCATCTAGTATCTTTTAGTGAAAATATTCTTCTGAACATTCTTGAATTTTACTCTATAAAGAAGTATCATGTTGACAATTTGGAAGTTATTAGTTCCTAAATAAATTAATTCTTGAACTTGTTTTATTGAATTCTTATATCAATGTCATCATCCTCATATTTATATTTTGTTGAAAGTCATCTGTGGCCTATAATGCATAGATGGACTTGGTATGATTATGACCAGGGATTATTCAATGTAATCCTGACCGTAATGTTACAAATGATGTGGTAAAAGTCCTCATTGGCCCGTAGTGCATTGATGGACAGTTGTTGGCATGATCATGACCATTGATGAATACACGAATATCCTTGGCCCGTAGTGCATGGATAATTTATGGTTGTGATACTTATGAATATCCTTGGTCAGAAGTGCGGGGATGATGTGGATTATTTATTGTCGAGTCCCCGATAAAAGTGATGAAAACCTTTTAAATCATAAAAGATAGTAGATTTTATTCTCTACTTGACTCTTTTAATAGATTGCATGTTCCACTGTTGTTAAACTTGATGTCTATTATATTTTATCAGTTTAACATTGTTGAAGACTAATGAAAAATTATTCTGCATTATCTTAGTCATAATATTCTTACAGGGCTAGTTGAGCTCACCCTTTCTTTCATTGTTCTCTTCAGGAAATGAGAACGTAGCCGGGATTAGTCGGGGAACGGAGTGACGGTCTAGATGATAGTATTAGTAGTCCTCACTATTCTGTTAAATAGTGTGACAATAAATGTAATGAGGACTTATTCTGAGAGTGGATATTATCTAGAAGATAATATTTGTATTAAAACTCACAGCTTTCCTGTTGTATATTAAAGATTGTATTTGTATTCTATACCATGTATTTGGCAACTCAGAATAGGTAATGTATACCTATTTTGGGGGCATCACAAATACTTAAAGTAGAGAGGCTCTATACCTTTCTCCCAATTTATGTATATCTGTTTTTCTGGAATTTTTGAAATTTTCCTCTATTTGTTAATGTCTTGTCATACTTTGAAGATAAGAATGTTTGTTGAAACTATAGAATTGTGTGTGGTTTGATTACTTGGAATCTTTGATAAATGATTGAAGTTACAACTCTTTTAATCTTTTAGGCTATAATATGCAAATCTTTCAGGCATTAGCATATTACAGGTGCATTGGTAACGTAGGTGAACCACAACCTTTTTTCTTTTTTTTTAATCTACAACATTTTAAAAACGTTGTGTAAATGTGCCTAAACGTTGTCTGATATATTAAACTACAACATTTTTATCCAAAAAACGTTGTGGAATCATACCTTCTACAACGTTTTTAAGCATCTGCTAATTTATGGAAAACAATTCCACAACATATTTTTCTTAAAAAACGTTGTGTAATGTGCTTAACTACAACATTTTAAAAACATTGTGTAAGGGTGTCAAATAGATGACACCCTTAACCACGACGTTTTTCTGACTAAAACCGCAACGTTTTTTCCGCGTTGTCTATTTACTACTTTGTAGTAGTGTTAGCTTGTCTCGAAGAAAATTGAAGCGTGTGGAATATTGGAGAGGATTGGTGAAAATATCAATTATTTGATCATTAGTAGAGACATAAAATATAAGAAGAGTACCTTTGGCTACTCGTTCTCGAACAAAATAAAAATCAACCTCAATATGCTTCGTACAAGCATGAAACACAAGATTGGCAACAAGATAAGTTACACCTATATTATCACACCAAAGTATTGGTGGATTTTAAGAAAAAATACCGAGTTCACCAAACAATGATTACAACCATATACAAGCTCAGCAGAAGCATCAACAAGCACTTTATATTCGTCATCGGTAGAGGAGTGTGCAACAGTAGTGCGTTGTTTCTTTGATGACCATGAGATAAGATTAGGACCCATGTAAATAGTAAATCCTCCATTTGACTTACGATCATCAACACAACTAGCCCAATCAGAATCCGTGAAAGCTTGTAAAAGCTATAGAATTAGAAGAACGAACTATAGATAATCTATGAGCAGAATTGGAGATAATGTAGGATGCATTTAACAGCTGCCCAATGTTCTACACTAGGAGCATACATGAGAGTGGCATATTGTAAAGCTCCCATTATTTGTCTATATAATTTAGGATCAGAGAAAGCAACATGTGACGTAGTGGTCAAATTTGCGACAACAGAGGCTGGTGTGCAAAGAGGTTTGCAGTTGGACATAGATGTCTGTTGTATGATATCGTGAATATATTTCCGTTGTGAAAGAAATATCTCATTGCCCAATGGAACGACTTCTACTCCTAGAAAATAATGTAAGGTACCTAGATCCTTAAGCGAAAACTTGCGGCTTAACACAATGATCATTTCATCAATGGCCTCATTAGAGTTTTCTATCAGTATAATGCATCTACATAGACCAATATAATTAAATGTATTGTCCAACATGAAATACGAACATTGATGTGTACTCAGAACGAGACATATATCACAAACCCAATTGTATGAGAAAATTAGATAATTGTGAGAATGATGCATGCACATGGTGATTGCTTAAGGCCATAATACGAGCGATGTAGTTTACAGACATGGACATGATGATTAGGATCCTCAAATCCAAATGGTTGGAGAATAAAGACGGTTTCTGACAGTGTCCCATGTAAGAATGCATTATTAGCATCCAGTTGTTGAATTTTCCAAGACTTAGAAACGGCCAGAGAGAAAATCACCCGAATGGTAGTATGCTTATAACAACCGGACTAAAGGTTTCAGAGTAGTCTAAACCCTCTTCTTGATTATAACCCTTAGCAATAAGATAGGATTTGTATTGATCGATTTTCCCATCAGCTCTCTTTTTAACTTTGAACACCCACTTACAATTAACAATGTTCATAGAATGAGATTTGGGAACAAGAGTACACGTACGTACCATATACTCAAAATTGCATTAATTTCATCAACCATCGCTTTGCACCAATGAGGGTGGCAATATGCTTTTGAGAAGGTTGTCTCGGAATGAGAATCTAAGACCGAGGTTAGAGCCGATGGTTGATTATAATCTCCAACTCGACGAGTCATAGAACGAATCATTACATGTGAAACTGGTGGATTAAAGTCCAAATTTGCATATGTTGGGAGGGTAATATTGATGGCAACATATAAAGATTCTAAGGAATTGATATATAGTTGCTGATTGTGATTGCCCGGACTTTGAGGAAAGATCAACAAATATAGGAATAATATGAGCATAAATGTTGTTTAATCGTGCAGTTCAAACATGTGTTGCATCATTCCTGTTAGATTTGTAATATATGCAAGCATATAATCAAATTGCATAAATAGAACGGAAGTGTGATAAAATAATATTTTAAAATTTTATTACAGACCATCACCATGATCATCCTTGTGCACAATTATCAATTAAGCAAAAGAGACGGAGATAGAGAATCATACCCTTGTACAACCGTGCTTCCTTATGTACTAGTTTAACTCCAAGTCCTTAGCGTTCTCCTTGAACTCCACCTGTTAGATTCATTTTTTTAATCAACGTTAGCCACCCAAGTATTTGGCATCTAGAGATGATCCACCAAGGAATAATATATATTCAAGAAGATGGGTGTTGGCAAAACCCTAGTTTTCTCTCAATAGAGAATATATAAGTACTCTCTCCCAACGATTGGAAAAACACATGTTGTGTAACTTCAACTCATAATAAGACTCCTTTTATTTATAGATGTAGATAACCTTCCTAAACTATTTAGGAATAGAGTTTTATTTAATTAATTAAACTCTTTTAATTAATTAGACTCATATGAAAGTACTTTTATTAATTAATTCTTAATTAAACCCGTTTAGGAACTAAATAATAATAATTGTAATAATAATAAGACTCCACTTATTAATTTATATTTAATATTTTAAAATATTAAATAATAAATATTAAGCTATTTAATTTATTCTATCATAGATTAAATTAAATATATTTAACTTATTATTACGATTATCTCATTTACTTCTTAAATGAATATTTTTCTTTTCATGATTGTGACCTTTTAGGTTCTCAATATAAAGGTTGTTAAAAAATCAATTAGAAAATTCTAATATTATTTAAATAAATAAATTAAACTATTTAATTCATTTAAATAAATAATATTTATTGTGAGACCCCAAATTTTATGAATAAAGATTTAAATTTTCTCGAAATATTTTTTTAATATTATGGAGTAAATTTGATATAATGTTATAGTTGTGGGTAATATTTATAAATTTTGCAAAAGTACATGACGTTGTTATATAATATTCGATTGGTGGGGAATATTAGGTATGGCGACACAATCATTGGTGGACCCCATAACGGAATTATCATTCGGATGGAGAAAGCGACAAAAATATTTTTATGAAAATAACTAGGAAGTTTTACCATTAAAACTATTGAACTACTCGGTAGTAAAAGTACGATGTCTGGCGTGGTTGCATAGTTGCACACGGTATTGATTATTGATGCTTACGTGAGAAGTCACTCGTTTTGTTCAATTATTACTACGATAATTGCCGCATAGTATCTCGCGTTATTTGATTCAATTATTGTCAATATTTTATATATTATTAAATCAATAATTGAGACGCGAAGTTATTAATATTATTATTTGCAATATTAACGATATGTCAGAAGTTACAAGAAGAGGTTTGGTCACCTAATTGTGTGCCAATAAGGAGAAATCCTTATTGGAAAGCCCCTTTCACAGGAATGACACAGTCGATTAATATTGTGAATTATAATAATGATGATAAATGTTGTTAAATATATTGAGGTGTCTTTTTATGAAGTCACGGAAGTTTATATATATACACATATATATAAATTTTTTTTTATTAGTATTATTAATGTAATAAAAGCAGAAAAGCTTTTTATATAAAAGCAGAATATTTTATAAAGTTATTTGTTTTATTAGACTATAAATAGAATATATTATATTTACATTATGTATAGTATTTTGCATAGTAAAATCTTTTTATATAAAAGCAGAATACTTTTATAAAGTTATTTATTTTATTAGACTATAAATAAAATATATTATATTTTATTATCGCATAGTGTTTGCATAGTTCTTGCATAGTATTTTGCATAGTAAATTTTTTTATATAAAAGCAGAATACTTTGTAAAGTTATTTTTTTATTAGACAATAATTAGAATATATTATATTTTATTATGCATAAAGTACTGCATAGTATTTGCATAGTAAAATCTTTTTATATAAAACATAATACTTTTATAAAGTTATTTGTTTTATTTGACAATAATTAAAATATATTATATTTTATTATGCATAGTGTTTGTATAGTGCTGCATAGTGTTTGCATAGTAAAATCTTTTTATATAAAATGAATACTTTTATAAAATTATTTATTTTATTAGACTATAAATAGAATATATTATATTTTATTTAAAATATTTTGTTTTATTAGAATATTTTATTAATCTTTGCGCATAGTAAATTAATATGGATCAGTCCATTTAAAAGTAAATCAATCTGGACCGTTTCATGAATTAGTTACGTTTGATCCATTCTCCTATAAATAGAAGCTCATTCCTTCATTATTTCTTACGAATTCATCGAACTACAGAGAGAAACTATAGAAAAAAAGAAGAAAAGTATTCGCTTACTTTACTACTCCTATATCCGGTTTCTTCTAAGGTAAGGGTATTATTTCTTTCAGTATTCATGAAGAGAACTTACATTATTCCATTCTTTATTATTACATTGGAATAACTTTGTATACAGGTTACCCTATACTTGGTGAAATTCTTACATTATTCCATTCTTTATTATATTGTTGGAATAACACATGCATGCATACACATGACACTTTGGTTCCATTAATTATTATTACATTGGAATAAACCTATCTATCGATTCTATCGCATGCATGGTGATTTCTGTTGTTATTCTATTCTTTATTATTACATTGAAATATCACGCCGGTGCTTAATTTCGCTTTGACGACTGATTTAGATTATTTATTATTCGGTTGGAATAACTTTGTTTGTGCGATCTATCGATGCTGGTGATTTCTTTTGTTATTCCATTCTTTATTATACTCAGTTGGTTAAAGTTTTTACTTCTATACTCCATGAAATTAGTGGAATATCCTTGATATTTGCGTTTCATCCAGTATCTTTTCATGAAAATATTCTTCTGAGCATTCTTGAATTTTACTCTACAAAGAAGTATCATGTTGACAATTTGGACGTTATTAGTTCCTGAATAAATTAATTCTTGAACTTGTTTTATTGAATTCTTATATCATTGTCATCATCCTCATGTTTATTTTATGTTGAAAGTCATATGTGGCCTGTAGTGCATAGATGGACTTGGTATGATTATGACCATGGATTAATCGGTATAATCATGACCGTAATATTACAATGATGTGATAAAAGTCCTCATTGGCCCGTAGTGCATTGATGGACAGTTGTTGGCATGATCATGACCATTGATGAATACACGAATATCCTTGGCCCGTAGTGCATGGATAATTTGTGGTTGTGATACTAATGAATATCCTTGGCCGTAGTGCAGGGATGATGTGGATTATTTATTAAGCTGAGTCCCAGCGATAAAAGTGATGAAAAACCTTTTTAAATCATAAAAGATGGTAGATTTTATTCTCTACTTGACTCTTATAATGGATTGCTTGTTCCGCTGCAGTTAAACTTGATATTTGTTATATTTTATCAGTTTAACATTGTTGAAGGCTAACAATAATTTATTCTGCATTATCTTAGTCATAATATTTCTTACTGGGCTAGTTGAGCTCACCCTTTCTTTCACTGTTCTCTTCAGGAAATGAGAATATAGCTGGGACGAGTCGGGAAACGGAGTGACGGTCCAGATGATAGCATTAGTAGTCCTCACTATTCTGTTAAATAGTGTGACAATAAATGTAATGAGGACTCCTTTGAGTGTGGATATTGTCTAGATGACAATATTCTTATTAAAACTCTCGGCTATGTTTTGTCATATTTTTATACGACGTTTGTATAATTAAGTTGTATTTGTATTTTGTACCATGTATCTGGCGACTCAAGATGGGTGATGTATACCTATTTTTGGGGGCGTCACATTTATTTCACAATAAGGATATATAAGCCCCCTTAGCGATCAACGACTTTCCAAATAATATAGATTTTAATATTAATCATAAAAGAACTTTTCAGTAAATAGTTACCGTACAATTCAATCCTTCTACCATACAATGTCCCAATTAAATATAAGACATGAAATTATTGTCAAGTCCTATTTTATTTAATTATATGTATTCCGATTCTTAAATGCACAACTCTAAATAATGCAAATTAAAAACTCCTTTCTAATTTCATTCTACCTTAGCCAATGATTACTGAGTCATCATTTATCGAATCACATAAGACATTCTCTCCTTTTACCAGAAATGGTAGATTCTTTGTTGATCATTTACTATATCTCCATGTACAACTTATTATATCTAAGCATACACTTTAATTGATATACCCTAAGGGTCTTAAGGAATATGTCGAAGCATAACTCATCATACACAAAATATAACTATAATGATCTTAAGTCCAAGGATCACTTGTACTACTATCACTTAAGAAATTTCTTTTGATAGATATTGAGTAAAACTCCATTAGATATTCATTAATTTAGCGAGCCACATTCAGTGAACTTATTCTCTAATAAGAACCTACTACATACTTGATTTAGTGTCTCCAAACAAATGATCATGAGATTAATCATCCTCTTCTTAAGAGCAAGCATTGTATGTACCAATCTATCTAGATTCACCAATCCCCAATTGAATCCCCAATTTAGGAATCCAACGATTAAGAACGATTTTAGTTTTAAGCTATCTAGGATTTAGATCTCATTAGCATGATCATCTTCATGATTCTAAAAGTATTGCTCAAAATTATGGGTTTATCACACTTAATATAACAACATACTGTGGATAATGAAAATGCCTTTAAATAATTAATTTTTTTATTAATAAAAGAATAAACTGATTACAAAGTATATGCAACATCATATCAAATATGATTGGCTTACGTGCATACTACTTTCAATTCCTAGTATGAGACATGGGAATGGAGTGGACCAAGGGTGTATCTGGATGAGAGGGAAATGAGAATGATGTAGATTGTGGTGGCATAGTAGAAGGAGAAATTGGGGGAAACGGTTGAAATGCAGTCAATTTCTCAGTAGAATGTTTGGATTGGGGCTCAGATTGTCTGGATTGAGGCTTATACTGTCTTAATTGGGCAGAAACAGAAACTGAAACAGGGGATATAAAGACCCAATGATGACTATGTAGCATTGGTTGCATGTTAGTGTCAAGATGAGATACATGTTTATATATATAATGGAAAATTAATAGTCATCATTAAATCAAAAAATGCCTAGGACTATAAAAACGATTAGTTTTTAAATCTAGAAATGATATCCAATGTGAGAAGAACTATAAATAGAGAAAAGATATGTTGTAGAACGATAATCAAACTTATGACGATTACACATACGAATAAGAGAATAACACAAGCATCTAAACACTTTTAAGAATGAGTAATCAAAAGACTAATTAAAAATGCATTCATAAGGGGATTTATTCTGAGAAACACAAAAAGTCATACGATTAATTAGAAAAAAAGTTGTGTTAAAAGCAAAATGCCAGAATTTAAAGGGAACACGTGAGTGTACAAACAATGTGAGTTCAGTTTTAACAATGTGACGATTTCACCGTTCAACTATGCCATTTTGTTCATGTGTATGTGGACAAGAAATTCGATGTGAAATTCTAATATTTTTTTTAAGAAAGTATGCAACATACGATATTCTCCACCCGAATAAGTTTGAATCGATTTAATTTTGCAATTAAATTGACGTTCAACTAGCAATTGGAATTTTTGAAAAATAGGAAAGACATCAAATTTATTATGCATTGGATAAAACCAAATATATTTGGAATACAAATAATTATAAATAATGAAATAATGGTGCCCTTCTGTTGACATAATGGGCCCCAAACATCACTATAGATCAAATCTAAAGCAGAATTACTTTCCTAACTGAAAAACATTACATAAAGGTAACTTATTGACATATGTCTTATTACTACCAATTATTTGTTAAAGAACACGAGTGTGTGGATGACCAAGACGACTATGCCAATAATTAGAGGACATTTTAGCTAAAATAAAGGTTGATGGAGATTGGTTGGCTGGAGAGCTGATGTTGGAGAGGCTATACAACCCATGATTACTCGGTCCTGAAAGGAGGATTTTCCCCAACTTGAGATCCTTCACATAAAAAACATTAGGACGAAACTCAAAAAAGACATTATTATCATATGTAAATTTTTGAACAGATAATAATGATTTATTGAGTGAAGGAACATGCAATATATCATTAACATTAAAGGAGGATCGATGTAGGAGTAAGTAAAGAAGAAGAGTCAACATGAGCAATACCAAGACCATTACCATTACCTACTTGGAGAGTATCAGGCCCATTGTTAGTATTAGCACGACTAAGCGAAGAAAAATCTAGTGTGGCATGATGAGTAACACCCATGTCAAGGAACTAAGCATTTATATGAGTGATTGACTGATAGAACGAATCTGTGTTAGCATTAGGTGGATTGACGTAATTGTATCGTTGGTCACAAGTTTTCGTTGTGTGATTAAAACAAAACAAATCTAACATTTGGTACTTCGATCATATTGTCCACGAAACCCTTGATTGCGTCAAAAATTATTCTAATTATTACTCCCATTATAATTGTGTCCCTTGTTATTATAATTATTCCCAATGTTTGGCCTGGATAAGTTGTTACCATAGCGAAGCCTAGTACTCTTCTGAACAAAATTAGCACAGAAGGTTCCACAACAGAAGTGGTACGTTGAAGGGACAACAGAGCTATTATGTATAATTAAGTATGTTATGATGCAATTGTTCTTGGTTAAGAAGAAGGCTATGAAAGTTATAAAATCAATATGGGTAGCACAGACATCAATGGAGTTCATGACATTATAAAACTCCAGGCGGATTCCTTTGAAGAGAATGACAAAGAAATCAGCCACGGCCATAGGCCTACCAACTGTAGATAATTGATCTCAAATGCCTTTGGTTTTGTAAAAATAAGTGGAAACAGAGTCATAACCCATAGTTTTGAAGGCTAAGATGTAAATTGACTATTCGAGTGATTGATGGTGACGCATATGCATTCTCAAGCATAACCCATAGTTGTCGAGAAGTTTAGGCATCAATGATGAGGAGTATTATATCTTCCCTCAAACAAGAAATTATAAGGCTCAAAAGATTTTGATATTGTTAAAACCACTACTGGTATGATGGATTTTCTGTAGGTGTTTGGTTTGTAGCTTTCTGGATTGTAGGTAATACGGTTTGTAGTTCATCGATCCATTTCAAATTTGTATCTTTCATGATGGGGAGGAAAGGAACCATCAACAAACTTGAGTAGAGAGTTTCCACGCAGGAGTGGGAGTACCTATACCTTTCATGACAGATAATTTTCTGGTGTTAATTGAAGTCGAATAACTTGATTGGGATTACTAATATTAATAGCTGAAGTGGGGGATTGAGTGGTCTAATTTAGTGGTGTTTGTACGGTGGTGAAAGAAAAGAGCGACATGATTTTGATACCAAATTAAACTTAATATAAGATATGAATTAAGCAAGATAAAATGTGGCAGAAATTGAATGCACTACCATGCTGCCTCCCATTGTTAATTATATTTATACATGTTAATAGTAGTAACATCAATTAAAAGATAAATATCAATTTAAAATACAAACTACATCAGATAATGTCCATCTATTTATTATACATAAAAATTTAAATTTGTAGGAGTTTGAGTTCGACATGCAGAAAACCCCAAATCACGTTGGACAAATTAGACCAAACTGATTACCAAACGTATCTGAATGGAATACAGTTATTGTTTCAATACCCGATTATATATATATATATATATATATATATATATATATATATATATATATATATATATAATGTTAATGCCAAGTTTCATCGTGGCGTCAATCACGTAATCCACGTCTTTAAAACCCGCACAATAATGAGATCACATGAAGATTGATTGGCTTTGTGTCGCCGAGGGATAGCTCCGGTGTGAGAATAAGTACAGGTCGTTTACAAGGTTTAACAATGGAGGCTATGTGTTTAGTGCTCAAAATAGGTATTACTTGTTAATTGTAACCTTGGCCTTGTATTTATAGCGCTCAGCACCTTTAGAATCCTTCTCCGAGTCGGATTAGGACTCCAAATCATAGTAGTTACCATAATTTGGGTCCAACATAATCTCCTTAAAAGGTGGAAGTGGAATCCAATCCAACCACTATCTTTGGAGTTACCTTATTCAATTATGATTAGGATCCTGAACTCTGCACGCAGGAGAGCCCACTGTGCAGGCCCAAACAATCCCACCATCAAGTCTGGGCTTCGGCCCAGAGGACTCGAAGACCCAACCCCGAACTCCACACGACAGGGTAATGTATCCGGCCCAAAAGACTCGGACGCCGAACCCGATGAGCATCCACTAAAGTGAGGTTCCGGTCCAAAAGGACTCGGACGTAACCCCGAACACCTCCAACTTCTCCACGGGCTTTAGCCCAATGGTCTCCTAAATCCCTTCTAGCGTCAGGCCTTCGGCCCACGTGAAGGTCGGTAAAATGCTCCCTAACATTGCCCCCCAGTCTTTGATTGTAAGATACTTATAATTGGAGACTTGAAAGGTCAGGTATACGAAAGGTCACGACAGCTAATGATGAGTTGTCTGGGGAAGCCAAACGGTCTGTCCTCAATTCTCGAAACGCTGCACGCCTTTCCACGTTTGGTCCCACCTTGAGCATTTAATAGCCGCCCTTGGGTAACGTGCACCTACACCTATAAAAACCCCCTTTTCCCCCTCATTATCACTTTTCTCGATTTCTCAATTTCAAACTCTTTGTCAGACTTTTTCGGCAAGGCGATTTCTGGCGAACTCATTTCCTCTCCTACTCTTCACTGATTTCATCCACCCTACTGGGTTTTGACCTTCGTTTTTGTCCGTTTTCCTCCCAAAACCTCACATTTGTGTCCTACTCCCTTTAATTTCAACTCCAAATGGCTGACTCCAGCACTCCTCCGGCTGCTGAGCTAGTTCCTCCCTCTGTCACCACCGGCGATCTAATCCCGGTCGATTTGCCGGTGGCTCCTGTCGATACTGCCACCCCCTCGGGACTTCCTACTCTGATTAGTTCTGAGGCCAAAATCCGAAATGCCTACCACTCCGAGGCGGACTTTTCCCATATCAACACCATATCGACCATTTCTCCCTCCCAAATTTCTGATATCCAAACCCTCTTCAACATTCCCAAAGAGTATAAGCTTCGGGTGCCCACTTTCAGCGAAAGAATGTTCTGGAGACCCGATGGCGAATGGGTGGTCGTTCCTCTGTACGTTCTGAAGTATGAGGTTCGGTTCCCTTTTCATGAATTCATCTCTTCTTTCTTATGCTTCGTAGGCATTGAGTTCGCCCAACTCGTGTCGAACTCGTACATTCACCTTGTGTCTTTCATAGCCCTATGCCAGGAGGTGGGGATCACTCCGGGCCTTGATTTCTTCTTCGCTTTATTCAACGTCAGCGGGTCAAAAGAACCTGGCCTTCGGCAGTTGAACAAACGACCCACTCGATCGGTCACTGTCAAGACCCCTTCGAGCAACAAGGGGTGGCAAGACAAGTGGTTCTTCGTCAAGGGCCTCAACCTCCAGCTCCTTCCTCACTGGGCTCAACCCGAAGATCCTATAGCCAAAGTATCCAAATTCCCGAAGGACCGAGCTGATGCCTTCAAAGAATTCTACAAAAGGTGGAGCCGAACTTCATGGAATCTGGGGGTACTGTCCAACGAGATCTGGCTATACAAACACGGGTGTAAGTATCTCCCCTCTTAACTTCCTTTTTTTACCTTCTGATATTTTATGTCTGTATTTGGTTCTCTTTTATGCAGTGTCAATTTTCAAGCCCGAAGGGGCCACTGAATCCTTAACTCCTCTCCCCATCACCATGGAACCGATCCTCCTTCCAGTCACGGACGAGAGGGCTGAGGAAGAAACCATCCCGATAGGGGAACTTTCAACCAGTTCCACCTCGGGCCCACCCCCCGACCACATCCACCAAACCTGCCACCAAAAATCTTCTGAAGATAAGTCGGGCGGAGAAGGCAGCAATATTAAAGAAAACCAAGAAGCCTCCCGCCAAATCCATTACCCCAATACCCCCGAAACCGACTCCTCCTCCACCCCCTACCCAAGCCGAGGTGATTGTGGATTCGGAAGATACTGAAGAGGAACGCCTCGAGCCCCGATCCAAAAAGCCATGACTCACCGACAATCCCGAACAACCACGTCCCGAACAACAAATTGTGGAGGCCGACCCCCTGCCTGCCACCACTCCCACTTCCCGGGCGAGTTCTTCTCAAGGGACGCCGACCACTTGTTGGCCAAAGAGTTCCTCGGAAGTTTTTCCATTCAACCTGTTCGACCATTTCAAGCTTCTAGGCGATGACGACGGTTCAAGGGATTTACTTCCGAAGAATTTCTGGTGGCATACGTCCGCGCTCAGTACCAGGTAAACCCCAAATTGGTTAACTTCTCTTGTAAGCTTATAATTTAATTTCGGTAAATGACACATGTGTTTGTTGCAGGCCAACACCATACTCGCCCAAGCCATCCCTCATCTTGCTCGAACCACAAAAAAAGAAATTCAACTGAGGACGGATGTACAAATTGCTCAAGTCGAGGTTTGATGGTCCGAAAGCCAGACTGAAAGGAACAGGATCTCCATGCCGAGACTCGAAACAAGGCGACACGAGCTGATCGTCGTGTTGAGGAGCTTGAGAAGAAATATGCATCACTTCTGGAGGAGAGGGATCATCTGACCGATGAGGTCAAGGATCGGGAAAAGGCTGTTGACGCCCTGCAGGAGAAATTTTCAGAAATGATGGCTAAAATGATACAGGTCATGCGGGAGAACACCAGTTTAACCGCTGAAGTCAACTCCTTTCCAGAGAAGATCGCTGAGGCCCAGCAGCAAGCGGTCGCCAAGTATGAAGAGTCCGACGCCTTTAATGATAAGGTCATGGCCCAGTTTGGCGAGGGGTATGAAGCTTATTGTGAAAAGGCCCGGGATAAGCTGACGGTTACTGGGCTCGATACCTCCATCCTCAATTCATCTGACGAAGAATCTGAGGCCAAAGCTGAAGACAACCCTCCTCCCGAATAGCCCTTGTTAGGGCTTATAATTTTTTTGTACTTCCTCTATTTTGCTTCTTATTTGTACTTTGCCCGAATCGTGAGCGATCGGGTTTTGGAAAAATTTCAAAGTATGAATAAAATAGAATATTTTTGTTTATAAATTTTTGTAATCAGTTATACTTGTGACTTATCTCGATCAGTGGTGTCTTTCCGAACCTTCTGATCGGATGGTGTCCGGAGTTTGCCTGTATAAAAAATTTTCTAGTTTTCTCGATCAGTTATACTCGTGACGTATCTCGATCAGTGGTGTCTTTTCGAACCTCTTGATCGGATTGTGTCCGAAGTTTGTCCGTTTGAGTATTAAGAATCATATGAATATAGATGAAGTTAAGCATCTCCAAAGGAAACTTTCATTTATTTCATTTAAGATTGAAAGGTTACATGGATAAAGAAAAGAATGACATAACTATTACTGGTAAAATTTTCTAAGTCTCCCAGCATGCCATGTATTCATTACTTCTGAATCATCCATTGCTCGAAGCTGGTATGTACCTGGCTTCAGCACCTCTACCACCTCATAAGGTCCCTCCCAGTTAGGCATTAGCTTGCCAGTGTTCTGGGGGGTTGATGCCTCCGACTCCCGGAGGACCAAATCGCCTACTGCAAACCTCCTCGGCTTCACCTTTTGATTGTCAGAAGTATGTTCGTGTTCTCTGGCGATAGGCAGACCAACCTCAACATAGTAGAGTCCCGAACCTCCTCCAGCAGATCCAAATTTGTTTTTAGACAGTCATCGTTGTATAGCTCTTTGTATTGACTGACTCGAAGAGTGGGGGATCCGATCTCAACTGGTATGAGTGCATCGGTCCCGTACGCCAGTCTGAACGGAGAGTCCCCGGTTGTTGTCCTTGGAGTAGTCCGATATGCCCACAAAAAAGACAGCAGCTCTTCGGGCCACCGACCCTTTAATTCATCCAACCTTCTTTTGATCCCATTTAGTCGAGTTCGGTTGGTCACTTCTACTTGACCATTCGACTGAGGGTGGGCGACTAAAGTCTTGCAATGCTGAATTCCCAACTCTTTTAAAAAGCCTTCGAACTTAGACCCCACAAACTGTCTGTCGTTATCAGAGACCACTGCCATCGGGATGCCAAAACGATAAACCACTCCTTTGAAAAAATTTAGGCATTCTTATTCGGTGATCTTCTACAACGGTTTGGCTTTGACCCATTTCGTCATATAGTCGATAGCCATGATCACAAAGCTAACTTGTCCCTTGGCCTTCGTTGGAGGCCCTAGGATGTCGATTCCCCAAACAGCAAAGGGAATCGGGGATAAAATGGAATACAACTCTTCGGGAGGTTGATGTGGGATGGTGCTGTTCAGCTGACACTTGGGACACCTTCTGACGAATTCCTTGGCCTCTGTGTAGATAGTCGGCCAGTAATAACCTTGCCTCGAAATCTTATGTGCCAGTGACTTTGCTCCCATGTGATCCCCACAGATCCCTTCATGTACCTCCCGAAGAGTATAATCTGCCTCTGATGGAGTTAAGCATTTGAGCAATGGATAGCTAAAAGCCCTTCGGTAGAGATCCCCATCGATGAGGACGAAGTTTGAATTCGGTGCTTGATCTGTTTTGCTAGGATTCGGTCCGAAGTGAAAGTCCTGTCTGCCAAGTAGGAGATATAAGGCGTCAGCCAGCAGTCGAGTCGATCCAAAGCTAGCACCTCTATCTTCGAAACACTTGGTCGTTCTAAGACCTCCAGGTATACCGACCCGTTGAAGGAGCTTGCTTCGGTTGTTGCCAATCTGGCCAGAACATCTGCTACTGTATTATCTGACCGGTCCACACCCTGACAGCTATGAGATGTGAAGTACGTTAGCTTGTCTTTCACCTCGGCCAAATATTTTGTCATTCTTACCCCCCGAGCCTCATACTCCCCCGATAATTGCTTGACCACCAGTTGCGAGTCACTGTAGATAAACAAATTCTGTACTTCTAGACTGCAAGCCAACCGTATCCCAGCTAAGATGGCTTCATACTCTGCCTCGTTGTTGGTGGCTTTGAATTGGAAACGAATTGCTTGTTGAACTTTGAATCCTTCAGGACTCGTCAGAATGACCCCTGCTCCACTGATATCTGACGTCGATGATCCATCCACATACAATGTCCACGAGGTCGGCCCTTGTTGAGTTTCGCCCACCGTATTCACGTCTGGTTCCGTGAAAGAGCATTCCACGATGAAGTCTGCCAAAACTTTACCCTTGACTGCCGTTCGGGGATGATATTCTATGGCAAACTATGTTAGCTCCATCGCCCATGCTGCTAGTCGTCCCGACACGTCCGACTTATGCAATATCTTCTTTAACGGCTGGTCCGTGTATACCACCACCACCCGACTTTGGAAATAATGCCGAAGCTTCCTGCTTGCAATGATTAGGGCATACGCGAATTTTTCCAGGTTTGGGTACCTTGTTTCTGCATCTCGAAGAACATGGCTGACGTAATATACCGGGAACTATTTTCCGCCTTTGTCTCTTACCAACGCCGCTCCTACTGCTATTGTGCTTGCAGCCAAGTATAAATATAGGGGTTCCGAAGGGATTGGTTTCATCAGCAATGGTGCTGAAAACAGATATTTTTTGATCCCTTGGAACGCATCTTCACATTTCGACGTCCACTAAAAACTTTTCTCATTCTTCTACCCTCGAGAGTGTCAAAAAGGGTAAGCATCTTTCGACCGACCTTGACACGAATCTCGAAGGGCGTACTTATCCTACCACAACCTCTGCACATCTTTGAATGTCTTTGGAGATTTCATGTCTAAGATCGTTGAGATCTTCTTTGGGTTGGCTTCGATTCCCCTTTTGCTGACCAGGTATCCCAGAAATTTTCCTGAACCCAAATCGAAGGTGCATTTGGTCGGGTTTAGTCTCAATTTGTGTTTCCTTACCGTTTCAAAGCAGTCTTCTAGGTCTTCCAAATGATCTCGGACTGACATGCTTTTTACAATCATGTCATCCACGTATACTTCCATACTTCGGCCCAGCTGCTTTCTGAATACAAAGTTCATCATCCGTTGATAAGTTGCTCCTGCGTTCAGCAATTTGAATGTCATCTTCCGATACGCATATATAGTCCGATGGGTGATGAAGCTTGTCTTCGGGATGTCATCCTTGCACATCAAAATTTGGTGGTATCCCGAGAAAGCGTCCATGAAACTTAACATTCCATACCCCGAAGTGGCATCAATCAGCTGGTCTATGTTGGGTAGAGGATAGAAATCTTTTGGGCATGCTTTATTCAAATCCGTGTAGTCGATACATAACCTCCACTTCCCATTTTACTTCTAAACCAATACCACATTCGCCAGCCATTCGGGATAATCAATTTTGAAGATGAACCCCACCTTTCTGGTTTAGCAATCTCTTCATCTATAATCCTCTGCCTTTTCGGGGCGAAGATCCTTCTCTTATGTATCACTAGTTTTCTCTTCGGGTCTGTATGTAGCCTGTGTAGCGCCACCGATTCACTTACCCCTGGCATGTCACTAGGCTCCCAGGCAAAAATATCGGCGTATACCCGAAGTAAGTCCACCAGCCCAGTCCGTAATGGTTTTGTCAGTCCTGCTCCAATCTTAATCAATTTTTCCGCATTCCCAAGTATCAGCTTGACATCTTCTGTCTCTTCTACCGGCAGTGCCATCGGCTCAGTACTGCCTTCGGTGAATGGCTCTATCTCGATGGCCATTATCTATTTATGTTTACTAATCCCAACCCCTGAGGAAATCAAAGTATTCCGATAACACCTTCGGGCAATGTCCAGATCTCCTTTTACTTCCCCTATTCCGTTCGGTGTCGGAAACTTGATTTTGAAGTGAGGTATAGATGTCACTGCTTGCAATGCTGCTAATGTCGGCCTCCCCAAGATGGCGCGTTGTGGTAGAATCCACTTGTACTACAAAAAATTTCACCATTATTTCGCTTCTCGAGGGGTCATTTAACCTCGACCGGTAGCTCTATCGCATTCGACACATGCACCGGGTCACCACTGAAACCGTATAATGGACCCTCTCCTCCCAATTCCATCTTCTTTCCTTCCAGATCCATCCTTTGATAGGCATGCGTATAGAGTATATCGACCGAGGACCCGTTATCGATCATCATCCTTTTCATGTCTATTGGCCCGACCTGTGCAGTTATCACTAGCGCCCCATCATGTGGTTCAATATGGTCGGTAGGATAGTCTTCATCCGAGAAAGAGATGGATACTCCCGAATATGCCCTATCCTTTCTGGGCGATGAACCAGCTACTGACAACACGGCCTCGAGGTGCCCGCTCCTCTTCCTACCGGTTACACGCCCTACCGACCCGCCCGATATCGCATCAATAACCCCTCGGGCTTGTGGGTGCGGTTGCGGTTGTGCTTCCCGAGTCGGTTCCTTGTTCTCCTCCTGGGGGGCTTCTGAACCTTCTCGATCGACCACATACTGCACCAGCTACCCATTCTGGACGTTCTTCTCTATTAGATCTTTAAGAGTTGTTGCATTCCTTCGCCGTATGCCCCGACACTGATGGTACGCACAATATTTGTCCCGACCCCTCTTCCCAGGCTTCGGGATCGCTTGGCATGGTTCAAAAAAGGGCTTATTCCGCATCTCCTCCAGTATTTTAGCCCGGTCCATGTTGAGGGCTGTGTAGACTTTGTTGACATTCTTGTTTGGGAAAGGTGGCTGTTCGCTGCCCGACCCTCCCCCATTGTAGCTTTTCTTACTGTAATTATTCGACCTCCCCTGATTATCTGACTTCTGCTTCTCCCGATCCCTGGATTTGTCATAAGATTAGTAGTGCGGTTTGAAGTTTCCCATTGCCTCCTCTATTGTTATGTGGCCCTCGGCTCGGTGGAAAGCTTCTGTCAAGTCAGCCAGAGGGTTTATCACCAGATCCTTCATCAACTTTTTTGATTTCCCGATGTCCAGTCCAGTAGTGAAGAATCCCAAGTCTTGTAGGGAATTCATCTCTGCTACCGATCCCACAGCCTCTCGGAACCTTTTGACATAATCGACCTGTGCTTTTATCCGACTTCACGTCGACCGCATGAGTGAAGCCGTGATCTTTCCCCGCCTCTTGTTGCTCCCGAACCGAGCATGAAATTTTTCCCGAAGATCGCCCCAGGAGTTAATCGATCCCGTCGCCAGGGTTCCCATCCACTCTCGGGCGCTCTTTTTCAAAGTTGTTGCGAACATATGACACTTGGCCGCATCGGAATGGCCGTAGTATGTCATCAGCCTGTCATACCCGTCTGAGTGGTCATACAGATCCCCCATCCCAACGTAGGTCTCCATCGGGGGCATCTTCTTTTTGGGGTCGGCTGTCTCCTGATTGATCTCCGGCGAGAAAGGTGACCCTAAGCAAGCCGAAGGTGTCCCCAACGCATTTTTAGCCGACAGCAATTTCTCCAATTCAGCCACCCTTCGGGCGAGGGGGTTGGACTCCTCCTTACGAGGGGACGATTGGGGTCTGTCCCTCCCGTATTCAGGGGTCTCGTCCCTCCTCCTATGTCCCGATCTGCCCAGATGGTCCGATCTTCGATCTGGCGAACGGCTCCCCATTCTACTCCGGCCTTCTCGTGACCGACTGAGATGCCTGCTCCTTTCGTTTCCAACCTCTCCCCGTCGAGGTAACCGGGATCGGCTCCGATGCCTACGCCTTTTTGAGGTGGCTTCCTGCTCTCCGGCCACCTTCGTCATCTGCTGTTCGAGTTCTTCCTGCTGAAGGCGTAGGGCCAACATGGCATCCTTGTTCTGTTGCATCTTTTTCACCAGAATGAACTCCCTTTGATCTCGACTGTTTTCCCCTCGGTCCTTCCTATGGACCTCCAGCGCCCGAGAACGGTTCTCATCCGCACGACTAGCCTGGTTGGGGGTATGATGGTTGTCATGGAAGAGTCTTCTCCGAGGGGAGCCAGCCGGTTCTACCTGATCTCCTTGGATTTTAGAACCCAGTCTGTCTTTCACCGACCCTCTTACCTGGGTGGTCTAGTGTGTCTTAGCCTTTTTGTGGTCAGAAACTGCATACTCCATGCTCGCCATATCCTCTTACCGGAAAGATCTGACTGTGATTGTAAGAACACTAAAAAGCCCCTCCTTCTAGCGCCAATGTTAACGCTTAAGTTCGGCTTGGTGGCGTCAATCACGTAATCCACGCTGCTAACACGCACAATAACAGATCACACAGAAGTTTGACGGCTTGTGCCGCCGGGGGATAGCTCCGGTGTGAGAATAAGTACAGGCCGTTTACAAGGTTTAACAATGGAGGCTAAGTGTTTAGTGCTCAAAATAGGTATTACCTGTTAATTGTAACCTTGGCCTTGTTTTTATAGCGCTCACCACCTTTAGAATCCTTCTCCGAGTCGGATTAGGACTCCAAATCATGGTAGTTACCATAATTTGGGTCCAACACAATCTCCTTAAAAGGTGCAAGTGGAATCCAATCCAACCACTACCTTTGGAGTTACCTTATTCAATTATGATTAGGATCCTGAACTCTGCACGCAGGAGAGCCCACTGTGCAGGCCCAAACAATCCCACCATCAAGTCTGGGCTTCGGCCCAGAGGACTCGAAGACCCGACCTCGAACTCCACACGACAGGGTAATGTATCCGGTCCAAAAGACTCGGACACCGAACCCGAGGAGCATCCACTAAAGTGAGGCTTCGGTCCAAAAGGACTCGGACGTCAACCCGAACACCTCCAACTTCTCCATGGGCTTCAGCCCAATGGTCTCAGCCCAATGGTCTCCTAAAGCCCTTCTAGTGTCAGGCCTTCGGCTTACGTGAAAGTCGGTAAAATACTCCCGAACATATATATATATATATATATATAGAGAGAGAGAGAGAGAGAAAGAGAGAATAATTTTGTATACTCTATATATATATAATTTTTAAATGCATTACTTGAGAAAAATTCAAATAGAAATTAACATGCATGCGATTTCTGCATTGTGTGCTTTCTGGATATTTTAATTAGAATGAGTCACCCAAACAATTAGCGTGCCAATTTTCACGCACACACGCATATATATAGTGTTATTAGCCAATATTAATAGCAGTAAAATTGTTAAAAATTATGTGTATATATAATCTGAATCAATAGTGCAAGGAACTGGTAGCAGTTTCCACTGCAATGTTGTTGCCACATGATATTAAATTGATTGTTTTGGAGCTAGATCCCAAATATGGGCATGCATTTTTATGAAAAGCGGGTTCTCGATTTTGACAAGAAACTAACTTGGCTGACGACTTTAACAAGTTTTACAGTTCCATCATATATTTTCACTTCAGATTATTTTTTTCAATTTGTTTAATTAATTACCTGAATAATATTCGATAAAAGAATAAAATAATCATTTTTTGATATAAAAATAAAAACATACTTGTTGCCTTTAAATAAATTAATTAATTAACGAGACATTACTGCAAGCAATTGTAACAGGTGTCTCCATTTCTCTCCTGGAGAAGACGCAAATAATTAAAGACCACATGCACATGCACATGCACATGCACATACACATACACTAGGGGAGCATTAAGCAAATCCAGAGAGATAATAATAGTTGCTTCAGAAAGTCAACGCCACCACGTACCAAGGACACGCACGTGAGTAACTCAGTAACTGGAGTAATAGTTTGACCAACGAACTTGCATCGAGTAATCCTAGGGGACATTTTTTTTTAGATATTCTAGCGATATTTTTTTTATTTTTTTTTTTGGTTTTGTTTTTTTTGTAGTATCTCTTGAAAAATATATAGTATTTATTTTAACTGAAATTTTTATAAAAAATATTGTTTTAGATGTAAATTGGATATATACTGGATGCAGATGCATAGCATTTTTTTTTTTGTATGTATCCAAATTATACTTAAAACACTATTTTTACAAAAATTTTTTAAAATAAATACTATACATTTTTTAATAGTAAAAAAAAAATATATCGCTAGAATGTCTCCAAAAAATGTCTCCTAGAATTTCTAACTTGCATTTTTTACAAAATTTATAATTATTAAAGATCTATTTCTGTTTCCACTTTATCCTAAAATAAATAATAAATTATTAGTTAAATTATTATAATATGACAATAAAATTATTCAAAAACCCTATATATTAATACTTTATTTTTATAGAGTAAAATGTACTCTTTCCGCTACACCGATATCAATATATGTCGTGTACCATAATCACTAATAACTACTATGTACTAGCTCCTCCTTGCCACAAAAAATAATTCAACTATAAAAAGAATACCCTATAAAAGATATTTAAAATATACAATTTAAATTTAAAATGTTATACATTAAGTTTATTTTCTCTTCAAAAATGCTTAAATAGAATTCACTAGTTATTTTTTAGTATGATTTAATTCATTGTAGGTAATTAAAATAAAAACTTATTTATTCCGTCTCCTCTACTAATTTATTTTTTCTTAAACAATATATATAAAAATTGTACGTAGGAAAGAGTAATTCATCTTTAGACTCAATTAATATCTTAAATTCTAACTGACAATTATATCCTCCCTCATATATATACTTCGAACTATATCCATTTGCAAGGGCCTAGCGAGGGTCGTAACGAGCAAACGAAATTATCTACTCAATCTAGCTAGTCCCTAGAACCCTATCATTTTATCTGTTAATTTGTATATTCCTCTCAGACTCCTGACTCTCTCTTGCTCTGTCTCTCTCTCGCGCGCACACACACACACACACACACACATTCTCTCTTATCTCTCAGTCCTCTGATCTCCATACACAGAAGTACAGATAGCATGCTTGAATGTCCAAAGAAAGGTAATCAAACAAATTGCATACTTAATCTTCTCATCGTTCTTCGCTAGCTTGTTCTTGCTGCACTTTTTTTACAAATTGTTATAATAAATTAAGGGATTTGCAAATTAAGGAGCTTTGTTATATATATATATATATATATATATATATATATATATACATTGGCAACCAATTTTCGTAAGTATGCTACGTACCATTTTAACTAATTAATCATACGCGTATAATTTGGCAGGGAGAAATTTGATGATGAGATAGGAAAGAACATCAAGAGAGAGTCCTCCAATATAAATGCCGCTAGTTCCCTAATTAATATGGGGAGGAGACATATGATGTTGGGAATTAGTCCAGAAACTTTAAATACGATCACACCCTGCGCAGCTTGTAAGTTGCTAAGAAGACGGTGTGCTCAAGAATGTCCCTTTTCTCCCTATTTCTCCCCACATGAACCCCAAAAGTTTGCTTCTGTTCACAAAGTCTTTGGTGCGAGTAATGTTTCCAAGTTGCTAATGGTAGGTAATTTAATTTAATTAGTAGCTAGTACCAATATATATATATATATATATATATATATATATATATATATATATATATATATATATCAAGTGTAGTTATTACGTAGCTAGTCTTGTTAATGATAGTATATGTTTGAATTGAGAGAATGAAATAAAGAAGAGAATGGAATGTGAAGATGAATGATTCTCATTTTACTCATGACTAGAATCAATCCATACACTCCTCTAAGTAATAAACTTTACAAATTTGACAAAAATGGGAACAGTCCATTTTATTCTAATAGATCAACTAAACACACTTTTTTCATTCCATAGTAATGAATTATTCTATTTTCACCTGGATTTTTGTACTCCAAACGTGACATAAGATTTGATTTGTTATTAATTAATGGGATATGGTTTTGATCGATTAATATATATGTAAATGGTTGTTAATTGATCCATCCGTCTATCCTTCAGGAGGTTCCCGAGACTCAAAGAGCCGATGCTGCAAATAGTTTAGTGTATGAGGCGAATGTCAGGCTAAGAGATCCGGTTTACGGTTGCATGGGTGCAATTTTAGCTTTGCAGCAGCAAGTTCAATCCTTGCAAGCAGAACTTAGTGCAGTAAGGGCAGAGATACTAAGATGCAACAAATATTATAATACTAGTAGGGAAACCAACAATAATATCCTAGTAATTCCTTCTAATTCCCACCATCATGTAACTAATATACTTTCTGTCGGGGCTGCTGTATCTGTTATAAATGATGGACCATCACAATCGCCGCCGCCGCTGCCTCCTACTACTTCCTCCTCCTCTAGTTCAATGTACACTCCAGCAACATCAACGGCCACCAACTATAGCACCATTTCGAACGACAATGTCTCCTACTTTGGTTAAACTACTACACATACTTTCACTATTGGAGCTTTGAGCATTGAGAAGTATATTAGTCAATTAATGTTATTTTTTTGCTTTTACGATCCACTAGTCTTACTCATATCATTGTTTTCCTCCAGCAACTAATAAAGGAGTGGAAGGTTAAAATACAATATGAACAAATTAATGATCAGTAAAAAATTGTAGCATCATTAATTTATGATACATGTTGGAAAATATGAAAGAGGGTATAATTCAGAGAGCAAGTAGAGTTACAGGAAGAATTGTTTCACTTCAAGTACTTCATTTCACTTGAATTTCACTTCTGATCTCTCACTTACACTTTACAACTGACATAAAATGATTCACTTACAAGACTATATATAGAATTTCTAGGACAATTCTAGAGTAACTCTAATAATTACTATCAAATACAAGTACATGAACCTAATCACACATATTCCAAGACATTTCTAGATACATTCATGAACATACATGCATGTAGCATGAACTTATATTCACACTTATTCGTGTACTAACACAATTTGTTGATTTACCGCGTGATAGTTGTTAGGTAACTCGCCTCGAATCCTATTCAGAAAGAATTACTATTATGAGAAGGAAGTTGTCCTATTTTTAACGAGTATCCTATTATGAGAAGGAATCTTATTTTTGGTAGGAATATTATTTTGAAAGTACTCCCATTTGTAGTAGATATAATTATTATGTGAGAGTGTACTAATTAGATTAGGAAAATGGGAGTTGCATGTGAGTACTCTATAAATAGAGTTTTGTGTTTAGAGAAAGGGAGAAACACAACCAAGAGGAAGTAACATCCTAGAGAGTTGAGAGATGGTGTAATTGGGTCATAGGTGGTTGTGTGAGAGAGGGTTTTATTTTATTCAAAAAGTTGTATCGTGGAGATTAATATATTGAAGTTGGTTTTGTGGATTAGGTCATTAAGAATCAAACCACGTTAAATATTGTGTTGCTTTTCTTTCTTAAGTGTTATTGCTTATTTTGTCAGAGTTAATTCCCAACTAGTGGTATATATCAAGAGCTAGGTTGATTAGATCCGAGTTAGAGGGTATTATTTTGCGTAATATGATGGCATCAAATTTGGGTAAATTTGAGTTTTCAATCTTCAATGGGAAAACAAATTTCACACTATGTCAGAGTAGCGTGCAAGATTTTTTGGTGTTGCAAGGATTTGATCAAGCTTTGGAGAAGAAAAATCAGACGAGGTGAAAGATGCAAATTATATTGGCAAACAATTCGCAAGAATGTGGTAAGAACAATACATTCATCGTTAGCATCGGAGATAAAGCATGATGTGTTAAAAGAGACTAATCCAAAATAATTGTGGGAGAAGCTCGAGAAGAGTTATGCTTCGAAGTCGTTAACCAACAAATTGTGATTGAATATGGAATTGTACTCCTTGAAGATGGATGAAAGGAAAAATATCCATGATCATCTAAATATTTTTAGCAGGTTAGTAAATCAATTATTAAATACGTACGGATGAAAAAAATGAAAGATGAGGAGAAGTCATTGCTTTTATTGTCATCTTTACCCAAGTCTCTTACAAGTTGATGGTGCAAACACTATTGGTGGGAAAATCAACTTTGATTTGAGATGAGGTGGTTTTTATTTTACGAAAAAGTCAATAGTTGGGGAGAAGAGAGCAATTGCATTGGTGAGCAAGCGCTAACCGTGGAGGGTTCTAATTGAGGGAGACGTCAATAGAGAGATAATAGTAGAGAAAGATCAAGATTCAAGCCAAGAGATTACAGTGATATATAGTGCTACTATTGTGGAGAGAAGGGTCACATGATCCAATACCAATGCAGAACATTAAGGGAGGATATGAAAAGTTTAATGAAGTATCAAGAAAAGTTGAAGGACAAAGAGAAAGTTGAAGATGTTAATTTGCTTAGTGAAGCTGAAGAAGAAGTTATTTTAATGGTTAAGAGTGATTATAATGAAAATGGATGGGTATTGGATTATGTGGCTTCTATGCATATTTGAAAGGAGATAGATTGCTTTTAGAGTTTGCAGGAAGATGGAGAATTTAGCTACATTAATGCGGTGAATAATAAGAGAGTGAAGATTGAAAGCGTTGGAAGTGTTCGTTTCAAACTTCATGATGGTTTTACAAAAATTCTTGAGAAAGTATGTTATGTCCTTGGTTGTGGTGAGAATATAATTTTTTTTCTAGAGAATTATTTTCACGTGGATATATATATATATATATATATATATATATTGAAATTCAGAGCATATGCACACCTAAAGGGGGTGAATAGGTGCTTATGATGAAAGTGATCTACAATGACATTTTAAATTCTCTGCTAACAACTATCCAGACAGGTTATGACATGTCTTCTTAAGTGTTTAAATGAATCTTGATATTCATAGTCAAATCGTAGAGTATACCCTTAACTATCTAGATAGGTTATCACATATTTGCTTAATTATATTCAACTGATATGCAGAACCTGTTAAGCAGTAACTTCTTAATTTTTTTTATCAATGCAGAATATGAAGTGTATTTAAGTGCAGAATTGAAACAATGCAACAAGATAAACAGTAAATAAGAACACCAAGATTTTTACGTGGTTCTGCCTTTAACCTCTAATGGCTTAATCCACGTCCAATACCAATTGACATTGGAGACTCTTTTATTAACTTTAATATTTAATCATTTACAAAGAAAAAACTCTCTGTACAAATAGCTCTGAACTCGATGGACACCACACTACCCCCTTTGCACAACTGCAACCTCTTACACCTCTGTAACTGCTTGCACCACTGCAACCTTAGAGCTTTTTTGTAGATGTCTATCCACCACTGGATCACACAAACCAAACTAGGCTCGTATACAAGTTTAGTATGAATGAATATGATTACAATATATCAATGAATTTCTAGAACAAGAAATTAAGAACAATGCAAAAACAATTTTGCTAGAAATTTTTCTGTTAAAGCTCTCTCATTGGTTTTGAAACTTAAGCCATGGAAGATATATATAGGAAGAAGGACCAACGACAATAAAACTAATTACCCAATTTCAGCAATCCCAAAGAAAGATAGGAACAAACTAATAAGGAAGGAATTTGAAATTTAAAACTAAATAGCTTGAATAAAGGGATAAGGATAAGCAAAAGCAGCTCCATTAGATTATGGAAAATATCTTGATATTGATATAGCTTTGGAAAATAATTGTTTAATTGATATAGTTTCCAAATAAATATTTCTACCTTTTGAATTTGAATTTTCAGCTTTTGAAATAAGGGATAATATCTTTGATATTAAAATACATTTGGAAAACATGGCTAAATATTTTCTCCATTGATTTGGTTTCCAAAAATAGCTTCATAAAGCATTTGAATTTTAATCTCATGAAACCTTTTTAAAAATTATTTCCAGCAAAATAAAATTGCCTTGAAATTAATTAAATGAGATAAAAGTTCTTACATTTTATTTTCTAGGTAAGATCCTATGTACCTAACCATGTGGTGGCTCTAAACAACATTTCTTCATGAAAACCCACTTGAAATATTGATACATGCATAGTTAGTCCATAACCTGAAAATCGCAAAATATCTCCATACAAAATATATGTTATCATCATTAAAATAAAAATTCATAAATCAACATTCTCCCCCTTTTTGATGATGATAATATATAACTCTAAAAAGTAACTTGTCATCATTAAAACCAATAACATATAAACCAATATTCTCCCCCTTTTTAATGATGACAACCTACAATATATAGCTCCCCCTAAATATATAGCTCCTCCTAAAACCATGCATATAATCATTAAGCACAAGTTGATTGATTTATTTACCCTTCATGAATTATAACAAATGAATATCAATTTAAATATCGCTCTCCCCCTTTGTCATCAACAAAAATAATTCATATCAATTTAGATATTTAGTTATCTCTCACTACAACAAAAAGAGTTATTTCCAACGGAATATTCCGTCGGAATTAAGTATAATCCATCGAGATTATTCTTAATTCTGACGAAATATTCCGTCGAAAATTCAGTCGGATATAAGCACGTCTAAATTAAGTTTGCCGATCTTTTAGTTGGAGATAGCTATCCTCCACCAAACTAAAATCAATGGAATTTTCGGTCGATATTAAGCTATTATCGACTGAATGGTATCCGTCGATAATATTTTATCGAGGCTAACCCTGCCACGTGGCATCTCATGAAAAATTAGGAGAGGCTTAGTTTCAACGAAATCCGTCGAGGATATACTTATTCCGTCGAGGTTAACCTTTTTTAAAAAAATATTTATTCTATTTTGGCAATATCCAGGGTAATAACCCACATTTTTGTACCTGTAAACCTATTTTTTCCCAACATTACATAAAACATAACTATAATCCAAGGCCAACTACCAAGGCCAACAGTAATAATATTTCTAAGGCCAACATGGATATGACGTTAAACTAAAGTTCTAATTAACTAAAGTATATAAAATATGCATTTAAACTAAAGTAAAGATGTCAAACTAAAGTAATGATAATTAAAAGCTACAATACGTCAAAATCAACTAAACTATATAAATTTACATCACATTAAGCTAAAAACTAAAGTAAATATGTACAAATCATCTACAAAACTAAGTCACGAGCCGTCGTCGTTCAACCGCTCAGCATCGTCATCCCGCTCGTCACCCTATTGATAAAATATAATGTAACTCATTAGTTCATATATATGATACAGTTAAAGATAACTAAATGAAAATTAAATAACATGCAGAATATATACTTGAATTTAAAATGAATAGTATACCTGAGTAGTCGAGGGTTGACTCAGCATTGGCCCAAACGAGTTCATAAGTAAGGTAACCACCATCAATCTCGTTGTGTATCGCGATTAATAACTACGGAGGATACCCAGACTTTCGACAAAGGGCACCACGGTGCAACGTCTGCTGTAAAGTCGATGGAGGCTAGAAAATTTGGACAGTCCCCGACGATTTTAATATCGAATCTGTCTCAAACTTCTCCGACATCGAAGCCATAACCCGCTAGAACAAAGCATCGTCTAAGCCAGCGCCCGTATGTGATGGTCCCACGGGGGTTCTCGGACGCAGACGCTTACTAGAGCCTACAAAAATAAATATAACATGAATAATATTATAATTTTACTTTATTCATAAACAAGAAATAATGTGACGCCCCCAAAATAGGTATACATCACCTGTCTTGAGTCGTCAAATACATAGTACTGAATACAAATACAAACTTAAGTATACAACATGAGCTGAGAGTTTTTACACGAATATTATCTCATAGACAATATCCAAACTCAAATTCAGTCCTCATTACATTTATTATCACACTAAATAGTTAGGACTACTAAAACAACCATCTCGGACCGTCACTCCTATAACCACCCCAAAATTCAATAAATTTAATTCTCGAATTTGGTCGTTAATAACACAACTAACTTCTGATTTTTACATCAATATTCGATGTTAAACTTTATAAAATGCAGAATAATTTAAACTTTTATGTCTTCTTACTTTAATTCCCTGAATCAAAACCTTTATCATCTACATGTCTTTGAATCAATCTTATTTTATGATTCACTTTATCACTATTATTATATAAAATTTTATATTTCAATCCGATAACCTTTACATATCAGATAACTCTAACTTTAGCTTTACAACTCAACACAAAACTATACATCATAAAACATTTAGTACATCTCTTGAATCTTAATCATGGTATAAAGAAATAACAACTTTAGCTAAAATATTAATCTTCGTGTATTATTTCTGATCCACGTCATTCAAGTAGCACATAGTGTTACCTTCAATCCTTAACCTGCAAAAATGGTTATTTGCAAAGTTGAGCTCGACGACATTTCAAAGAAAATCTAACAGATTTTCATGCATCACGTAGCATATAATAACACGCTCAACATATATCTCATAAACTTTGGACTAACATAATGTATATGTATTACAGTTCATATAACAAGTATAAAGATTGAGTTCCTTACTCAATCAAAGATGCTTTACTCAACCAACATAGTCATAAGTTGATTTTAACATTTCATACATTCAACATATATATAACACATCATGCTCTTTGAAATAAAGATTTAAAACAATCAAATTCACATAGCAAATAGGAACTGAAAGACTTGCCTTGATCGTTGTTTTCCAATAACAGTTTAACAGCTTACAGATATATGCACTTCACGTGCCCTTTGATTCTTCTAAGCTCTAGTTAGATAATTGGAAATCCTTGTTTAATCCTCTTTTCCTCTTAATTCTTAAAGTGTCTATTCCCTCTTCTCAATTTCTCTCTAAGCTCCATCTTTCTCTCTGTGTTTTCTTTACTCATATGAAGGAGGAATAAACTGATGAAACATACGTGTTTTTAACTTGTATCGATTATAAACCCAAAAGCCCCAACCGTTATAAAAGACAAAAGGTCTAGGCCATGTTTGGCTTGACCTCAAACAAACTCATTTGACTTATCTTCATTTTATTTCATTTTCATACTATACAATATTTTTTTTCTTTAATTCCTCCAATATTTCACACTTCATTCATTTTTTCTTCTTTTTATTACTAAATTATTCAGCCAACGCTCTTCCCATCTATTTACCCATATGACTTATGGAATTACATTCATAAGTAAAACACTTTAATCAACTAAACATTTCTATTAAAATAATTAATATTTATTTCACTAATTATTTTAATAAATTATACAATTGTTATGTATAATTATACAATTTTCTTTCCTTTTATAAATTGTCCCAAGATAATTTATTTAATCTATACTTTTAATAAAAATTTAGATATTTATTTAATTCATTAATCCTAACACCAATATTTATTTATAATTATAATGGTTCTTCTAATTCTCATACTCCATTTACATTCAATCGGCTAAATATAATATATTAAGCCATTACATAAACGCATTACTCTTACATGTAATATATTACCTTCCCACTTTATTAAACCAATTATATTTGCATTAACTCATTATTTAAATTAAGTGAATTACTCAGCTTCATTTATTTAGATTAAACTCATAATAATTTCATTACCAACAAGGTATACAAATTAAATTTTATTATTCCATAATATAATTTCCATCTTAATTAACTAATATTATTTAGTTAATTTCTTTTGCCACCATATTCCTTTTTCATAACTAATTTTCTTCACTTTCTTTAATAGTTTAATCAACTATTAAAACTCATATAAATTTAATTTACACACACCAAAACACATAATTCCGAATATATACATCTCATAATAAGAATTTTAACTATTAAATTCTTATTTTAATAACTTATAAAAATTCGGGTTGTCACATCCTTCCCTCCTTATAAGGATCCCATCCTCGGAATCACTGAAACTCTACCTTACTAAGGTTTTCACAAAATCTCTTTCACAATTATCGTTGAATAACTTCAACACGTTAATTTTAGCAAAAAAAAATTTACAGACAAATATACTTCATTCATTTCTTCAACAACTTTTAGGTTTTATTACATAACCTTCAATTAAACACAGTCATATATCAAATATTATATATTCTTTAACCTCATTCCTTTCCTTTTCTAAGGATCGTTATCATAAACACTCGGGATATTACATTCACCCTTTCTTCTAAGAATTTCGTCCTCGAAATTTTATTTATTAATCTTTATTCATTCAATCTATCAAAATAGATTTTACGTTAATATCTATTTATTCATTAAGTTCTGAAACCAAATTCTTTCTCTAATGATCTTTCTAAGATCATCATATTCCTCACCTCTTCATTTTCTAAGAGTTCCACATTTCTCTTCTTTCCGGAGTTTCAATTCTTTCTTGAAATTATTATGTTTTGTTTAATTTTCTCTTCCTTTCCACTTTCACCTTTCAGAATAATAAGAATCTTCCACAACTGTTCAATAATTGGGAAGCAATATGAATAACAGGAATTTAAAAGATTCCAAATCATGTTGAGGGTCATAAGACCTTGAACTACGTCCACGGTTATAAGTATTCTTTCAACTTAAACCTTAACAGTCATTAGACTATAGGGACTCCCGTACTTAGGGTGTTAAGCCCTTCGTACGATGTATTGTGCACTCTACCCACGGTTATAAGTACTCTTTCAACTTAAACCTTAATGTCATTAGATGTAGAGACTCCGTGCTTAGGGTGATCACCCTTCGTACGTATCATGTATTGTGCACAAACATCTAAGCGCTTCCGCGTAATCGCCTATAAAAGGGTTGTTCATCTCAGTTGTTCAACATCTGAATCCGCACCAAAATAATTTGGTTTGGCATAACTTCTCAAGAAACGCTTGAATTTCATGAACATCTTTCAATATTCGTCTAGCTGAATCAAATAGCATAGACTTTTACAATAATTCGGACATCAATCGAAATATAAATATACATATATATATATATTCTCATATCTTAAAGAAATCTCAAAAAAAAATTATGACGTCATGATACCACACTGTATTTACAGTCCGTTTGAGGATTCCGTCATTTGGTGATTTTATCATACTACATCATACCATAGTGGGCTGACGATCCTTAGATCACATCCAACACTAAGTAATACTACATTGATGACTCCATCGTTTTTATCATCTCTGCACTAGGTTCCATGATGCATTAATGATATAAAAAAAATATATTTTGATATATTTCAAATCATTTTTGTCTAGCCGAAGCAATTAGCATAGACATAGGAATAACGGTATTATTTTTAAAACTCATTGGTTTCATCATTTGATCCAATGTTTTTCAAGAAAATAGAAGTGAAAACATCAGCACAAAGTCAATAAATTTCAAAAATCTAGCAAAGCTAGAAGATTTGGAATATCTAATTTTTCTCCATCAGTTTCAATCTTTATACTAAATATTCTTGTATTTCAACTTATAATCCTCCTATATCCCCAGTATAGTTCATCAAACTTACTACACATTGGAAATTCAGGAACTTACCACAATAATATGAGTTTAAGAACTTGTCCTAGTCAGACTATAGGCGTCTATTCGCTGAGGGGTTCAAAACATACCATATTATTATGAGTCACGAACTTACCATATGTATTAGTTTTAAGAACCGCACCTAATCCTAATAATATTTGACTAATCTTAATAGTTTCTAACTATCAAATATACACATGAGAAAAGAATCACCTTTTCGCCACATATACATTGATAGCGCGACACCAACATTCCAATGATTATCAATGTGATAAACTGAGTGCAAGCACAAAACCCTCGCTTATACAAAGGTTTATACAACTCAGTCATCATATGAGTCCTCAATTGAAATCCCACCTAACTCTATCTTGCTTATAACTTGCTCTTTGCTCGATACGAAATTTTTTTTCGTACCTCATCATCTATAACTCCTCATGAGTTATCTCGTACTTTTTCATAGTACATTATCTTCATAGCATCAAGCTATAATTATTCAAATATTACATACCATCTTTCTTTTATAACTTAAACAGATCACGTCATGATCTTATTCTATAATCATCTCCCTTAAAATTCTTTTCTTAACTTGTGATCGTTTTGTTTTACTATCCTCTGTCTTTCCTTTTTCATCATTTACGACATTATTCGTTATCTTGGCTATTGGAGTTAGGCAACTCCCATTTCTTATCTTTATATCTCTTCAAGATTCTTCTCTGAATTTTCTTGTTTATATAACAATTCTTCCTTTAAGAATTTCTAACTTCATTTACATTACTCAACATTTCATTCGAGTTCCATATTTTCATCATACTTATCCATTTCTGTACATATTTTCATCATACTTATCCATTTCTATACTTCGTACACATCGAGTCTTTAATAGTTTTAATATGGTACACTAAGTGGTTTTTCACAAACAACCAACAAACTAGGTTCTGAGTTGCTAGTTCGTATATACCTCCGCTCCGCTCTATGAAGGAATCTTTTAGCCCAAATACCATACATCAACTATTAAAGAGTACAATTGTACCATACTTAAATATAACCTTTTTTTATTCTTAAATTCTTTATCATCTTCTCCTTTATTCTCTAAGGTTATAGCCTAGGGTACTCTTACCTAAGGTTTATAACCTACAACTTTGATACCAACTGTAACGACCCCAAAATTAATACAATTTAATTCTCGAATTTGGTCGTTAATAACACAACTAACTTCTGGTTTTTACATCAATATTCGATGTTAAACTTTATAAAATGCGGAATAATTTAAACTTTTATGTCTTCTTACTTTAATTCCCTGAATCAAAACCTTTATCATCTACATGTCTTTGAATCAATCTTATTTTATGATTCACTTTATCACTATTATTATATAAAATTTTACATTTCAATTCAATAACCTTTACATATCAGATAACTCTAAATTTAGCTTTACAACTCAACACAAAACTATACATCATAAAACATTTAGTACATCTCTTGAATCTTAATCATGGTATAAAGAAATAACAACTTTAGCTAAAATATTAATCTTCGTGTATTATTTCTGATCCACGTCATTCAAGTAGCACATAGTGTTACCTTCAATCCTTAAGCTACAAAAATGGTTATTTGCAAGGTTGAGCTCGACAGCCCAGCAAAATCTAACAGTTTTCATGCATCACGTAGCACATAATAACATTCTCAACATATATCTCATAAACTTTGGACTAACATAACATACATGTTATAGTTCATATAACAAGTATAAAGATTGAGTTCCTTACTCAATTAGCATGCTTTACTCAACCAATGTAGTCATAAGTTGACTTTAACATTTCATACATTCAACATATATATAACACATCATGCTCTTTGCAATAAAGATTTAAAACAAGTAAATTCACATAGCAAATAGGAACTGAAAGACTTGCCTTAATCGTTGTTTACCAATAACAGTTTAACAGCTTACAGATATATGCACTTCACGTGCCCTTTGATTCTTCTAAGCTCTAGTTAGATAATTGGAAATCCTTGTTTAATCCTTTTTTCCTCTTGATTCTTAGAGTGTCTATTCCCTCTTCTCAATTTCTCTCTAAGCTCCATCTTTCTCTCTGTGTTTTCTTTACTCATATGAAGGAGGAATAAACTAATGAAACATACGTGATCTTAACTTGTATAGGTTATAAACCCAAAAGCCCCAACCGTTATAAAAGACAAAAGGTCTAGGCCATGTTTGGCTTGACCTCAAACAAACTCATTTGACTTATCTTTATTTTATTTCATTTTCATACTATACAATAATTTTTTTTTCTTTAATTCCTCCAATATGTCACACTTCATTCATTTTTTTTCTTTTTATTGCTAAATTATTCAGCCATCACTTTTCCCATCTATTTACCCATATGACTTATGGAATTACATTCATAAGTAAAACACTTTAATCAACTAAACATTTCCATTAAAATAATTAATATTTATTTCACTAATTATTTTAATAAATTATATAATTATACAATTTTCTTTCCTTTTATAAATTGTCCCAAGACAATTTATTTAATCTATACTTTTAATAAAAATTTAGATATTTATTTAATTCATTAATCCTATCACCAATATTTATTTATAATTATATTGGTTCTTCTAATTCTCATACTCCATTTGCATTCAATCGGCTAAATATAATATATTAAGCCATTACATAAACGCATTACTCTTACATGTAATATATTACCTTCCCACTTTATTAAACCAATTATATTTGCATTAACTCATTATTTAAATCAAGTGAATTACTCGCTTCATTTACGAGATTAAACTCATAATAATTTCATTACCAACACAGGTATACAAATTAAATTATATTATTCCATAATATAATTTCCATCTTAATTAACTAATATTATTTAGTTAATTCCTTTTGCCACCATATTCCTTTTTCATAACTAATTTTCTTCACTTTCTTTAATAGTTTAATCAACTATTAAAACTCATATAAATTTAATTTACTCACACCAAAACACATAATTCCGAACATATACATCTCATAATAAGAATTTTAATTATTACATTCTTATTTTAATAACTTATAAAAATTCGGGTTGTCACAACTCCATTCCCCGACTAGTCCCGGCTACGTTCTCATTTCCTGAAGAGAACAATGAAAGAAAAAGGGTGAGCTCAACTAGCCCAGTAAGAAATATTATGACTAAGATAATGCAGAATAAATTATCGTTAGCCTTCAACAGTGTTAAACTGATAAATACAATAAACATCAAGTTTAACTACAGCGGAACAAGCAATCCATTAGAAGAGTCAAGTAGAGCATGATATCTACCATCTTCTATGATTTAAAAAGTTTATCATCAATTTTATCGCTGATACTCAGCTTAATAAATAAACCACATCATCGAATCATCCCTGCACTACGGGCCAAGGGTATTCATTAGTATCACGTCCACGAATTATCTATGCACTACGGTCCAAGGATATTCTTGTAATCATCAATGGTCATGATCATGCCAACAACTGTCCATTAATGCACTACGGGCCAAATGAGGACTTTTAATTATCACATCATTTGTAACATTATGGGTCATGATTATACCGAATAATCCCTAATTATAGTCATACCAATCAACAGTCCATCTATGTACGTAAGCCAAAGATGACTTTTATCATAATATAAGCATGAGAATGATGAAAATGATATAAGAATTCAATTAAAAGAAAGCAAAGGATAAATTTTTAAAGATTTATAATTTAATTTATCCAAAATTCAATAATGTCCAAATTGTCAACATGATACTGCTTTGTGGAGTAAAATTCAAGAATAATATTGTATCAAAAATGATTTGGACCAAAAAGAAATCAATTTTTATCATGAATAGTACCCTGGGTGAATAGTAACCAAGTGAATAGTACCCCGTGAATAGTACTTCGGGAATAGTACTTCAGGAATAGTACCTCGTGAATAGTACTCCGATATGAAAAAGTTAAAACTTATCAAGAATGATCAAAATAATATTTTCATGAAAAGATACTGGATAAAGCACAAATTTCAAGGATATTCTATTAATTTCATGGAGTATAGAAGCCAAAACTTAACAAAATGAGTATTGAATTCGGAATCTGAAACAAAATTATATTACTTACATACTACAGAGTGTGGAAGAAAATATTATTTCTTACGAGTATTGAACAAAAATAATATCCCTTACGAATAAGAAATAAATAACATATCTTACCTTAGTAGAAGACTGGATACTGCAATAGTGAAGTAGCAGAATACTCTTCTTCTTCCTCTCTATAGTTTCTCTCTCTATAGTTTCTCTTGTAAGTCTTAGTGAATTGGTGAGAATGAAAGAAGATTGAGCTTCTATTTATAAGAAAATATAGTTTTGATAATTGCACGTTTAGGGGCTCGAATTATTAAAGTTTAGTACCTTCATCTTTACCTCCATTTTTAATTTAGTCCTTTAAGTATTATCAATCTCGCACCACCTCCCCTAATAGTACATGCATGTGAATCAATAGTTCCATACATGTGAACCAACAATAATTTGCATCTGAACCAATAGCAATTAATTGCTCATTTATCCGATTAATTGCCCATTTGGTCAATAAAACCAGCCAATCACAGAAATACCTCCTTTGAGGGTAATTGGGTCACGGAAGAATTAAAGAAAACTAAATGAATAAACATCTTTAATCAACACGAACTTATTCATCATTAATATTATAACTCATAATATTTAACAACTAGATCCTTCCCAGGCAGCTTTCCGATAAGGATTTCTCCCTATGGGCGCGTAATTAGGTGACCAAACCCCTTTTCTCGACAGAAATTTCTAGACATTGTCAATAATGCAAATAATAATGTGAATAACTTTGTCGTCTCAATTATTGATTTAATAATATAAAATATTGTGACAGTAATTCAATCAATAACGTGAGATACTATGCAGCAATTATTGTGGCAATAATTGAATAAAAATGAGTGACTTCTCACGTAAGCACCAAAAATCAAAGATACTATACCACACCGTGTGCTACTATGTAACCACGTGTATTACTGTACTTTTATCACCGGATATTTCAATAGTTAACGGTAAAACTTTCGCTGTTATTTTTATAAAAAGTTATTTCTGTCATTTTCTAACTTCGATAGTAATTCCGTTGTGGGATCAACCAATGATTGTTCCATCGTACGAATATTCCTTGATAAAACGAATATTCCCCGACCAAACGAATATTTTATGACAACTTGCTTACTTTACAAAATTAGTAAATATCACCCACAACTATAACATTATATCAAATCCACACCATAATATTCAAAATGATATTTAGAGAAAATTAATCTTTATTCATAAAAGTTGGGGTCTTACAACCTCCCCTTCTTATGAAATTTCGTCTTCGAAATTGGTGTACGTACTTGGTATGTCGAAGAGGTGAGGTTACCTTGTTTTCATTTTCGATTCTAACTCTTGAGGTATAACCTTTGAGCGTAGAATATGTTCCTTTATATCCAAGATTTTAACAGTTACCTCTTCATACGTTAAATCTACCGCTATCTCGCCTGGTTCTAATTCAATAATGTGGTTTGGGTCGTCCACATATTTACGTAACATCGGCACGTGAAAAACGTTATGAACACGCGACATACTTAGCGGTAAAGCGAGTCCATAGGCCATAGTTCCTACTCGATCAAAGATTTCGAATAGACCAATAAAATCGAGGGTTGAGACTTTCTCTCTTCGTCGATTCTTGCTTCTAGAATAACGCCTTCTTGAACCTTCTTCTTCACATTCATCGGCTCTGAGTCTGTAGCTTGAACAGCTTTAAATTTATCGATTAAAGTCGATTCTAATCGTATATTTGACATCATCACGTGGGTCCCTAGAGTTTTTAACTCTATCTCTATCATTTGTAAGTCATACGAAATGGGTCTTTCTGTTAACAACGTCGCACTCGTAACTGCATACGATTTTCTACTCAACGCGTCAGCTACCACATTCGTTTTTCTAGGATGGTATTGAATGGTATTATCGTAATCTTTCAACAGCTCGAGCCAACGTCTTTTGCGCATGTTACGTTCGTTCTGGGTGAAGAAATATTTAAGGGTTTTGTATCGAGTTCAAGGTCAATACAAAATTCGATTTCACACTCTGGGGATGGGCCAGGAAGTTCTTTGGGGAATACGTCAGGAAATTTATTAACAATAGAAATATCATTCAAAATTGTGACTCTCATCCAGGACTTGGATAGCACCTCATATTGATACCTATCAACTTACCACCGTTATTTATAGCGTCCTCTACGGAAAGTATGGCTTCAGTGCATCCCACACAAGGAAGTCGTCAGCGAAAGGCTCAGGGCCTTTACTTATGGCTTGATATGACAGTGATTGACTTTAGTGGTTTGGTTGCTTGAATTCGCATAACAGGTTGGTTAGGAATATGAAGGCTAACAAACTTACAAAAATAATCAATTTTAGCATGATGAGTAGTTAACCAGCCGATTCCTAAAATCACATCAAATGAAAGTATTTTCAAAGAGATAAGATCGACAAGTAACGTGAGGGTGCCAATTTGAATCAAACAAGATTTATAAACAGTGGAGGTAACGAAGGTTTCTCCTAAAGGAGTTTCAACCGATAAGTCAAAGTCTAACTTCTCTAGAGTCAAATTTAAACATTGAGCGCAAGTAGGAAAAATAAAAGAATTGGTAGAATCGGTATCAAATAAGGTATAGACTTCGCAAGAGTTTATGATTAACTTACCCGTGATAACTTCGTTCGGATTCCTCGTCACGAAAAACGCTCTTCCTTAAACTACCGACTTTGACTTGTCCGGGACAGCCTTTGGTGTCATCATTACCGCTGGAATTGACTTTCGCTAGAGGGTATATTCCACCCTTAATTGCTTCGTCGTAATCTTGATCCATGATCTGAATCATTAATCTTCGATCCATATTGAATTGGGGTTGACCGCAATGTACAGGGTAATTCAAAACTCAATGTTCGGTTCTCCCAATTGCTATCAAAAAAGAGAAATACATATCATCTATTTTAGCCTTCTTGGATCGGACTTCTCTTTCCACAATATCAACGCGTCGTGCGGCTTTTACCCATGCATCCTTCATTCTCACTCATTCAATTGTTTCTTCTTTCAGCTGATCCTTGACATTTGAATTCTCATATTCCAGCTTTATTATCTTATACTCTGCCAAAGAGTGCTTCTGTTCAAGCATCACATATCGGGTAACATAATTTTGAATTGTTGCATTCCTTTGCTCCACGACCGCCTGCCGTTCTTCAGCCTGCTCTTCTAACTCATGAATAAGATTTTGCAGTTTTACATTTCGATCATAAAGTTCTCCTAATAAATCCTCCTCAGGTTCCTCTTCTTCCTCAGTCTCAGCTCCTACCTCTGTGACTAGCTCGGGTGCAACTATTAATTCTTCACTCACCACATGGATATCTCTAATTTCTTCTTTGCCTGACATCCTACAATCAAGTTTAATAACTTAATTAGTACTCCCCAATAAGATCTTTGTTATAACAAGATATTATACTCCCATATTTATTTTTTAAATGAAACTCCTCGATTCATCACTTAAAACTCTACATGAGTTCATCTCTTGATTTTCAGATGTCATTTTCAAATACTGCCACAAAACAAGGGTTAATTGACATGCCACATATTATCCCTATATTCTGACCGACCAATTAAATAACCAATAAGCTTAAGTAGGTCATACCAGCGAAGGATTTACTCGTTTCTCCCCTCCTAGTTCTAGCCTCAAATCTCAGCCAGGGATCATATCCCTAAGCTTTGATACCAACTGTGACGCCCCAAAAATAGGTATACATAATCCATTCTGAGTCGCCAAATACATGGTACAAAATTCAAATACAACTTAATTATACAACTATTGTGTAACATAAGCTGAAAGTTTTAACACGAATATTGTCTCCTAGACAATATCCAAACTCAAATGAAGTCCTCATTACAATTATTATTACATTATTTCACAGAATAGTGAGGACTACTAAATCAACCATATGGACCGTCACTCCATTCCCCGACTAGTCCCAGCTATATTCTCATTTCCTGAAGAGAACAGTGAAAGCAAAAGGTGAGCTCAACTAGCCCAGTAAAGAATATTATGACTAAGATAATGTAGAATAAATTATCCTTAGCCTTTAACAGTATAACAACTGATAGAATACAATAGACAACAAGTTTTAGATCAACAACTGCAGCGGAAATAACAATCCATTAGAAGAGTCAAGTAGAGCATGATATCTACTATCTTCTATGATTTAAAAGTTTATCATCAATTTTATCGCTGAGATTCAGCTCAATAAATAATCCACATCACTGAATTATCCATGCACTACAGGCCAAGGATATTCATTATTATCACATCCACAAATCATCCATGCACTGCGGGCCAAGGATATTCGTTATTATCACCAATGGTCATGATCATTCCAAACAATAATTCATCTTTGCACCCTTAGCCGAAGAGAACCCATGGTCATGATCATACCAACAACTGTCCATCAATTCACTACGGGCCAATGAGGACTTTTACCACCTTATTTGTAACATAACAGGTCATGATTATACCGAATAATTCCTGGTCATAATCATTTCAATCAATAGTCCATCTATGCACTACAGGCCAAAGATGACTTTCATCACAATATAATCATGAGGATGATGACAATGATATAAACATCAATCAAACGAAATCAAGGATAAATATTAAAGACTTTAAATTTATTCAGAGTTTAAAAATATCCAAATTGACAACATGATAACTGCTTTATGGAGTAAAATTCAAGAATAATATCCATGTATTAAAAATAATTTGGACAGAAAAGAAATTAATTTTTTGGGTAAATAGTACCCGAGTGAATAGTACCCCGTGAATAGTACTTCATGAATAGTGTCGTACATATGAATAGTGTCGTACGTATAAATAGTGTCGTACGAATGAATAGTGTCGCATATATGAATAGTACCCATCTGGCATGAAAAACTTAAAATTTAACAAGAATGTTCAGAAAAATATCCTTGTGAAATGATACTCGATGAAGCGCAAATCTCAAGGATATTCTACTAATTTCAAGGAGTATAGAAGCAATACTTAACAAAATTAGTGTAGAATTCGGAATCTGAAACGAAATAATATTACTTACATACTACAGAGTATGGAAAAAAAATATTATTTCTTACGAATATTTGAACAAAAATAATATCCCTTACAACTATTGAACGAAAATAATATTCCTTACGAATATTGAACGAAGATAATATTCCTTACGATTATTGAACGAAAATAATATTCCTTACGAATATTGAACGAAAATAAAATTCCTTACGAATATTGAACGAAAATAAAATTCCTTATGAATACGAAAAATAATATTGTAAGAGAATATGAAATAAATAATACCCATTACCTCAAAAGAAGAGTATTTCTTATTGGTATAGCGGATATGTTCTTGAAGAAAACTATGACGCCCCCAGAATAGGGCCACACGACCCATTCTGAGTCGCTAGACATACGGTATAGAATCTAAATACAAATTTCATTTATACAACTGTTAAACTATCATGCAAAACACGATAACACATAAACTGTGAGTTTCGATAGGAATAACAGTACTCATACTTCAAACCAATGATACTTTACATAAGGGTACAGTTAATAACGATTTTAGGAATTAAAATCTTTAAAAAATGCTCAAGGAATCCTTCATACATGGGAGGCCATGCATCTAAGTTATAATAGATATTATAGGACTTGAGCATTACCCTTGGTTGACCCAATAGACCCCAAAGAAGAACGAGAAAATTACTATCCTGCTCATTCCAATGGTGTGTATTTTTGACGCTTTCAAAGTCGGGTTCTCATCACACTATTGTTGTGACGCCCCCAAAATAGGAATACAACACCCATTCTGAGTAGCCAAAATACATGGTACAGAAACAAATACAACTTTATTAATACAATTATCGTGCAAAATACAACAACACATAAAATGTGAGTTTAAATACAAATATTATCATCTAGACAATATCCACACTCAAATAAGTCCTCATTACAATTATTGATACACTATTTTATAAAATAGTGAGGACTACTAAGAAAAATTCTAGAACCATCATTCCATTCCCTGACTAGTACTCGCTACATTCTCGCCTCCTGAGAAGAAAAATGGAACAAAAAAGAAAAGGGTGAGCTCAACTAGCCTAGTAAAGAATATTATAACTAAGATAATATAGAAAAAATTATCGTTAGTCTTCAACAGGGAAAAATCTGATAGAATATAATAGACAACAAGTTTCAGATCAATATTCGCAACGAAAATAATAATTCATAGAAGAGTTACGTAGAGAATGAAATCTACTATTATCTATGAATTTAAAAGTCCATTGTCAATATTTTATCCCTGTAACATCAATCAATATACATCTTGAATCAAATATTCATTTTTGCACTACAGGCCAAAGATATTAATCAGTCGGTCATGTTCATCTCAACACCTGTTCATCTTTGCACTATGGGCCAAAGATATTCATCAAGAAATCATTCATCTTTGCACTACAGGCCAAAGATATTCAGTTATATCATCATTTAGGACTGAGGATGATGGAAAATATTTTAAAGAAAACGAATCCAGTGAGACAAAAGAATAAATATTAGGGATTCGTACTTTAGACAATCCAAGTTTAAAAATACTCCATAATAAACAATTGTGGAGCAGAATTCAAAAATAAAGATCAAAACATAGATCCAATCAAAGATAGGAACCATAATAGACAATCTTGGACACAAAAAAGAAAATTTAATTTTTCTGTGAATAGTGTCGTATTCATGAATAGTGTCGTATACGTGAATAGTGCCGTATACGTGAATAGTAACCCCGACACTAAAAGGTAGAAATTTCACAAGAAAAATCATCATGCTTCGTGAATAGTACTCGTGAATAGTAACTCATGAATGGTAACTAATGAATAGTAACTCCGACATGAAAAGATCAGAATTTCACAAGAAAATCTTACCAATATTAAAGATAATGATATTGAAAGAAATAATTTCATTTTTAAAAAATAACATCCCTTACCTCAAAAGAATAAGACTTACGGTTGGAATATCGATATAATTAAATGAAATGAACTTGCAGAGTATAGCAACACTCAAAGTATCAAAATACTCACAAGAATACGCCGATAATATAGAGAGAAAAACTTCAGTTTTCGTGTGATTTTCAATTCTAACCTAAGACCCTATTTATAGGAAAACGCTAGAACACCAAAGCGGAAAATTTAATAAAATAATAATATAATTACAAAATTTCAAGCCCACCTTAGACCAACTAAATTCAGCACATTTATATCACATGTGAGCCCACTTAATTGCAAAAAAATATTTTTCTTAAATAAATTAATTAAAACTTCCAAAAATCAATTATTTCAGAACTTCGGAGCTTCAATAATTAATAATAAATAGCCCTTTTATCAGAAAAATTCAAATCTTATGTCCATTCCATAGGAAATTCCATTCTCTACAAGTTTGTAAGTTTAAGTTTTTCCAAATTCCAAGTAGAAGTTGACCGAAATCCACAAACGGACGATTTTACGGGCTATAATCCAATTTCAGTCACAAAGTTAGGCCCACAAACATGTTTAACATATTTTAAACATTTTTTATAATAAAAATACTCTTCCTCCTCATATACTCATATATCCCACATTCATTATAAAAATATCACCATTATTATATTATTAAAATATAACAATATATTTAAATGAATTATTTTATCAGAAAAGATAAAATATCAATTTTTCAACAATTGTCACTTTAAAATTTTCTCCATCTATATCTACATAAAATAAATATTTTCTTATCATATAAATCAATAATTAATTATTCACAAATAATATTACGTAATCACAATATCGGATAAACTGCACTGCTTCTCAGAAAGAGGGGCTTTCCAATAAGGATTTCTCCTTCTTGGCCATGTAATTAAAGTGATGACCAAACTCTCCTTAGATGTAACTTTCTAGACATTGCCAATAATGTAATCTAATAATATTATTCAAATAATATGAAATATTGATCCGATAATGAAAATATCGCAGTAGTGACAATTATGAAACAACAATAATATAAAATATCAACGTAGCAATTATTGAATCAATAAAATAAAATATTGAACAAGAATTCATCAGAACAATTATTGAGTAAAGGCCTTCACGTAAGAATCAATAATTGGTGCAATACACTGGTGCTACTCTGCTTTCTGTTTTAACCACCGGGTATTCCAACAAGATAATCAGAATAACTACGCCAGTTATTTATAAACAACTTATACTGCTGTTTTCTTCATCCAATAACTTTCCGTTATGGGGCCCACAATAAAGTCAAGGCGTCGTGCATTTAATATTCCCCGACAGTAAGAATATTCCATGACCAAACAAATATTCCCCGACAACAATGAATATTTTATAACCACTTGCTTATTTAAAATATTTGCGCATTTTATCCATAACTAACCACATTAATCAAATAAACCCTTACTATTTCAAAATAATAAATAAAGGAAATTCCATTTTATTTATAAAAAAAATTCGGGGACTTACAACCTCCCCTCCTTATGAAATTTCGTCCTCGAAATTGACGACGACGATACTGGTGTTTGAATAAGCAGTGAGAGTCCTCGCTTTCATTTCCGTTTCCAACTCCCAGGTCATTTCTTCAATAGCATGGTTTCTGCACAAAACTTTGACTTGTGGTATGACCTTTGTGCGTAGGACATGCTCCTTCCTATCCAAGATCTTGACTGGTACTTCCTCGTACATTAAATCTTCGGTTATCTCATCTGGTTCTAACTCAATAATGTGGTTTGGGTCGTCCACATATTTATCTAACATAGATACATGGAAAACGTTATGAACACGTGACATACTTGGCAGTAAAGCGAGTCTATAGGCCACAGTTCCTACTCGATCGAGGATTTCAAATGGACTAATAAATCGAAGTTTTGAGCTTTCCTCACATCGCCGATTCTCGCTTTTGGAATAACAACTTCTTGCACCTCCTTCTTCTTCATATTCATCATCGATTCGGTGTGTAGCTTCGAGCGGTTTTAACTATCGATTAAAGTCGATTCTACTCGTATATCATCATGTGGGTCCCTAGAGTTTTTAACTCTATCTCTATCATTTGTAAGTTATACGAAATGGGTCTTTGTATTCGAAAATATCGCACTCGTACTCGTATACGATCACCTACTCAACACGTTAGCTACCACGTTCGCTTTTCCAGGATGGTATGGTCAGAACATATGCCAAAATGATTCTCTTCTTGATTTCTTCGAAGCTTTCCCCACATTCCTTGCTCCATTCGAACTTTGTATCTCTACGAGTCAGCTGAGTTAATGAAGTAGCGATTCGAGAAATCCTTCCACGAATCTCCGATAATAACTAACTAAGCCTAGAAAGCTAAGTATTTCGATTACTGACTTAGGTTACTCTCAATTGTGACTCATATCCCAATCTTGGATAAAGACGTCACAATGGCACCTATTAGTTTACTACCGCATCTACGAATATGGCATCCCTACGGAGAGTTTGGCTTGCAGCATTCCACAAAGGAAATTACCAGTTAGAGGCTCCGGTTATCAACTTCTATAGTTGGGTTTTAACTCCTCGAAGTTCAATAGAGCCATTCGATATGATATTTTTAGAAATGGGTTTTGTACCGGGTTCAAAGTCGATACAAAATTCAATATCACGCTCTGGGAGTAGGCCAGGAAATTCTTCAGGAAATACATTAGGAAATTTACTAACAACAGAAATATCATTCAAATCTGACGTATTTTTGTTCAAGTCCATGACATGGCTAAAAAAGCTTGACATTCGTTTTTCAATAAACAAATGGCTTTATGGCTTGATATGAAAGTGTTTGACTTCAATGGTTTGGTTGCTTGAATTCAAATAACAAGTTGCTTAGGAATATGAAAACTAACAACCTTACGAAAGCAACCAATTTTGGCATGATGAGTAGTTAATCAATCAATCCCTAAAATCACATCAAAAGCAAGTATCTTTAAAGAGATAAGATCAACAGGTAATGTGATGGTGCCAACTTGGATCAAACAAGATTTATAAAAAGTGGATGTGATGAAAGTTTTTCCTAACGGAGTCTCCACAGATAAATCAAAGTCTAATTTCTCCGGAGTCAAGTTTAAATGTTGAGCACAAGCAAGAGAGATAAATGAATGGGTAGAACCGGTATCTATTAAGGTATAAACTTCACAAGAATTTATAATCAACAAATCCGTGATCACCTCGTTTGGGTTCCTCGCATTTTGACCCGTCACGACAAACGCGCTCTTTCCAAAATTAGGTATACGCCACCCATCTTGGTCGCCACTTACATGGTACATAAATTCAAATACAACTTACTAATATAACTGTGTGTGGTATAATACGACATAACCTATGAGTTTGAATACAAATATTGTCTACTAGATATTATACAAACTCAAAAGGAGTCCTCATTACAACTATTATCACACTATTTCACGTAATAGTGAGGACTACTAATGCTATCCTCTCGACCATTACTTCGCTCCCCGACTCGTCCCGCCTATGTTCTCATTTCCTCAAGAGAACAAAGGAAAGAAAGGGTGAGCTCAACTAGCCCAAGAAGAAATATTATGACTAAGATAATGCGTAATAAATTATCATTAGCCTTCAAATGTTGTTAAACCGATAAAATACAATAGATAAACCGCTTTAATCTGCAATTGAATAAGTAATCCATTAAAAGAGTCAAGTAGAGAATAAAGTCTACTATCTTTTAGGTTTTAAAAGGTTTTCATCAATTTTATCGCCGAGACTCAAATTTTAATAAATAAACCACCACATCTAATCATCCCTCGCACTACTGGCCAAGGATTTTCATCAAATTATCAATGGTCATGACTATACCGAATCACCCCCGGTCATAATCATACCAAAAATTATCCATCACCGCATTACAGCCATCGAGGACTTTTTGTCACATCATTTATATCAAGTCATGATTATACCGAATGATCCTCGGTCATAATCATACTAAGTTCATCTACGCACGTAAGCCAAAGATAACATAATATAACATGAGAGGATGATGACAATGACATAATAATTCAATAAAACAAGTTCAAGAATTATTTAATCCATGAATTATTAACGCCCAAATTGTCAACATGATCGCTTTCAGAGAGTAAAATTCAAGAATGATCGTAAGAATATTTCCATGAAAAGATATCGATGAAACGCAAATATCAAGGATATTCTACTAATTTCATGGAGTATATAAGTCAAAGTTTTAACCAACCGGGTATAATAAAGAATGGAATAACAAAAGAAATCACCACGCACGCAGATTGCAGATGTATAAAGTTATTCCAACATAATAATAATAAACTAACCAGTCGTGAAATTCACAACCGATGTGATGTTCCAAATGTAATAATAAAGATGGAACTGCATCCTGTAAAAAACACATGATAGATATTCCAATGTATCGATAAAGATTTTAACCAGTCCTGTAAAACACATGCATGTGATGTTCCAAATGTAATAATAAAATTAAACCAGTCCTGTAAAACACACATGCATGTGATGTTCCAAATGTAATAATGTAAGAATGTCACCAAGTATAGGTAAAATCACAGATACAAAAGTTATTCCAATGTAATAATAAGCAATGGAATAACATAAGGATTTCACCAAGTATATAGGTATGCCGCAGATACAAAAGTTATGTATATAGGTATGCCACTTTTACAAAAGTTATTCCAATGTAATAATAATGAATGGAATAATGTAAGTTCTCTTCAAGAAGAAAGAATAACACCCTTACCGTAAAAGAACCTAATATATAGAAGAAGTGAAGTAAAGTAATACTCTTCTTCTTTCTATAATTTTCTCTATAGCTTCTCTCTATAATTTCTCTAGTAGTTTCAATGAATTCGTAAGAAAAATAATGAAGGAACGAGCTTCTATTTATAGAAAATGGAATGCATAAGAACTAATCCATGAACTATCCGTATTGATTTATTTTAATCTGACTATCCATATTTAAAGAAAATCTTTTAAATAAAATATAATATATTCTATTTATATAAAAACATTTTACTATGCAAACACTATGCAATACTATGCAAAACACTATGCAAAACACTACGCAACACTATGCATAATAAAATATAATATATTCTATTTATGTAATAACTTTAATAAAGTATTCTATTTTATATAAAGATGTTTCGCTTTTATTACGTTAATAATACTTAATAAAACAAAACGCCATTATCGCTATAATAATTCATATTATTAATCGACAATAATGGAATCAAACCGAGTGACTTTTCACATAAAGATCAATAATCAATACCGCAGTGTGCTACTACGCAAACCACACGACATCGCATTTTTTACTACCGAAAGTAGTTCAACAAGAATCACGGTAAAACTTCCGCCGTTATTTCAATAAAATATTTTTGTCGCTTTTTCAATCCGATAATAATTTCGCTAGGGTCCACCAATGATTGAGTCATTGTATTTAATATTCCCTCGCTAAACCTAATAATATTCCCCACCAATCTAATATAATATAAACCACTGTGATACTTTGCAAAATTTATAAATACTACCCACAACTATAATATTATCTCAAATTCACACCATAATATTAAAAAATTATTTTCACCAAATTTAAATCTTTATTAATAAAACTGGGGTCTCACAATCTCCTCCTTATGGAATTTCGCCTCAAATTAGGGTACGACTGTATGATAAAGAGATGAGGATACCTTGAATACCTTTTATCGCTTAAAAATATTAAATTCATCTTTGAAATCCGCCAAAGCTATTCATTAACAATTCATCTTTGCACTATGTGCCAAAGATATACAATCAGAAACCAATAATGCTAAGACGCACTTAATAAGTATCACAACCATTTAATTATCCATGCACTAATCGCCAAGGATATTCGTAGTTTTCAATTAATTAAGCTATGATTATACCAACAATCCTCGGTCATAATCATACCAAGTCCATCTATGCACGTAGCCAAAGATGACTTTGAACGCATCCATGAATTAATATTTCATGCCGAGACTCAAATTTCAATAATTAATCCACATCATCGAATCATCCCCGCACTACGTGCCAAGGATATTCATTAAGATCACCACCACAAATTATCCATGCACTACGGCCAAGATAATGTATTTTTCAATTACTACTATGATTATACCCCAACAATCCTCGGTCATAATCATACCAAGTCCATCATACCAAGTCCATGCACGTAAAGCCATGTATGACTTTGAACACATCCATGAATTAATATTACATCACGAGACTCACCAATAATTAATCCACATCATCGAATCATCCCCGCACTACGTGCCAAGGATATTCATTAAGATCACCACCACAAATTATCCATGCACTACTACCAAAGATAATGTGTTTTCAATTCATTATGATTATGCCGAACAATCCTCGGTCATAATCATACCAAGTCCATCTATGCACGTAAGCCACAGTATGACTTTGAACACATCCATGAATTAATATTTCATTCACGAGACTCATTTCAATAATTAATCCACATCATCGAATCATCCCCGCACTACGTGCCAAGGATATTCATTAAGATCACGCACCACAAATTATCCATGCACTACTACCAAAGATAATTGTTTTTCAATTACTATTATGATTATGATTATGCCAACAATCCTCGGTCATAATCATACCAAGTCCATCTATGCACGTAAGTTTCATGTGATGACTTTGAACACATCCATGAATTAATATTTTCATCACGAGACTCAAATTTCAATAATTAATCCACATCATCGAATCATCCCCGCACACTACGTGCCAAGGATATTCATTAAGATCACGCACCACAAATTATCCATGCACTACTACCAAAGATAATTGTGTATTCATTTACTTGCTATGATTATACCCAATAATCCGTGGTCATAATCATACCAAGTCCATCTACTATGCACACAGCCACAAATGACTTTCAACATAATATAAAAACATGAGGATAATGATATAAAGAATCAATCAAATGAGATAAAGGATAAATATTAAACATTTATAATATAATTTATCCAGATTCAAGAATATCCCCATGTTATCAATCATTTAATAATCTCATAATCTAATAACATTAATATTATAACAATATTTTAATCACTTCTTAAATTTATAAACAATTTATCTTAATTGTTTACACTTTACCATATAATGCATTTAATCATTCAAAATGTCATACTCATAAGATATCATCACCAATTATCAAATCCTCAAAAAAATATGCATATACTCTATATAGGATTCTTCTAGCCATAAAATCCTATTTTCAACTTTTTATTTCACATAACATATTTAACTCATATGTTCATAATTAAACTATTTTCATGAAAAATACCAAATCAGTCCCAAAAATATTTCTTTTCTGGGATTTAGCATAATATAGTCCCATAATGAAAATATATTTTCTCGAATTTTTAAAATTCATTTACTATTTTTCAAAAATCAATTTCTAATTAATTCCTTAAGAAATTAGCTACCTCAAGTTTAACTCCAAAATTCCCAAATCTTGGCAGGACCTTACACATGTTAACGTGAGCTTCCAGTTTAAATTTCATGGTCATCTGAGTTATAGAACTCTAAGTATATAGCGTTTTTTGAAAAACCTAAATATTGAAATAGTCATAACTTGCTCATTTTAAGTCGTAATGAGCTCATTTTTGGACAGGAGGTACTTTATACCATATACTTTCATGTCCCAAAAGGCCAGAATTTTTCTCATAATTTAAGTGGCCGAAACAGCCTCTCTAAAATCATGGCAGAAGTTTTTTCGCTTTTTGCAGCTTTGCACCTTTGCTAAAATCAGTCCACACAAAAATCTACAACACCTTTTCCAGTAATTCCACTTGGATTAGTTAGGTAACTCATAGATCTAACTCTAGGACTTGACCACATTCAAAAATTCAAAATATAATAGGAGATATGGTCAATTTAATTTCATGTTACGTTTTTCACTAAAATCTGATTTTCAACTCTTTGTGATTTCTAAGAAACTTTCATGTTTTTATACATACTAACCAACATAACTCATCATAAAACTTACTAATACTTCATATACCCATGATTTTCATTATTCCAATGCTTTTATTATGACTTTCATCATAAACCACGTAAACTGCTTATTTAGTTGAAGAAATATTCGAGGGTTTAAGAAATGGGTTTCAGACGGGGTCAATACAAAATTCGATTTCACGCCTAGGTAGGCTAGAAATCTTCAAGAATACGCCAAGAAATTTATTAATGATAGAAATATCATTCAAAATCATATTTTATCCAAGACTTGATAAGACGTCACATCGATACCAACTGTGACTTCTATCCCTTAACCTAGATAAGACCTCACAATGATACCTATAAACTTGCCATCTTCATTCACGATGTCGCCTACGTAAAGTCCGCTTGGTGCATTCCACACAAGGAAGTCAACAACGAAAGGTTCGGAGCTCTTTTCTTATGGCTTGATATAACAAATGATTAACTTTAGGTTTGGTTACTTTGAATTCAGATAACAAAGTGGTTATGAATATAAAAGCTAACAACCTTATTTAAAAAGCATGATGATTAGCTAACCAATCGATTCCTAAAAATCACATCAAAGGCAAGTATTTTCAAAAAGATAAGATCGACAGTAACGTGAAAATGTTTATTTGAATCAACAAGATTTAAAAAAAGAAAGAGGTAACGAAGGCTCCTACTAACTAAGTTTCAACTAATAAGTCAAAGTTTAACTTCTTCTGAGTCAAATTTAAACGTTGAACACAACTAGGTGAAATAAAAGAGTGGGTAGAACTTGTATTGAATAAAGTATAGACTTCGCATTAATTTATAATTAACTTACCCGTAATAACTTCGCTCGGTTTTCTCGTTAAACGCCTCGCTTAAATTATCGAAGTTTCGACTTTTACTATAGGTACATTCCACCCTTAAGTGCTTCTTCACATTCCCGATCCATTATTTGAATCATTATTCTCGATCCATATCGAATTCGGGTTGACCGCTATGCATGTGGTAATTAATTCAATTCGATGTTGGGTTCTCCCAATTGTCATCCAAAAAGCAAAGTCCATTTCATCTATTTCGCTTTATCGATCGGACGCCTTTTTCTACACTATCAACGCTATTCAGTGCCTTTTACCCATGCATCGCCTATTCTCCTTCTTCGTTCGCTTGTTTCTTCTTTTACCGATCTTTGATTTTTAAATTCTCGATTCCAACTTTAATATCTTACACACCGCCAAAGCGTGATTTTGTTCGAGCATCACATATCGGGTAACCCAATTTTGAATTGTCAGATCCCTTTGTTCCACGCATCGCTTGCATCGTTTCTTCAACCTCGTTTCTTCTAGCTCACTTAACACGATTTTGTAATTCTAAGTTTTGATCATAAATTTCTTCTAACCAATTCTCCTCGTGTTCCTCTTCTTCCTCTTCTTCCTCTTCTTCCTCACTCACTTTCAATTGCTATCAAGAACTAGCTCTAGGTGCAACAATTAGTTCTTCATTCACTACGGATATCTCTAATTTGTTCCTCGTCTCGATTAATCGTGATTAACTCGATTAGTGATTAAAGGTGTCACAATGGTCACATTCACTCCATTGTGAATATTTTCACCGCCATTTCCAAACACCGCCACAACACAAGGGTTAATTAATATATCAAATATTATCCCTATACTCGACCGACCAATTAAATACCAAATAAACTTAGGTAGGTCATACTAAGCTAAGGAATTTCCCGCCTCCCTCCTAGTTCTTATCTCACATCTTAGCTGTGGATCATATCCCATATCCCTCTGGACAAGCTCGATCATCAACCGCGACGCATTCCCCATCAACAAATTAGGCTCCGGGGTATACGCTCACCCATCAAAATTAGGTATACGCCACCCATCTTGGTCGCCACTTACATGGTACATAAATTCAAATACAACTTACTAATATAACTGTCGTGGTATAATACGATATAAACCATGAGTTTGAATACAAATATTGTCTACTAGATATTATACAAACTCAAAAGGAGTCCTCATTACAACTATTATCACACTATTTCACGTAATAGTGAGGACTACTAATGCTATCCTCTCGACCATTACTTCGCTCCCCGACTCGTCTCAAATATGTTCTCATTTTCTCAAGAGAATAAAGGAAAGAAAGGGTGAGCTCAACTAGCCCAAAGAAGAAATATTATGACTAAGATAATGCGTAATAAATTATCATTAGTTTTCAACAAGTTGTTAAACCGATAAAATACAATAGACAAACCGCTTTAATCGCAATGAATAAGCAATCCATTAAAAGAGTCAAGTAGAGAATAAAGTCTACTATCTTTTAGGTTTTAAAAGGTTTTCATCAATTTTTATCACGAGACTCAAATTTTAATAAATAAACCACCACATCTAATCATCCCCGCACTACTGGCCAAGGATTTTCATCAAATTATCAATGGTCATGACTATATACCGAATCACCCCGGTCATAATCATACCAAAATTATCCATCATCGCATTATAAAGCCATCGAGGACTTTTGTCACATCATTTATATCAAGTCATGATTATACCGAATGATCCCGGTCATAATCATACTAAGTTCATCTACGCACGTAAGCCAAAGATAACATAATATAACATGAGGATGATGACAATGACATAATAATTCAATAAAACAAGTTCAAGAATTATTTAATCCATGAATTATTAACGCCCAAATTGTCAACACGACATCGCTTTCAGAGAGTAAAATTCAAGAATGATCAAGAATATTTCCATGAAAAGATATCGATGAAACGCAAATATCAAGGATATTCTACTAATTTCATGGAGTATAAGTCAAAGTTTTAACCAACCGGGTATAATAAAGAATGGAATAACAAAAGAAATCACCACGCACGCAGATTTCAGATGTAGACAAAGTTATTCCAACATAATAATAATAAATCTAAACTGTGTCGTGAAATTCACAACCATGTGATGTTCCAATGTAATAATAAAGATGGAACTGCATCCGTGTAAAACACACAGATAGATATTCCAATGTAATCGATAAAGATTTTAACCAGTCCTGTAAAACACATGCATGTGATGTTCCAATGTAATAATAAAGATTTTAACCAGTCCTGTAAAACACATGCATGTGATGTTCCAAATGTAATAATAGAAGAATGTCACCAAGTATAGGTAAATCACAGATACAAAAGTTATTCCAATGTAATAATAAGCAATGGAATAACATAAGGATTTCACCAAGTATAGGTATGCCACAGATACAAAGTTATATATATATAGGTATGCCACTTTTACAAAAGTTATTCCAATGTAATAATAATGAATGGAATAATGTAAGTTCTCTTCAAGAAGAAAGAATAATAACACCCTTACGTAAAAAGAAATATATATAGAAGAAGAAAAGTAATACTCTTCTTCTTTCTATAATTTTCTCTATAGCTTCTCTCTATAATTTTCTCTCTGTAGTTTCAATGAATTCGTAAGAAAATAATGAAGGAACGAGCTTCTATTTATAGAAAATGGAATGCATAAGAATTAATCCATGAACGGTCCGTATTGATTTACTTTAACTGACTATCCATATTTAAAGAAAAATCTTTAAATAAAATATAATATATTCTATTTATATAAAAACATTTTACTATGCAAACACTATGCAATACTATGCAAAAAACACTACGCAAAACACTACGCAACACTATGCATAATAAAATATAATATATTCTATTTATGTAATAACTTTAATAAAGTATTCTATTTTATATAAAGATGTTTCGCTTTTATTACGTTAATAATAATAATAAAACAAAACGTCATTATCGCTATAATAATTCATATTATTAATCGACAATAATGGAATCAAACCGAAAGTGACTTCTCACATAAGATCAATAATCAATACCGTATGCTACTATGCAACCACACGACATCGCATTTTTTTACTACCGAAAGTAGTTCAACAAGAATCAACCAGAAAACTTCCGCCGTTATTTCAATAAAATATTTTTGTCGTTTTTTTCAATCCGACAATAATTTCGCTGTGGGTCCACCAATGATTGAGTCGTTGTATTTAATATTCCCTCGCTAAACCTAATATTCCCCACCAATCTAATATAAATATAACCACTGTGCATACTTTGCAAAATTTATAAATACTACCCACAACTATAATATTATCTCAAATTCACACCATAATATTAAAAAATTATTTCGACCAAATTTAAATCTTTATTAATAAAACTGGGTCTCATTGTCATTTTTCTCATTTCACAAGAGAAAAAGTGAAAGAAAAGGTGAGCTCAACTAGCCCAAAGAAGAAATATTATGACTAAGATAATGCGTAATAAATTATCAATAGCCTTCAACAAATGTTAAACCGATAAAATATAATAAACATCAAGTTTAACTTAAATGAACAAGCAATCCATTAAAAGAGTCAAGTAGAAAATAAAATCTACTATCTTTTATGATTTAAAAGGTTTTCATCATTTATTAAAGTTTGAGACTCACTTTAATAAATAATTCACATCATCGAATCACCCCCGCACTACGGCCAAGGATATTCTTTAGTATCACCACCACAATTATTCACGCACTACGGGCCAAGAATAGTTGTGTATTCATTAATGGTCATGATCATGCCAACAATCGTCCATCATCGATGCACTACTACTAATCGAGGATTTTTACCACATCATTTGTAACATTACGGTCATGATTATAACCGAATAATCCTCGGTCATAATCATACCAAGTCCATCCATGCTCTACGTGAAGCCATGATGACTTTAAAAAAATATATAAACATGAGGATGATGACAATGATATAAGAATTCAATAAAACAAGTTCAAGAATTATTTTATCCAGAATTATTAACGCCCAAATTGTCAACATGATATTGTTTTGTAGAGTAAAATTCAAGAATGATGGAAGAATATTTCCATGAAAAGATCTTGGATGAAACGCAAATATCAAGGATATTCTACTAATTTCATGGAGTATATAAGTCAAAGTTTTAACCAAGGGGTATAATAAAGAATGGAATAACAAAAGAAATCACCATGCATGCGGTGCCGATGTAAAAGTTATTCCAATGTAATAATAATAACGGAACCAAAGTTAGGTGAAATTCACACCGGATGTGATGTTCCAAAGAGAATAATAAAGATGGAACCAGATCCGGTGTAAAACACATGAGATAGGATATTCCAACAGAATCGATAAAGAGCGGAACCAGTCCGTGTAAAACACATGCATGTGATGTTCCAATGAGTAATAATAGAAGAATGTCACCAAGTATATAGGTAAACCATGTATACAAAAGTTATTCCAATGTAATAATAAGCAATGGAATAACATAAGGATTTCACCAAGTATAGGTATGTCTGTGATATAAAAGTTATGTATACTAGATGCCACTTTTTACAAAAGTTATTCCAATGTAATAATAATGAATGGAATAATGAAGTTCTCTTCATGAATAAGAAAGAATAACACCCCTTACAGTACAACAAATAATATTTCCTACCTTAGAAGAACTGAATATTGGCAAAGTGAAGTAGCGAGAATATTTTCTTCTTTCTCTCTATAGTTTCTCTCTCTAGAGTTCAAGTTGAATTAAGTAAGAAAATAATGAAGGAATGAGCTTTATTTATAGGAAAATAGAATGCATAGTAATTAATCCATGAACGGCCTCAGATTGATTTACTTTAATCTGACGGTCCATATTTAAAGCAAAATCTTTTAAATAAAATATAATATATTCTATTTATATAAAAACATTTTACTATACAAACACTATGCAACACTATGCAAAACACTATGCAAAACACTACGCAACACTATGCATAATAAAATATAATATATTTTATTTATAAAATAACTTTAATAAAGTATTACATTTTATATAAAAGATGTTTCGCTTTTTTATTACGTTAATAATATGAATAAAACAAAACGTCATTATCGCTTATAATAATTCATATTATTAATAATAATAATGGAATCAAACCTGAGTGACTTCTCACATAAGCATCAATAATCAATACTGGTGTGCTACTACGCAACCACACGACATTCTTGTACTTTTACTACCGAGTAGTTCAACCAGTATCAACGGTAAAACTTCCGCCGTTATTTCAATAAAATATTTTTGTCGTTTTCTTAATCCAAATAATAATTACATGCTAGGTCCACCAATGATTGAGTAGTTGCACGAATATTCCCCGCTAAACCGAATATTCCCCTAACCAATCGAATATAATATAACCTTGCATACTTTGCAAAATTTATAAATATTACCCATAACTATAACATTATATCAAATTATTCCATAATATTCAAAAATAATATTTATAGAAAATTCATCCTTATTTATAAAAGTCGGGTCTTACAACTCCCTTCTTATGAAATTTCGCCCTCGAAATTAGGGTACGATACTGGTATGTCAAAGAGGTAAGGATACCTTGATTTCATTTGATTCTAACTCCCAAGTCATCTCCTCAACATCGTGGTTCCTCCACAAAACTTTGACTTGAGGTATAACTTGAGCGTAGAATATGTTCCTTCTTATCCAAAATTTGAACAGAACCTCTTCATACATCAAATCTTCCGCTTATTTCGTCCGATTCTAACTCAATAATATCGTTTCGGTCTTTCACATATTTACGTAACATAGATATGTGAAAAACGTTATGAACACGAGACATATTTGGCGTTAAAAGCGAGTCTATAGGCCACAGATTCCTACTCGATCGAGGATTAAAATGGACCGATGAATCGAGGATTAAGTTTTCCTCTCTTTCCAAATCTTGTAACTCCTTTCCATGGAGCAACTCTTAACAAACACATGATCTCCTATATCAAATTCCACGTCCTTTCGATGAAGATCAAGATAACTCTTTTTGTCGATTTTGTGAGGTTTTTATACGTTGTCGGATCGTTTGAATCTTTTCCGTAGTCATACGTATCAACTCCGGTCCCAACAACGTTGCTTCACCCACCTCATCCCAAAGATAATCGAGAACGACACTTTCTTCCATACAACGCTTGAATGGAGCCATGCCAATACTTGCTTGATAATCGTAGTTGTAGGAAAACTCCACCAATGGTAAGAACTTGTCCCAACTCCTTGAAATCAAGGACACGAGTCTTAATAGATCTTCAAGAGTTTGAATAGTCCTCTCGATTATCCGTCCGTCGAGGATGATATGCCGAAAGCTAAATCGTAAGTCGTGCCCATAGCTTTTTGCAAACTAACCCAAAATCGTGAAGTGAATCTTGGGTCTCGATCGAAACTATGGATACCCGCAGATACCATGCGATCTTATAATCTCGTTTATGTACATACGATCAAGACGTTCAAGTGTATAAGTTTCTCGATCGGAAGAAATGAGCGGACTTGGTCAATCTATCAACAATTACCCAAATCGCATGATGCCTTGAGAAACCTTAGGAAGCCGTGTAGAACGAAATCCATGGTAATGTGCTCCCACTTCCATTCGGAATTTCAAGTGGTTCTGATGGACCTTTTGGTACTTGATGCTCGCTTTAACTCGTTGACAAGTTAGACACCTTGAGATAAAATGCCTATCTCTCTCTTCATATTGCTCCACCAAAATGTATGGCGAATAATATCATGATACATTTTGGTACTCCCAAGATGGATTGCAAATGGTGTGTCATGCGCCTCCATCATGATATTATACTTTAAATCGTGGTCGTTAGGAACACAAAGTCCGGAGTTGACTCAAGTATTCCTTCTTCATCGATTCTTGCCCAGATAGCACCCTCTCTTTTTTCTTCCTCATATACGCACCGCCCAGTCCGTAGCTTGAGCGGCTTTAACTTTATCGATTAAAGTCGGTTCTACTCAGATATTCGCTATCATCACATGCGTCCCTCGAGTCTTTAACTCTATCTCCATCCTTTGCAAGTCACACAAAATGGGCATTTGTGTTGACAATAACGCTTTTCGTTCTTGCATACACGATCTTCTACTCAAGGCGTCTACTACCACGTTCGCTTTCTAGGATGGTATTGGATGGTATGATCATAATCTTTCAACAGTTCAAGCCAACGTCGTTGTCGCATGTTGAGTTCCTTTTGAGTGAAGAAATATTTGAGGTTTTTATGATCCGTAAAGATCTCCACTTTCTCCCCATACAAGTAATGCCTCCAAATTTTAAGTGCTGAAGACAACAAACCGCTAACTCCGGATCATGAATAGGATAATTCCTCTCATATTCTTTGAGTTGTCGCGAGGCATAGACTATAAATTTTCCATGTTGCATAAGAACACATCCCAACCCTTTGCTCGAAGCATCATTGTAGATGACAATCCCTCCGAGCCCGGATGGTATTGTCGTAACAGTCTTTGAAATAAGTCTCCTCTTGAGTTCTTGAAAACTCTTCTCACATTCTTCGCTCCAACCGAACTTTGTATCTTTTCGAGTCAAATTTGAGTCGATGGAGTAGCGATTCGAGAAAATCCTTCCACGAATCTCCGATAATAACCAACTAAACCGAGAAAGCTACGATTTGATCCATCGATTTAGGTTGTTCCCAACTTTGAATAGCTTTAATCTTTCTTTGGGTCAATAGATATTCCATGACTTGATACCACGTGCCCAAGGAATGCTACTTCTTCAAGCCGTAATTCGCATTTCTTCAACTGGCATAAAGCTTATATTCACGAAGCTTTTGGAGTGTCACCTCAAGTGTTGCTCATGATCTTCACGGCTTTTGGAATAAATAAGGATGTCATCAATAAAGACGACCACAAAGTGATCTAAATATTCCTTGAATACTTCGGTTCATCATATCCATGAAGGCAAAGAGGAGCATTAGTCAATCCAAAGGACATGACTAGGAATTCATAATGCCCGTCATCGAAGTTTTGAAAGCCGTCTTTGGAATGTCGGTGGTTCTAATCTTCAATTGGTGATATCCGGAACGAAGATCAATCTTTGAAAAGAATTTGGCTCCTTGAATCGGGTCAAAAACAGTCATCAATACGTGGCAATGGATACCTATTTTTTGATGGTGACATGATTCAACTCCCGATAATCAATACAAAGTCGCGATACTCCCATCTTTCTTCTTCACGAATAGTAAGCAGAGCACCCCAAGGAGAAGTACTAGGACGAATAAAGCCAATGTCTAACAATTCCTCGTAGTTGGGTCTTTAACTCGAAGTTCAATAGAGCCATTCGATATGGGGCTTTAGAAATAGGTTTTGTACCGAGTTCAAGGTCGATACAAAATTCAATTTCAAGCTCGGGGTAGGCAAGAAGTTCTTGAGAATACGTCAGAAATTTATTAACAATAGAAATATCGCTCAAAACCGACGTATTTTTGTTTAAATCATGACAAAAGCTAAGAAAGCTTGACATCCATTTTTCAATAAACGAATAGCTTTATGGCTTGAGAGATGACCGTGATTGATTTTAATGGTTTGTTCGTTTGAATTCAGCATAATAGGTTGATTAGGAATATGAAAGCTAACAACCTTACGAAAATAATCAATTTTGCATGATAAGTAGTTAACCAATCAATCCCTAGAATCACGTCAAATGCAAGTATTTTTAATGAAATAAGATCGATTGTGTAATGTGAGGGTCTTGATTTGAACCAAACAAGACTTATAAACAGGTGGATGTAATGAAGGTTTCTCCCAACGGAGTTTCCACAGATAAGTCAAAGTCTAATTTCTCCGAGTCAAATTTAATCGATGAGCGCAAGTAGGAGAAATAAAAGAATGGGTAGAACCCCAGATCAAATAAAGTGTAGACTTCATTAGAGTTTATGATAAGCTTACCCGTGATGACCTCATTCGGGTTCCTTGCTCTCTGGGAGGTCACAACAAACGCTCTCCCTCAGAGACACTTCTGGGTTTTGCCTTTTCGGGACTACCTTTGGTGCCTCCATCCTAGTTGAATTTGTCTTTTGAAACGACAAAATCGAGCTAAGTGACCTTCTCTTCCACAATTATAACATGCTTTGGGAAAGATGGCACGATTCGGGGACCGATGTGTCCTCTTCTCCGCATTTGAAGCATATGACAGGTGGTCTTTCTCCTTTCTTAACAACGCGGGTGTTGGTGCCGACGTCTTTCCATCATTGTTGAATCTCCGTTTCTTGAAATGTCCATTCTTATTATTTTGGTACGACACCACCAAGTGGTTACCATATCCGCCTGTTGATTCCCTCCACGCTTGTTGTCACCGCTCGATGACTACTCTCATTTGGTATTATAACTTTCTTGGCCGCTTCTTTTAGTTGTGTTGACTCGTTATCGTGCTCCACTAATCGAGCCCTATTTACAACATCCGAATACAAACACGGTTTATGAGAAATAAGATGTTGACGTATCTCCGACTTCAAACCTCTTAAAAATATTCGCGCCATTCTCTCTTCATTATCCACCAGTGGGACGAACCGTGATAACTCCGCAAATTTTGCCTCGTATGTTGCGACACTTGGTCATATTGTTTTGTTCCAACTTAATAAACTCCACCTCCTTCATGTGGCGAATACTTTTCGGAAAGTATTTGTCGTTGAACAACTCCCGGAACTTCTCCCAAGATATCTTCAAGACAAAGAAGTTGAGTACGCTTTTACCGATTCCCACCGAGAATCGCTCTCGCGCGCAACATAAAGCAAGAAGGGAACCTTTGCTCCTCTGAGCATCCCAAGACATCAAATATCTTGGTAATCTGCTTTATCCATGCTTCCGCTGAGAAGTGGTTTTGCTCTCCCTTAAACTCCGTGCCATCCCAGCTCCTTGAATTGTTTAAGCGGTGACCACCGAGAGTTTTCCGTGTTTCCACCTACGTTTTGGACAGGAGTCGCTCTACTTTCTTTGTTGCATAAATTACATAAAGCCCTCGAACATTTGATCATTCATCATTTGGTCGTTGTTGTTGTTTGATGAGGATTGTCGCCTCACGATGCACATTATCCGATTATTGATATGTGGTGAATCAACGATCGCTTTGTGCTCCATTGCTATTCTCAACATTCTCGGATGTCATTTTCGAGATCATCGCCACAAAACAAAAGGTTAATTAACATGTAACAAATTATCTTTATATTTCCTAATTACCAATAAAATAGCACATAAACTTAGGTAGGTCATACTAGCGAAGGTATTCCGTGCTCTCCCTCCTAGTACTTTTCTCACATCTTAGCCAGGATCATATCCTCAAGCTCGATACCAATTGTGACGCCCCCAAAATTAGGTATACATCACCCATCTTGGGTAGTCGGATACATGGTATGTAATTTAAATACAACTTACTAATATAAGCGCCGTGTACAATACGACATAAACTGTGAGTTTGAATACAAATATTGTCTACTAGATATTATACAAACTCAAAAGGAGTCCTCATTACAATTATTATCACACTATTTACTAGAATAGTGAGGACTACTAATGCTATCCTCTGGACCATTATTCCTTTCCCCGACTCGTCCCAGCCTATGTTCTCATTTCACGAAGAGAATAAAGTGAAAGAAAAAGGTGAGCTCAACTAGCCCAAGAAGAAATATTATGACTAAGATAATGCGAATAAATTATCAATAGCCTTCAAATAATGTTAAACCGATAAAATATAATAAACATCAAGTTTAACTACAATGAACAAGCAATCCATTAAAAGAGTCAAGTAGAAAATAAAATCTACTATCTTTTATGATTTAAAAGGTTTTTCATCTTTGTTAAAAGCCGAGACTCGACTTTAATAAATAATCCACATCATCGAATCACCCCCGCAGACTACGGCCAAGGATATTCTTTAATATCACGACCACAATTATTCATGCATCACGGCCGAGAATAGTTGTGTATTCATTAATGGTCATGATCATGCCAACAATCTGTCCATCAATGCACTACTACTAATCGAGGATTTTTACCACATCATTTGTAACATTACTACCATGATTACACCGAATAATCCACGGTCATAATCATACCAAGTCCATCCATGCTCTACAAAAGCCATGTATGACTTTTAAAAAATATAAACATGAGGATGATGACAATGATATAAGAATTCAATAAAACAAGTTCAAGAATTATTTTATCCAGAATTATTAACGCCCAAATTGTCAACATGACATCGTTTTGTAGAGTAAAATTCAAGAATGATCGGAAGAATATTTCCATGAAAAGATCTTTGGATGAAACGCAAATATCAAGGATATTCTACTAATTTCATGGAGTATAGAAGTCAAAGTTTTAACCAACTGGGTATAATAAAGAATGGAATAACAAAAGAAATCACCGTGCATGCGGTATTGCATGATAAAAGTTATTCCAACGAGTAATAATAATAACGGAACTGTGTCGGTGAAATTCACACCAACGGGATGTTCCAAATGAATAATAAAGATGGAACCGGATCCGGTGTAAAACACGAGATAGGATATTTCAACAGAATGATAAAGAGCGGAACCCAGTCCGTGTAAAACACATGCATGTGATGTTCCAACAGAATAATAAAGACGGAACCAGTCCGGTGTAAAAACACATGCATGTGATGTTCCAATGTAATAATAGAAGAATGTCACCAAGTATAGGGTAAACAGCGTATACAAAAGTTATTCCAATGAATAATAAGCAATGGAATAACATAAGGATTTCACCAAGTATAGGTATCGGCGTATATAGGTTATGTATAGGTATGCCACTTTTACAAAAGTTATTCCAATGTAATAATAATGAATGGAATAATGAAGTTCTCTTCATGAATAAGAAAGAATAACACCCTTTTAGGTACAACAAATAATATTCCCTACCTTAGAAGAACTGAATATTGGCAAAGTGAAGTAGCAGAATACTTTTTTTCTTTCTCTCTATAGTTTCTCTCTCAGAGTTTTTGGTGAATTCGTAAGAAAATAATGAAGGAATGAGCTTCTATTTATAGGAAAATAGAATGATATAGTAATTAATCCATGAACGGTCCAGATTGATTTACTTTAATCTGACTGGCCCATATTTAAAGCAAAATCTTTTAAATAAAATATAATATATTCTATTTATATAAAACATTTTACTATGCAAACACTACGCAACACTATGCATAATAAAATATAATATATTTTATTTATGAATAACTTTAATAAAGTATTCATTTTTTATATAAAAGATGTTTACGCTTTTATTACGTTAATAATCTGAATAAAACAAAACGTCATTATCGCTATAATAATTCATATTATTAATAAATGATAATGGAATCAAACCGAGTGACTTCTCACATAAGCATCAATAATCAATACCGTGCTTCTACTACGCAACCACACGTATTCGTATTTTTACTACCGAGTAGTTCAATGAAGATCAATGGTAAAACTTCCGTCGTTATTTGATAAAAAATTTTTTGTCGTTTTCTCAATCCGACAATAATTACATTATGGGGTCCACCAATGATTGAGCCGTTGCATTTAATATTCCCTCGCTAAACCGAATATTCCCAGACCAATCGAATATAATATAACCACTTGCATACTTTGCAAAATTTATAAATATTACCCACAACTATAACATTATATCAAATTATTCCATAATATTCAAAAATAATATTTATAGAAAATTCATCTTTATTTATAAAAGCTGGGGTCTTATAACAAACCTCTCAAAAACATCCGCGTCATACGTTCCTCATTCTCCACTAAATGAGGTGCAAAACTGGATAACTCTGCAAACTTTGCCTCGTACTAGGACACCGTCATGTTATTTTGTTCCAATCTAAAAAACTCCACTTCCTTCATATAATGAATACTTTCAGGAAAGTACTTGTCATTGAACAGTTCAAACGTCTCCCCAAGACATCTTTGAGTCTTATGGTGGATGGGTACGCTTCACAAATTCCCACTAGTAATCTGCTTTCATTACGGAACATAAAGGTGGCGAATGGAACCTTCGTTTTTTCATGCATCCCAAGACATCAAATATCTTGGTAATTTGCTGACCCACGTCTCTCGCCTTAATCGGATCCCGCTTTCCCGCATTCGGTGGTCCCAACTCTTTGAACTGTTTGGCTGTGACAAACCGTGCGTTGCTATCATTTCCACCTGTATTTTGAACACGAGTCTCCCTCGTCTGATTTTGCATGAAGTGTAAAAAGCTTCTAAACATCCCATCGTTCATCGTCTGATCAGTGGTGTTGTTTACAGGATGAACATTGCCAGTCTGTTGCACGTTCTCCTCGTTAGTGAGTAAAGGTGTCTCATCGGTCTCATTTGTTCCACTGTTAACATTCTCAGTTGCCATTCTCAAATACTGTCATAAAACAAGGGCTAATTAAAGAAATCAACATATCACATAATATCCTATATACTGACCAACCAACAAATAAGCTTAGGTAGGACACACTAGCGAAGGATTTACACGTCTCTCCCCTCCTAGTTCTACTCCCCGATCTCCGCCAAAGATTATATCCTTAAGCTCTGATACCAACTGTGACGCCCCCAAAATAGGTATACAACACCCATTCTGAGTCGCCAAAATACATAGTACAGAAACAACTACAACTTTATTAATACAATTGTCGTGCAAAATACGACAACACATAAACTGTGAGTTTAAATACAAATATTGTCATCTGACAATATCCACACTCAAATAAGTCCTCATTACAATTATTGATACACTATTTTACAAAATAGTGAGGACTACTAAAGACAACTTCTAGAACCATCATTCCATTCCCCACTAGTACTCGCTACATTCTCGCCTCCCTAAGAAGAAAAATAGAACAAAAGGAAAAATTTGAGCTCAACTAGCCCAAGAAAGAATATTATGACTAAGATAATATAGAACAAATTATCGTTAGTCTTCAACAGGAAAAAATCGATAGAATATAATAAACAACAAGTTTGAGATCAATATTCGCAATGAAATAATAATTCATAGAAGAGTTACGTAGAGATTTAAATCTACTATTATCTATGAATTTAAAAGTCCATTGTCAATATTTTATCCCTGTAACATCAATCAATATACATCTTGAATCAAATATTCATCTTTGCACTACTGTGCCAAAGATATTAATCACCCGATCATGTTCATCTCAACACTGCTCATCTTTGCACTACTGGGCCAAAGATATTCATCAAGAAATCATTCATCTTTTACCATGTGCCAAAGATATTCGGGATTATATCATCATTTAGGACCGAGGATGATGAAAAATATTTTAAAGAAAGCGAATCCAAAGTGAGACGAAAGAATAAATATTAGGGATTCGTACTTTAGACAATCCCAGTTCAAAAATACTCCATAATAAACTATTGTGGAGCAGAATTCAAAATTGAAGATCAAAACATAGATCCAATCAAAGATAGGTACCATAATAGACAATCTTGGACACAGAAAAGAAAATTTAATTTTTCTATGAATAGTGTCGTATACGTGAATAGTACCGTATACGTGAATAGTAACCCCGACACTAAGAGGTAGAAATTTCACAAGAAAAATCATTATGCTTCGTGAATAGTACTCATGAATAGTAACTCATGAATAGTAACTCATGAATAGTAACTCTGACATGAAAAGATCATAATTTCACAAGAAAAATCTTACCAATATTCCGGCATAATGATATTGAATGAAATAATATTATTTTAAAAAAAATAACATCTCTTACCTCAAAAGAATAGTACTTCTGGCTAGAATATCAGATATAACGCTGAAATGAACTTGCACCGTATAGTAACACTCAAAGTATCAAAATACTCACAAGAATACGCTCAATAATATAGAGAGAGAAAACATCAGTTTCTGGTGTGATTTTCAATTCTAACCTAAGCACCCTATTTATAGGAAAATGCTTAGAACACCAAAGCAGAAAATTTAATAAAATAATAATATAATTACAAAATTTTAAGCCCACCTTAGACCAACTAAATTCAGCACATTTATATCACATGTGAGCCCACTTAATTACAAAAAAATGTTTTTCTTAAATAAAATAATTAAAACTTCCAAAAATCAATTATTTCGGAACTTCAGAGCTTCAATAATTCATAATAAATAACCCTTTTATCAGAAAAATTTGAATCTTATGTCCATTCCATAGGAAATTCCATTCTCTACAAGTTTGTAAGTTTAAATTTTTCCAAATTCCAAGCAGAAGTTGACCGAAATCCACAAACGGACGATTTTACGGGCTATAATCCAATTTCAGTCACAAAGTGGGGCCCACAAACATGTTTAACATATTTTAAACATTTTTTATAATAAAAATACTCTTCCTCCTCATATACTCATATATCCCACATTCATTGTAAAAATATCACCATTATTATATTATTAAAATATAACAATATATTTAAATGAATTATTTTATCAGAAAAGATAAAATATCAATTTTTCAACAATTGTCACTTTAAAATTTTCTCCATCTATATCTACATAAAATAAATATTTTTCTTATCATATAAATCAATAATTAATTATTCACAAATAATATTACAGAATCACAATATCGACAACCAGACCGTTCCTAGGAAAGAGGGGTCTTTCCAATAAGGATTTTTCCTTACTGGCGCGCAATTAGGTGACCAAACCTCTCCTTAGACAGAACTTTCTAGACATTTCCAATAATGTTATCTAATAATATTATTCAAATAATATGAATTAATGATTTGATAATGAAAATACTGTGTAGTGACAATTATTGAAACAACAATAATATAAAATATCAACGTAGCAATTATTGAATCAATAAAATAAAATATTGAACAGTAACTACTGTAACAATTATTGAGTAGTGCCTTCTTACGCAAGAAACAATAATTGGTGCAATACCATGTGATACTGTGTTTTAATTATTAGGTTTGTAATATTCATGAACGCAATCAAAATTGCAAAAATAAGCGGAAGCGAGATAAATCAGAGTTTAAAATTTTTTACAAACCATAAACCCGGATCACCCTTTATGCACAATTATTAATTAAACGAAAAGATAAAGAATAAAATCATACCCTTGAAGATCGAAGCTTCCGTGTACAAGTTCACCTCCAAATCCTTTCGCGTTCAACTTGAATTCAGGGTTTGGTTCCTTCCTTCGATCAACGTTAGCCACCCAAGTGTTTGGCCTCTGAGGTGATCCACCAAGGAAGAAGAAGAAGGATTCAAGAAGATGGATGGTTGGCTAAACCCTAATTTTTCTATCTCTATAGAAAAGGAGCGTACTCTCCAACCATTGGAATTATAACGTAGTCTTAATATCTGATATAAAACTCCTCTTATAAAGATATCAAGTAACCCTATTAAAATAAGATATTATTTAATTAAACCCTTTTTAATTAAAAGGGCTCCCTAATCTTATTAGGGATAATTAATTAAACTCCTTTAACTAATTTTCCTTCCTAATCCAATTAGGAATAAATGAGAGTACTTATATTAAATTAATTTCTAAACTCTTTTAGAAATTAAAATAATAATAATAATTGTAATAATATTAATAAGACTCTCTTATTAATTTATATTTAATATTTCTAAAATATTAAATAATAAATATTAAGCTATTTAATTTATTCTATCACTATAGATTAAATTAAATATACATAACATATTATTTACGATTATGCCATTAACTTCTTAAATAATTATTCTTCCTTTTATGGTGTGACCCTTTAGGTTCTCCATATTAAACCGGGTTGTGAATAAATCAATTAGAACAATTTAATCTTATTTAAATAAATAAATTAAACAATTAATTTATTTAAATAAATAATATTTATTCTACAATAGGGATAAGCCTCCCCTAGCGATCAACGACTTTCCGGATAATATAGATTTCAACATTAATCATAAAAGAACCTTTGAGTAAATAGTTACCGCATGACAATTCAATCCTTCCACCATACAATGTCCCAATTAAATATAAGGCATGGAATTCTTGTCAAGTCTTATTTTATTTAATTATATGTATTTCGACTCTTAAATGCACAACACTAAATAATACAAATTAGAAACTCCGTTCTAATTTCATTCTCCTTGCCAAGGACTCTTTGGGTTGTCATTTATCGAATCACATAGACATTTCTCTTCTTTTTATTAAGTGGTAGATTCTTTATTGATCATATATTATCTCCACGTATACAACTTATTATACCCAAGCATACCCTTTGATATACCCTAAGGGTCTTAAGGAATAAGTCAAAGTATAACTCATCATACACAAGATACTATGATGATCTCAAGTCCAAGGATTACTAGTCTTACTATCACTACTGAAATTCCTATTGATGACAAGTAAAACTCCATTAGGTATTCCTTAGCGAGCCAACGCTCGGTGAACTTATTCTCTAATAAGCACCTACATACTTGCTTTAGTGTCTCCACACAAATGATCATGAGATCAATTATCCTCATCCAATGAGCAAGACAGCGTATGTACTCAATCTATCCGGATTCACTAATCCCCAATTTAGTAATCCAATGATTGGGAACTATTTTAGTTTTAAGCTTTCTAAGAATTTAGATCTCATTAGAATGATCATCATCATTATTCTAAAAGCATTGCTTAAAACTATGGGTTTATCACATATTATAAAAAGCGCATCATGTAGATAATTAAAAGCCCTTAATAAATTAATACTTTTTATTAATAAATGACTAAGATTGTTACAAAGTATATGCTTTATCATCAAACATGATTGGCTTGTGTGCATACTACTTTCAATCTCCCACTTGCACTAAAGCCAATCGTCATGGTATCTCATACTCTTCTTCTCAAGTGACGATTATCCCCTTCATTGGATAAGCTTTAGTTAATGGATATGTAATGTTGTTCTTGAGAGTCCACCATCTCTATAGTGATTTCCCATCTTTCAATGATTCTTATAATCAAATGAAAGTTCCACAACACATGTTTAGATCCAAGATGAGACTTAGGAACTATTCCTAGTTCTGTAATGAACTTTTAATCCAAACAATCAACTTGCGACTTCATTTATAGCTATTTACTTTGTCTTTATCACTAAACCAAAGAACTCTTTCTTTGTTTGGAACCTTTCAATTCAACTGCACTAATTGTTCAAGATAACGCTTTACCTTAAAGTGGATTTTTACGTCATCTTGGTGCGTCTCGAAAACTTGAGTCTCATTAAGCCCTCTAGTTTTAATTTAGACCCACCATGAATATGATCACATCCTTAGTGCTTGGGTTAAGCACTTTAAGATGTTTTCACCGACTCATAGTGAATTTCTCCATAATATGGTGATCAACATCGGTCTCGTACATTTCATTGCATGCATGATTGTCACTCATGCGACTCTCTTTTAGGAGTCCGTGGGGACTATTAAAGAGAAACACTCCATAGCTCATCGACATGAGACATCTCTTGGAGTTTGCCATGCTAAACGACTTTAGCATCAAATGAATATCGTTCCTTGGGTTAAGTCGAGCATCCTCTTATATCTATCTATATAGATTTTATCCCCAATTAAGATACTCTTCCCAAACCATTCATGGAGGAATGTTTAGACAACTTTATCATTTCTTGATTGTAGCATTAGTATGTCATTCCTTATCCGTAGTATATCAACATATAATATTAGGAATGTCACGGCGCTTCCCATTGTCCCTTTGTACACACTAGAACTCTTACCTCATCATATGTGAATCTGGATCATCATCTTCTATGATGTGTGCCTCATCATCATCATCTATGATGAATCCATACCTCCTAGGCATCTTGATCTTATTCGGATTTACGATTAGGTTTGTGGTGTGTACAACAGTTCATCTATAGGTTCCTCTTATTTTACTTATAGTGTTTTGTGGTTCTTGAACTCTTCAAGATCTATTATCCTCCCACTAGCCCCTTGATAATAAACACCTTTATCTTAGAAGGCGTGTTTTGCAACAAACACCTTTTTCTAAGTAGGATTATAGAACATATACCCTAAACTTACTTTAGGATGTCCCACAAATTGTACTTGTCAAATCTTGTCCTAAAGCTTATCCTTTGAAACATTTTCACATAAGTTGGACAACCCTTAACTTAACATACTTAAGATTAGGAATCCTCCCTGTCCATAACTTTTATGGAGTCTTAAATGGATTTTGAGGTTACCATTTTCAGAGATATATGCGACCATTTCTAGGACATTATCCCAGAAGGATACTGGAATGTCGGTAAAATCATTATGGACCGCACCATGTCCAACAAGGTACGATTTTTCATTCAATTATTGCGTATCAGGATGTGTCCATTATGAGAAAACCATTTGAGATGATCTAGAAACTTATTGCACAAGTATTTATTCCTTGATCTAATCAAAGAATCTTAAAACTTTGCCAATTTGTTTCACTTCTGAATTCTTTGAACCTTTCAAATAATTCACACTTGTATTTCAACAAATACATATATTCAACTCTTTGAATGATCATCTCCTTTTCTAATATTATTTTGTTCAATTTATAAAATAATTTTCCACGTAAGTCAGTATACAAAATCTATTAAGTAATATTTCATTCTATACAAAACATTATTATTATAAATAGAACAACAATTGTTCTTAAATATAATACCAAAGATTTCATTGTCCAACAATAAAATGGAAATAATGTTTTCAACGAGAACTGGAATACAATAACAACTTATTGACTTAATAGATTTGTTCAGTAAGCGATCTTTAAACTATAAGTTTCTATGGCTAATGTTGCAACCTTTGCTTCATTTCCCACACATAGGATTACTTATATTTGTTTAGCTTTCTACTCATTTGGTCCTTTCATAAATCTATATTTATGATAACCAAAGTTGGTATCCAATACCCAAGTAGAACATTGACTTAAAGAAAAATTATTTTAAATCATGAACAAATTTGTATTTGTAACCAAAACTTCACTAAGCTTCTTTGGTTAGCCTCTGCAAGATGCTTCTTGCAGATTTCTTTCCGATGTCGAAGCTTATAGCAAGTGGAAGCAAACTCCTTTGCTATCCATATCGGTTTTGTTCTTATTATCCTTTGTTTATGCCTTTCTATTTACCTTCTTTGAATCGTTCTTCTTTTCGGAAGATCATTTGGCCCCTACCAAGAAGACTTGATCTTTCTTGGTTGGAAAGTGACTCTCAACATTTTTCAATATGTTGTTAATCAAATCGGTGAAGGCGATATCTAGCTTGTTCATATGAAAAATTCACAACAATTGTGAAAGGAGTCAGGGAGTGAGTGCAAGATCAAATCTTGACTCAACTCTCCATCCATGACAAAACTCGTTGTCTAATTGATCAATCAAATTGATAATGTTAAGGACTTTTATATGCATCTTATAGTGCCATTGGCCATTCTAGATCGGAAGAGCTCCTTAGATATCTCGATATCTATCGGCCCTACTTTTCTCACCATCAACTACTTGATGTGCGGGAATATAGTAGAAGCATCCATAGTTTCATCGCCGACTGAAGCTCGTTCTACTCATGGATGCGAGCATGATGCATCGAGCTAATTGTGCATCATCTCGCCACTTTCTAAAAGTAGCAATCTCTTCCTCGAGGCATTGTTTGCAACCATTGCGAGGATAGGCATATTAAGGACATAAGATAGCTTTTTCACTATGAGAACTATTCTCAAATTCCTTAACCAATCCGTTTAATTGATTGCAGTTAATTTAGCATCTAATATGCTTTCTGTGATGATAGTAATTTAAACATTGTAAAATTTCGTAAATGAATTTGTAATTAACAACATTTTAACATACATTCTTTTATTAATTACCAAAATAAATTAGGTCTTGTTTTAAATTGGTATCTCCCACTATTTTCTTCAAACTATATTACCTCACTTATATAGTTGGCAAAATCTAATTAAAGATTTGCTAGTGAGAATAAGGATCCCATTTCAAATGTATATAGCCTTGTGGTGACACAACAAACTATATATAAATAAATAGGTAGACAACTTTTGTCAATTACATCAACTATCGCAACTCCTTTTCTTTTGCCTCTTAGATTATTTTGATCGAGTGGTGGCACATCAGAATCAAAATTATCCAAGTTAAGTCAACCTAGCACTCATATATATTCAAAAAAAAGAAAAACATCATCCTTGTGGTGACACAACAAAATAATATTGTTCAATTTTCTTTATAAGCATCAAATGTGATAAATTAACATCTTAAATACTTAATACTTGCCTTGTGGTGACACAACAAACTCATATTAAATATTTAATACTCTATTAATTTTATCATGCTAGAAAGCGACGTTCGATATTCCAAATATCTTTGAACGCTTAGGACTTAATATAAAAATTGAGGGGTTTGTTATTAAATTTGTCTCATCTTGTTTAATAAGCAGCATTTTACATATATATATATATATAAAAACGCGTCATATTAATTAACATGTGAAGCATGTTTGCATAATATATAATATATATAATATAAGCATGCATATATAGAATACTATATTCTACCGAATTGATTATGGACTTTTATTCTAGTTTGGTTCACTAGAGCCACCAAGTGAACCAAAAGGTCAAACCCTAGAGTGCAAGAAATAATATTTAAATATAACTATTACATTTAAACCGGGCTCCATTACAAAAGCCAATTCTTCAAGCGCTCTTGCTCCTTGATCTCCAATTTTTCAAAATTAATTCTAACTATTCCTATTACAAAACTATTTAAAATAAATAGAAACCTTGATCAAGAATCGAGGGAAATACATAGGAGAGAGCAGAATTTACATTAAGAAAAATTAGAGAAGACGAATGAGTCTGTGAGACCCCATTTAATAAAACCCATACATTCATGCATCCAACTAAAATAAAATTCAATCATATTAATCAATAGTCCATAATCAATCTCATTTATTATCATACATATCACCATATGCATCAATACATAACATTCATCCGATGAATAATAAACATTCAATATATATATTGATATCATTTAATGGGCAAATTTAGTTAGTATAAAATCTATTTTTGAATCAAAATAAACTCCTTTATTTTAATCCAAATTTAAATCAAAATAAAACTATTTTATTTTAATTTATCCAATTTTGAATAAAATAAACTATTTTATTTTAATCAAAATCTTTAATCAAAATAAACTCATTTATTTTAATTAATTATGGAATCCAATTCCATGTAAAAAAAAAATATTAAAGGAAACACTTAATTCTTTTCCTATTCACAAATAAACTCCTTTATTTTGAATAATATTAAATCTTATTTCATATTTAAATAAACTCCTTTATTTAAGGAAACATGGATTCTCTTTCCTATTCACAAATAAACTCTTTTATTTTGAATAATATGAAATCTTATTTCATATCTAAATAAACTCCTTTATTTAAAGAAAGATGGATTTACTTCCTATTCACAAATAAACTCCTTTATTTTAGAAAAATAAAATCCAATTTTAACTCCAATTAGTTATCATAGAATCCAATTCCAACTCTAATTAGTTAGCATAAAATTCAATTTTAAAATTAAAATAAACTCTTTTATTTTAATATTAAAATAAACCTTTTATTTTGAAATTAAAATAAACTTTTATTTTAATTATAAAATTATTAAGAATATATATATATATATATATATATATATATAACATAGTGCATTATGTATCTTGTTATCTATTAAAATAAGTATACACATAAATCCCATGTAACATGTATACACATTATATATATATATATATATATATATATATATATATATATATATCGGTAATAATAAGCTTCATTATGATCAATCGACAAACCATATCTCACGCATACGAAAATTTATTATGGTTTCATTGATTAACAACCGTGGCAAATATATATATATATATATATATATATATATATAATAAATATAATCCGCGGAAACAGAAAACAGATTCAGCGACATAGTAATTTGAATTTCTGAAATCACACAAAACAAAAAAAATGTTCCGCGATTTTATTTTATTTTATTTTATTTTTTTGATAAATTTTATACAACAAAATTTTGCCCAATTAAATTGTTCTAAACACATATCAATATACATATCAAATTAAATAATTAATAATTTGCATAAAGGTTTGGCTCTGATGCCACTGTTAGGTTTGTAATATTCATGAACGCAATCAAAATTGCAAAAATAAGCGGAAGCGAGATAAATCAGAGTTTAAAATTTTTTACAAACCATAAACCCGGATCACCCTTTATGCACAATTATTAATTAAACGAAAAGATAAAGAATAAAATCATACCCTTGAAGATCGAGCTTCCTCGTGTGCAAGTTCACCTCCAAATCCTTTTCGCTCAACTTGAATTCACCGGGTTTGGTTCCTTCCTTTGATCAACGTTAGCCACCCAAGTGTTTGGCCTCAGAGGTGATCCACCAAGGAAGAAGAAGGATTCAAGAAGATGGGTGGTTGGCTAAACCCCAATTTTTCTATCTCTATAGAAAAGGGCGTACTCTCCAACCATTGGAATTATAACGTAGTCTTAATATCGATATAAGACTCCTCTTATAAAGATATCAAGTAACCTATTAAAATAAGGTATTATTTAATCAAACCCCTTTAATTAAAAGGGGCTCCCTAATCTTATTAGGGATAATTAATTAAACTCCTTTAACTAATTTTCCTTCCTAATCCAATTAGGAATAAATGAGAGTACTTATATTAAATTAATTCCTAAACTCTTTTAGAAATTAAAATAATAATAATAATTGTAATAATATTAATAAGACTCCTCTTATTAATTTATATTTAATATTTCTAAAATATTAAATAATAAATATTAAGCTATTTAATTTATTCTATCACCATAGATTAAATTAAATATACATAACATATTATTACGATTATGCCGTTAACTTCTTAAATAATTATTCTTCATTTTATGGTGTGACCCTTTAGGTTCTCCATATTAAACCGGTTGTGAATAAATCAATTAGAACAATTCTAATCTTATTTAAATAAATAAATTAAATAATTAATTTATTTAAATAAATAATATTTATTCTACAATAGGGATAAGCCTCCTAGCGATCAACGACTTTCCGGATAATATAGATTTCAACATTAATCATAAAAGAACCTTTGAGTAAATAGTTACCTGCACAATTCAATCCTTCCACCATACAATGTCCCAATTAAATATAAGACATGGAATTCTTGTCAAGTCTTATTTTATTTAATTATATGTATTTCGACTCTTAAATGCACAACACCAAATAATGCAAATTAGAAACTCCTTTCTAATTTCATTTTGCCTTGGCCAAGGACTACTGAGTTGTCATTTATCGAATCACATAGGACATTTCTCTTCTTTTATTAGAAGTGGTAGATTCTTAATTGATCATATATTATCTCCATGTACAACTTGTTATACCCAAGCATACCATTTGATATACCTTAAGGGTCTTAAGGAATAAGTCAAAGTATAACTCATCATACACAAGATACTATAATGATCTCAAGTCCAAGGATTACTTAGATTACTATCACTACAGAATTCCTATTGACATGACAAGTAAAACTCCATTAGGTATTCCTTAGCGAGCCAATGCGTTCGGTGAACTTATTCTCTAATAAGCACCTACATACTTGCTTTAGTGTCTCCACACAAATGATCATGAGATCAATCATCCTCATCCAAATGAAGAAAGCAACGTATGTATCAATCTATCCGGATTCACTAATCCCCAATTTAGTAATCCAATGATTGGGAACTATTTTAGTTTTAAGCTTTCTAAGAATTTAGATCTCATTAGAATGATCATCATCATTATTCTAAAAGCATTGCTTAAAACTATGGGTTTATCACATATTATAAAACAAAGATCATCGTAGATAATTAAAACCCTTAATAAATTAATACTTTTTATTAATAAATGAATAAGATTGTTATAAAGTATATGCTTTATCATCAAACATGATTGGGTATTCTAACAAAGATTAATTCAGAATAACTACTTACTGATATTTATAAACAACTTATACTTATCGCTTTCTTCATCCAATCGCTTCAAGTTATGGGGCCCACATTAAAGTCAAGGCACGTCGTAAATACGAATATTCCCCAACAGTAAGAATATTCCACGACCAAACAAATATTCCCCGACAACAATGAATATTTTATAACCACTTGCTTATTTAAAATATTTGCGCATTTTACCCATAACTAACCACATTAATCAAATAAACCCTTACTATTTCAAAATAATAAATAAAGAAAATTCAATTTTATTTATAAAAAAAAAAAATTCGGGGTCTTACAATTGTTGTTCACCAAAATCAATTATTAAGTGACGTATAAAATACGACACACACATCTTAAGTGTTAGAGTTTGTGCCCTAGAGGCCAATTATTTGATATAATTGCTTAATATTTTGATATTATATTTGATTGAATAAATAAATGATTTTCTTATGGTTTTATTTAATGCGTAATATAATTGTTAACATAATAAAATTCCTTAGAATAGTGATACAAATTATATAGTTTCAAGTATGTGACTTGAACATGAGATTATATAATTACAATTAGTATCGTTGTTTTTAAATGTCCCTAGTCAAGTATCATTGTTGATGGGACAACAATGATGGATCGAGACTAGTATGTGGATTGACTAATGACCAAATCTCATTGGTCATAAATATATGAGATATTAAGTCGATGCGTACAGTACATGTTAGAGAACGATATCTAACGGGATGTATCCACCATAAGAATTCTATGTGGAGCATTATGCGAAGTGTCATTGCTTAATTCTCATATTGACAATGATGTAATGGTCCTCGGAGGCACGAAATCACTATATTACTACTACGCGGGAATTTATGTACCTTGATATCATCAAATGTCACCTTTAATAGGGTGGACTATAAAGGTGATTATTGGGTACATCATGAATCGTGTGAGGAATATGAGTGATCTAGATGGAATTTAACCCTCCTATATATTAGGGATGATATCCATAGGCCTCTTGATTGAGTAGGACTATGAAATGTATGGTCATGCTCAAATAGTGATTTGTTTCATATAGTCTACTCATTGATCAAGAAAACTCAGATTAAATTATGAAGAGTATGATACATTCCATGACTCAAGTTTAATCTAGGATATTAAGGTTAAAAGGATTAAATTACATTGAAACATTGGTCACGAAAAGGTTGCATCGAATCATCGATCTTATTATTACTTGGGTAGCAGTGATGCATTACTAGATGTCGCTCACTGTTTATAATTTTATAATATGATTTTAAAATTATTGCCAACGTAATAATAACCTATAGGGTCACTCACATAGAACGTTATTAAAAGGGAATTAATTTAAATTGTAAGGATTTAAATATATCAATATGATTGATAGTATTTAAATCACGAATTTAAATTAAAAGGATGATTTGTATATGTATATATATTAATTAAGTAAGACTTAATTAAGATGTATATATATATATATATATAAATTAAGTATTTTATTTTAATTAGATTAGGGTTTTGATTAATTCTGATTTATTTCTATATATATGATATATCAACGTCTTTGGGAAGTTAATCAAAAACAAAAACCCTAGCTGCTCTTAGAGAGAGACTAGAGAAAAATAGAAAATCCATTCATTTTGGTGGCTAGTACCGCAGCTCCCTTTATTACAGAATCGTGCGACGATTCACAGGCGTTCGTGTGGATACCGTAGAGGCGTAGTTCTTTCGGATTACGTTAGAAATTCGAAGCGATTTTAGAGTTTTCTATTATCGGTATAAATTCTAAACCACTGAATTAAATTTGTTTCGTATGGATCCTGTGTTGGGTTTCGGAAATTATTTTATAAAGTTTTATATTTCACTGTGCGTTTCTGTACCGAATCCCTTAAGTCCTCAATACAATTATATATTGCATGTCATGCAGTTTTATAATGTATTGAGAAAATTCCATAGTCTCGGACCATCAAATTATTCCCTGTTATCCCCGCTTGACCCAACTACACTCTTAATACCTGAAAGGAATTGTGAAGCAAAAGGGTGAGCACAAATAGCCCAGTAAAGAATATTATGACTAAGATAATTAATTTATCAATAGCCTTCATCAGTAATAAATCAGAAATTTAGAACATATGGTAGATGATAACAGTTTTTAACTACAATTGCAGCGGAATTAACAATTCATTAGAAGAATCAAGTAGAACATAATGTCTACTACCTCCTCCAAATTAAAAGTCCATCTTTAATATTTCATTACTGTAATACCCATCAACAGTTCTTTGTTGTACCTAAGATAAAGAGAACTTTAATCACCCGTCTTCACCTGAACCACCAAAGATTATATTTAAATTCACAATTCATATTTATAATCATGTAAATCAATAGTTACTCCTTGCCGTAAAGGCTTAATAGAACGTTCACTCAATATCCTTACCCCAAAGGCTAAAGACGTTCAAATGTAATAGCAATGATCATACCAATCAGTTCTCTATCTTTGCACTACGGGCCAAAGATATTCCAACTATAAAACCAATGGTCATGACCATACCAATCAATTGTCTGTCAGTGCACTACGACCAAAGACATTTAACTATAAAACCAATTGTCATGATCCTGCCAAACACATCATCGAAATATCCATGCACTATAGGCTAAGGATATTCATTAGTATCACCAGTGGTTATGGTCATGTCATACACCTATCCATCTTTGCACTACGGGCCAAAACTATTAATCAACAGTTCATCTTTGCACTACGGGCCAAAGATGACTTTTACCGCAATATAAACATAAGAATGATGACAATGATATAAGGATTCAATCAAGTGAGATCAAGGATAAATATTAAATATTTATAATTCAATTTATCCACAGTTCAAGAATGTCCAAATTGTCAACATGATAATTAATTATGGAGTAAAATTTAAGAATGATATTCATGTATCAAAAATAATTTAGACAGAAAAGAAATCACTTTTGTCATGAATAGTACCCTAAGTGAATAGTACCAAATGAATAGTACCCCGTCATACAAAGTAGCCCGAATAAATAGTACTCCGAGTGGATAGTACCCGAATGAATAGTACCTCATCATGCAAAGTACCCAGAATCCCCGAGTGAATAATATCCGAGTGAATAGTACTCGAGTGAATAGTAACCCGTGAATAGTACCCCGGGTGAAAATATTGAAATTTAATAAGAAAGTTCATATCAATATTCCAATGAAATGATACTAGATGAAGCGTAAAAATCAAGGATATTTAACTAACTTCAGGGATTATAGAAGAAATACTTACCATAGTAAGTTTAGATTTAAGAATATGAAAAGAAATAATACCCCTTACCATACGAAAATAACATCCTTTACGAATACGAAAGAAATAATACCCCTTACGAATACGAAAGAAATAATACCCCTTATAATACGAAAAATAACATCCCTTACAATTCTGAAAGAAATAATATCACTTACCTTAGTAGAAGATTGGATACTTTAATAGTGAAGTAGTAGACTACTCTTCTTCTTTCTCTCTATAGTTTCTCTCTCTATAGCTTCTCTTGTGAGTCTTAGTGAATTGGTGAGAATGAAAATAGAAATAAGCTTTTATTTATAGGAGACTGGACTAAATAGTAACTGATTCACGGACGGACCAGATTGATTTACTATTAAAATGAACGGTCCATATTGATTTACTATTAAAACCACAACGGACGGTCCATATTGATTTACTATTAAAACCATAACCGACGGTTCAGATTGATTTACTATTAAAACCATAACCGACGGTCTATATTGATTTACTATTAAAATCACAACAGACGATCCAGATTGATTTACTATTAAAACCACAACCGACGGTCCAAAAATTAGTGTATCTCCCTATGGAATAATAATTCAAACTTACAACAAACGCCTCATGACAAACCCCTCTATTTATATCAAAAATTGAATAAATATTTTCCACAAATCACTTATCTTTAATAAACACATTTTTAACCTTTTAACAATTATTCATCATTAATATTATAACTTACAATATTGACAACCGGATCATTCCCAAGAAAGAGGGGGTTTTCTGATAAGTATTTCTTCTTATTGGCGCGTAATTAAATAACCTAACTCCTTTCCTCGACAGAACTTTCTAGACATTGTCAATAATAAAAATAATAATATGAATAAATGTGTTGTCTTAATTATTGATTTAATAATATAAAATATTGTACAGATGATACTGTGACAATAATTGAATCAATAATATGAGATACTATGCAGCAACTACTGTTGCAATAATTGAATAAAATTGAGTGACTTCTTACATAATCATCAATTATCAAAGATACTGTGCAATATCGTGTGCTACTGTGTAATAACGCGTATTACTGTACTTTTATCATCGGATATTTCAATAGTTTAACGGTAAAAGTTTTTGCCGTTATTTTTATAAAAAAATTTATTTATGTCGCTTTCTATATCCGACAGTTATTCCGTTGTGGGGTCCACCAATGATTATGTTATCATACTGATATTCCCCGACAAAACGAATATTTCCCGACCAAACGAATATTTCCCGACACAACGAATATTTTATACCAACTTGCTTGCTTTGTAAAATTTTCACATATCACCTTGAACTTTAACCTTTTATCAATTTAACACTTACTAAATAGAATAATAATTATAAGAAAATTGAAAACTTTCATTTCATAAAATTTGAGATCTTACAAAAACTTTCACTATTTTCTACAATCAAAACTTCCTTAACTCAAAAGAAATACGCTCAATATTATAGAAGAAGAATTGGTGTGATTTTCTTTTCTAAACTGAGCATCCTATTTATAGGAGAATGGAAGGATACTATTTAAAATTTTAATCACGGACGCGCAGAACGAATTCACGGGCAAATTTGTTCGGCTGAAATTTTTGATTTTACTATTCATTACTATGCAATAAAATATTCTATTAAAATAAAAAATTTAAATAAAATATAATATATTCTATTTTTCATATAAAATAAAACTTATTATAATATATAATAATAATAATAATAATAATAATAATAATAATAATAATAATAATAATAAAACTCCCTCCCCCATACGTAACCACCACCACCACCACCCACCAAACCATTAATTATATATATATATATATATACTAACATACTTTATAACTTTTTATCGATTATTTTGAAAAATGAGTAAGTGGAGGTCCATATAATAAACCAAATTTATAACAAATACTTCATAAAAATTTCCTCTATTTATCTCAATTCACTTGGCTTCACAAAACACATATTTAATAACATTCATCATTAATATTATAACTCACAATATTAATAACCAGATAATTCCCAGGAAAGATGGGGCTTTCCGATAAGGATTTCTCCTTATTGGCGCGCAATTAGGTGACCAAACCCCTTTTCTCTACAGAACTTTCTAGACATTGTCAATAATACAAATAATAATATGAATAACTTTGTCATCTCAATTATTGATTTAATAATATAAAATATTATGACAATAATTGAATCAATAACGTGAGATACTATCTGATAATTCTTTGTAGTAATAATTGAATAAAAGCGAGTGACTTCTCGTAAGCATCAATAATCAAAGAAGATCTTTGATGTATACATACCGTGGTGTCTACTATGCAACTAACGTATATTCAGTATTTTTATCACCGAATATTTCAACAGTTAACTGTAAAACTTTCGTCGTTATTTTTATAAAAAGTTATTTCTGTCGTTTCCTAACTCCGACAGTAATTTCGTTGTGGGGTCCACCAATGATTGTGCCATCGTATGAATATTACCTTATAAAATGAATATTCCCCAACCAAACGAATATTTTATGACAACTTGCTTACTTTGTAAAATTTGTAAATATCACCCACAACTATAACATTATATCAAATACACACCATAATATTCAAAATGATATTTAGAGAAAATTAATCTTTATTCATAAAAGTTGGGGTCTTACAACTATTCACCTAAAAAATTGATTTCTTTTCTGTTCAAATTATTTTTGATACATGGATATTATTCTTGAATTTTACTCCACAAAGCAGTTATCATGTTGTCAATTTGAACTTTTTTTAAAACTTTGGATAAATTTAAAGTCTTTAATAATTATCATTGATTTCGTTTGATTGATGCTTATATCATTGTCATCATTCTCATACTTATATTGTGATGAAAGTCATCTTTGGCCCATAGTGCATAGATGGATTGTTGATTGGTATGATTATGAATAAGGATTATTCGGTATAATCATGACCTGTAATGTTACAAATGATGTGGTAAAATTTATTATTGGCCCGTAGTGCATTGATGAACAGTTATTTGGTATGATCATGACCATGTGTTCTCTTCGGCCAAGGGTGCAAAGATGAATTTTTGTTTGGCATAACCATGACCACTGGTGATACTAACGAATATCCTTAGCCCGTAGTGTATGGATGATTCGTGGATATGATAATAATGAATATCCTTGGCCCATAGTACATGGACAATTCAGTGATGTGTATTATTTATTAAGCTGAGTCTCAGCGATAAAATTGATGATAAACTTTTAAATCATAGAAGATAGTAGATATCATCCTCTACTTGACTCTTCTAATAGATTGCTTATTCCGCTGAAGTTGTTGATCTAAAACTTGTTGTCTATTGTATTCTATCAGTTGTTATACTGTTGAAGACTAAGGATAATTTATTCTAGATTATCTTAGTCATAATATTCTTTACTGAGCTAGTTGAGCTCACCCTTTTCTTTCATTGTTCTCTTCAGGAAATGAGAATATAGCTGGGACTAGTCCGGGAATGGAATGATGGTCTAAGATGGTTGCTATAGTAGTCCTCACTATTCTATAAAATAGCGTGATAATAATTATAATGAGGACTTCATTTGAGTTTGGATATTGTCTACGAGATAGTATTTGTGTTAAAACTCAGCTATAGTGTTGTCGTATTTTGCATGACAGTTGTATAAATTAAGTTTGTATTTAAGTTATGTACCATGTATTTGGCGACTCAAAATGGGTTGTGTATACCTATTTTGGGGGCATCACAATATATGTGTCGTCGTATTTTGTACGATAGTTCAATAGTTGTAATAGAAAAGTTCGCGTCAGTAGTGTTGTTTTTGGCGATTCAAAATGGGTTGTGTGGACCTATTTTGGGGACGTCGCAAAAATAATCAATATAAATTCTTCACTTTATATATATATATATATATATATAATACTTACGAGATTAATTTCTTCAATTTTTGAGAAACGTAGATGATATATAGCTCATAGGATTAACAAAAACACTTCTAAATTTTTGACATTTAATAGAGATTTAATATAACATAGTACAAATAAAATATTTTTAAAATTATTTTAGAAATTAGCCCGTGACTCGCACAGGTCGTAAGCTTGTTTATTATAACGTCTCACATAAATTTTCTAACATCAATAGTTGGTTGCATATATTTGAATATTTTCACAAGATTTTTTTAAGATCAACACTTTGTCTATGAAAAATACTACACACAATTCATTTAAAATTTCTCTATATATAGGGGTAAGAAAAAACGTTTTGTTTTTCTGTTAAAAATAAATAGATAATGATATTTTTGCGACATTACATGTTGATTTTTTTATTGGAAATTATGTGAATAAATTTAATCTTATTTAATTGTATGTATAGATATAGGTCATAATTGTAATTATAATTGGATAAAAAAAGGGTCCTTAACATTAATATACAACAATTATAAAGTATTTACAAAAATAAAATATCCACAAAATAATTACAAAAATAACGCAACAAAATAATATGTTGCTAAAGTTACGGAACATTAACTCCCTACACGTCAGTTACCGACTTTCATATTTCCAACTATCCGGTCCTAAATTCACGCTAATAAAGAAAACAGACAACTTTGAGATCAGAAAAAACATAACAACGACATATCGGAGAAGACAAATTCTCCAACGGCGATGCAACTCTGAGATCGGAAGATCAACATCAACTTCAAGATCAACAGCAACTTCAAGATAAGTAACCAGCCTCTGTAACAACTTTGATTGTTGATTGTTTCGTTGCAGATTTGTATACTGAGGTATTTGAGTTTAAAGTTTATAAGCATATAGTTACCCCGTGGTTACTATATACTCGTATATTGGTTACCTTTCTTAAGTTTTTCGCTCTTTAATTGGTCATAAAGTCAATATACTGACTGTTTTACAAAATGCATGTAAGAATATGTTTTATATTTTGGTTACTAAGTACATAATAATTGGTTACTGTTTATTATTGATTTGGTTACTGTATAATATTTATTTGGTTGTTGTATACTTTAAATGTATATTCTCTCGATATTTTTATATATGATGGTTACTTATTAAATACATTAGTTACCTTCCCCTAAATTGTTGGATCTTTAAGTACATATTGATGTTTTTTATATTGTTTGTTTTTGCTGTAAAATGCATGGAAAAATATGTTTTATTTTATGGATACTATGTAAATATATGTTGGTTACTGTCTAATCTGAATTTGGTTAGTATATAATGCTGATTTGGTTACTGTGTAATATTACCATGGTTACTGCATAATATTAATGTGTTTTATACTGATTTTATTTATATTGATGGTTACTGATTAACTACATTGGTTACCTTCATACATCTGTTAGTCTTTAATTTATAACAAAGTCATTACTGATTGTTTTGGTTGTAAAATGAATATAAAAATATTTTTTATATCTTCACTACTAATTACATATATCTTAGTTCTTTGCCTAATATGTATCTAGATATTATAAGGTGTTTATTTAGTTCTTGTATAATGTTATTGTATTTTATAATTGTTTCTTTTATATTGGTGGTTACTTATTGACTACATTGGTTACCTTCATACAACTGTTAATCTGATTATATATATTGGTTGTTGTATACTATTTAATTGGTTACTGTATAATATTTATTTGATTGTTGAATAATATTAATGTACACTTATCTTGATGTTTTTTATATTCATGGTTACTTATTAGCTACATTGGTTACCTTCATAATTTGTTAGTCTTTAGTTGGTAACAAACATATTATCTTTGGTTTTTTTTCTTTGTAAAATGCAATAAAAATGTGTTTATGTTCGTTACTAAATAGATATATGTCAAGTTCTTTTGTCTAATCTAAATTTGGTTACTGTATAATGTTGTTATGATTACTGTATAATATTAGTGTGTTTTATACTGATTTGTTTTATATTGATGGTTACGTATTGACTATATTGGTTAAATTCATACAACTGTTAGTCTTTAGTTGGTAACAAACTGATGTGGTTGAAGAGCAGGCGTGCCAGTTTATGAAAAGATTTGATCCAGTTTATGGAAAGATTTGATAGATTATGGAAAGATTTGATTCAGTGACAATTTGGTAATTTCTGTCAAGTTTGGAGTGTCGGATTTTGACATTTTTGGAGCCTAATTTCATTAGAGACGGGTCAACGATCAAAAGTCACGAGCTTTGCTCGTGAACTGTATAGTTTTTTGGTCAAATTCCATCATTTAGGCCTTCAAAATTGCATGTCAAAATGTGGTTTATGTTCTGGTTACTAAGATTATGTAGTTTGGTTACTGTCTAATATTGATTTGGTTACTTTACAATGTTTATTCAGTTGTCAGAAAATGGAGATGATTCTAGTTGTGTTTTATTTCAACGGAACATAAACAAAAAGAGTTTAAATACAGAAATATATAATTGTTTACTGTTAATAACCATTAACCACATGGTTGGTAACATTTTTGATGGTGTACAGTAACTAAAATTGTTATTGATTAATATTTTAATTTTTGATTCCATCATGAGTTGTCAATATAAAGTAAACATATACATTGAACAATTGGTAATCATTCGAAACATTTTATGTAAATTTGGTTACCCATCTAAAATAAAATGGTTACCTCTATATTAATATTTAATTACCAACTGGACCATTTCTAAATAACTTTTATAACTATGTAATTTAAAAGTATTCATCAGCTAGATAAATGGGAACCCTCACATGTACATTAAATACTTGATAACTGCTCAAATATAAGTTTTTAATTATTTGGTTATTAACAACAACTAAAATGGTTACCCTTATATGCAGGTTTGGATACCAACTGCACCTCTCAAACTATTTTTATTTTAATATGAGATCTATAAGAGACCATCATATATATATAAATGGGAACTCTTAATTGGAGTTTCTTATTCCATCATGATGACATGGTATAAATAAAAAAATATATACATTTAACACTTTATAACAAATTCCGATAGAAACTTATAATTATCTAATTCTTAATAAAAACAAAAATGGTTACCATATATATGTAGGTTTAGATACCAACCTAACATTTTAAGCGAAATAACTCGATGGGATCGCCTGAACCAATTTTATGTAAATTTGGTTACTGACAAAAAATAAAATAGTTACCTTTATATGCAGATTTAAATACCAATTGTACAATTTCCAGATAATTTTTATGAGTATGTAATTTATAAGTATACATCAGCTATATAAATAGGACATTTTCACATGTACATTTAACACTTGATGTTTGTTCTGATACAAGCTTGTAACTATCTGGTTACTAATAACATTAATCATAATGTAACATAATAAAACAGTAACTACATAATTATATGATAGTAACCAGAACAGGTTTTAATGGTAACCAAAACAGAAATACCATGTAATAAAACCCAGTTTAGGCAATTCATGTATACTAAACAATTACATATTAACCAGAATAAAAAATAAAAGTAATCAAAATCTCACATTGAGGGCACAATAATAGTAGCCAAACCATAAGATAACAGTAACCAAAACATAATAAAGAAGTAACCAAATAGTTATATGAAAGTAACCAAAAACAGGTTTTAATGGTAACCAAAACAGAAATAACCTGTATATCTAACCCAGTTAAGGCAACCCATGTATAATCTCACATGTACATTTAACACTTGATATATGTCTTGATACAAGCTTGTAACTATTTGTTTACTACCAAAAAATAAAATGGTTATCCTTTTATGCATGTTTGGTTACCAACTGCACCTTTCAAACAATGTATCAGACACAACTTAGAAGTAACAAATACGAACCAACAAACAATGACAAATCACTGGTAATATAATCAAATATGTAATCCCATTTACATAAGTTCCAATAAACATTACAGACTCACTAAGCATAACAAATAGTTATGGATATCCAACAAAAACCAAAGTATGAAACACAATTCAGAATGACAGTACAACGACAACTGAACTAATCAAAATCTGGTACAAATCTTCTTGAAAATTCTCTGAAGTTGTGAAAAAGCCAACTGCGGAGGCGCATCTCATCTGGAGGGAAATCTCTAGTTCCTTTGGGAGGATTAACGTCAATTTTCTGTCAGAGTTGAGAGATGTGGCGGCGGCGGAAGAGGACGACGACGAGTGACTTCGAGAGGAGAGAGAGAAGTAGTAAGGGAGGAGAGAGAGACCGAACGAGAAGGGAATATTTCACGAAGATAGAAACTAATTTGTCATGTCAACCCATTAATATTAATTCCTTAATTTAAGAACTTTTAATTACATTAGTATTATAAATAAAAATGACGAAGTGTAGTATTTTTGTAATTATTTTATGAATGTATGATTTTTATAATTATTTTCAAAAATATACTAATATATGTAATTAATCCTAAAAAAAATTGCCCAATATAGAGAGGACTCAAAATAAATCCTTTAGAAATAATGAAAAGAAAATCTCGTCCACAAAACCGAAAATTCCTCACGGGACTAAGGCTAATATTGCGTACTTGAGTTGTGATGTGGGCATCTTATAAATCTCAGAATTGGGGATAGTAGAATATAAATTCTACGTACTACTTTACTCCCATTTTCTTCTGAACAATTCGTAAGTAATTTAAATAGTCTATTTGATCGGATGTTTTTATCTTTGAAAATTCTCACCGGCGTTAGCGCTTTACAGCTACGACCACCACCGAATTCAACTCCCTCCCTTTTTCCCTGCTCTCTAAAGACTGCAGCCACCCCCAAAGTTTTTCAAAATTTTTGCTCTCGCAATGCCAACGCTGGAGTTGAAGTGCCTAGACAAAAACATATTTCTATTTCCAAGTCAGAGCTCTTAGACGCCATTATATTAATGTTTGGGTCACAAGCAGAGATCGATCAGTTTCTTCTTCTGTCCTCGTGAGTCCGATTTCCCTTTCAATCATTGGAATTTTACAATTGTTTCCCAAAGTACTTTTGTGATTTGCAGGATCATAATTAATTAGGAGCCAGGGAACACCTTTTTGACTCCCTTTAAACTTTTTAAGCCTGCAAAATCGCAGGGCATTTGTTTATATTGTTGATAGAATGAATGAGAGTTCAATTTGATAAGTATGGCCGTTTGTTTTCAAATATAATGGATGAAATCTGCAAAATGGGAGTTAACTGGGAGATGCAAAGTGCATTTACCTCTTCAATCGAAGGTCATTTAATACCTCAAAAGTTATTATATAGAACCGCTTTGTCACTTGGAAGTTGGAATTATTTAATACCAGGAACATTAAATTAGTACAAATAGTAATATTCTCATCCATCATTTTTCTAAACAAACCTAGTAGAAGTTTAGCATAAATATAATACTCCCTCAGTTTTTTATCCATTTTTCCTCCTTTTCTCCAAATATTTAGATTTGCATAGGACTAGTTAGACATAACTTTATTTAACAATTTTTTTATGATGAAAGAAAAAACAACAGTGTAGGACTCTTTTATAGAACTTCCTGAATCCAACAGTGTTAGACTCTCAAATTGGGGACACAGGGTTAATGTAATCCATTTTTTCATATTTTAAATGGAACTGTTTTTCTACGTGGGACCTAGGTATTATTTGTTCTGCTGGGATTCCTGCTTCAATTTACACCTGCATGCTTGTGTAACTGCAGATGTTTGGACTCTATTCTACATGCTGAACACAAATGCATTTTAGAGGAAATGCGAGTCGACTATGATATTACTCATTCCATTCCGAATGAAAGAACTAGTAGCGAGGGTTCAGTCATCTCAGAAACTCCTAGGCATAATTCTGACTCTGTTATAGAAAATCTAAGTTTGAGAAGATACCTTCTGGGGTTTTCGCCCAAAAGAGTGAAGAGAAATTCTATCGAGGAGTCCAGGTTTGTCAGAATCTTTTATGCCAGTTTGATTTTTATTATAATAAGGCTAGGTCTGCCTTTAATCACGCTTTAGTATCAGTTGTACGTGGACACCATGTTTTGCTTGACCACCATGTCTCCTTGCTTCCCAAGACATAAAATATGTGTTATAATAGTTTTGTTATATAGCAATTAAGATATCTTTATAAAAAGTTTTTTCAGATGTTTGATGTATCTTATTTTGAGTGTAAGGCCTAAGAACCTAGGTTTGTGGCCTTGATTTTTCTGTTCTTGCTTAGGTGTGAGACCTAAGAAATAGGTGACTTTCCTATGCTTTCTCCTCTCAATTCCATCCCAACCTCTTAATTTCCACCACCTAAATAGTACTCCTTTTTTTGTTTGAAAACTTCCACTTATCAAAGATTTTAATCTATGATCATTTGACTTCACACCACCAGAATGAACCCAAAATAGCCTCATATTTACAACGTGCACTTTTTCACAGCACCATACTACTATACTAGTCCCACAAGTCTTGTTTTTCTTGCCAACTTTAAATCCGCTCTTCCACTGTAATTCGTCCTGCATCTGCTGCACTAATACTCTAAAAGGATCCAAATCCAAGTGTAAAGTTTGAACAAAGACCTTGAGAAAGTAGATCTTTACTAACATGTTAAGTTATAAGTTGTTCTAAATATTGGGAATATAGCAAGTCCATATACGATCATCTGAAACCACATCTTAATTCAAAAGGTTAACCCATTAGGTCTATGGTTCATTATAGTGTATATACTATATATTCTCAAGTTTTCTGCTTGTGTGCCGTTGTGGAACTTTATTATCACCGTTACCTCAATAATATAGTAAAATTCTAATGAGGTACCGCGTGATAATAAAGTCTCACATTTGAACACAAGAAAAAAAGTTGAGGACGAACATATATGCCATAATGGACCAGCGACCTTAAGAGTTAACCTTTTGGGTCAAGATATGGTTTCAGATGAGCGTTTATGGGCTTTCTATATATACTCAAAATTGGTATCAAAGCTAGGAGACATGATATATGGGCTAACTTTCTGGGTCAAGATGTGGTTCTAGTTGAGCATATATGAGTCTGTTATATTCCCAACACTAATCTTAACTTGTACGGTATGGCCTTATAATATGTATACAATATATATGCTTTTAGCAAACCTTCATATTTAACTTAGATTTACACGCGTGTGCTTTCTTTGATGTCGAAAATCAAAATACAAAGAAAAGAAAGGAAAATGTACATGATATTGCTGGAGCAACAGTTAATGGAAGTGTTACATCATAATATTGTACTTTGTTCTTGAATAGTTGTAGTTTGCTTTGACAATAACTATTTCTCCAGCTATATCATCCCCAACACTCTTTAACGCAGGTGGAAGCGTGAAAGTTTGGGATAAGCTTTGATCCACAAATCAAATTTAGATGTCTTTAAAGTGACATACATTCAACTTTTTATAGGTGTGAAAACAGGATTATGGAGTTTCCAACAATACTAATTCTAGTTCCAATAAGACTCTTCAAGTTCCAAGATACCTATGACTTTCAAGTTCCAAGACACCTAAGACTTTCAAGCTCCTTCAATAAATTAAACACAATTCCCAAATTTATTTGATGACAATAATATTTATTCTTTGACTAGAATTTCTAGAAATTTACTGCATCAGTCCTCCTTGGTTGGAGAAAACTCGTTCATGAGTTTATGCTAAGCGTTTCCATGATCCTTGGGATGTCCAAACAATCCTTTCTATACTCGTTTCTTTTTAAAATCTATTAAAAACTAGCATACTACGCAATAAGTTTAGTTCGCTCATAATAAATCTTGCACTACGGATTTGGACTTCAGCTTTGTTCCTCTTAGCAGAAAACAAGTATAATTTTACTAAACATATACTTCCTTCGTTCCAAAATATAAGATCATTATTGACTTTTTGAAATCAACTTAATATATTTTTCAACTCAAAAGTAACATGGATTCCTTTAATTTTAGTCAATACAAGGATGATATCTGAAAGTATTACTCATTATAAAATTTATTATTTCACAACTTTTAATGAATCATCTCAATTTTGAGGTTGAAAATGTATCAATTTCAAAAGTCAATAATAATCTTATAATTTGGAAAGGAGGGAGTATTTGAATCCTCACAATCATAACATCTTTCCAAAAATATGCTAACAACTCTATGGAAGCACTTTCATTTTAACACCGTTTTTCACGTTTCATGAAATTTTCCCATTTAAAATTATACTTCAAATTTTCAGCAAAATGAAAAAGATTATCTAACAGCATAACACCTAAATTTTATCAATGTTTTTGATGCACTGGGTAGTAATGTCAAGACACTTGATTTTGTAACTTTAGTTAAACACTCGAGGGCTCTCACTATGAATATACGCCGACTGCTCAACAATCTCTGACAAAGCATTTTTGGGACTTTCATCAAAAACTTTGTACAGATTGGACTATTAATTTTCAGGATAGATATCAAAGATGGGTGAAAAACTCTATCCATTGAACTATTCGCCGATAAATCTATATCTGATTCACCACTAAATATATTCTTCGTGACTTCCTTCCTGTATTTCTGAATATGTGCGGCTAGCATGTTGAGTTATTAGGTAATTAAGTCTTTTGGCGAACCACTCAAATTTCAATCTAATTTCTCCCAACTCCTGCATTTTGATTTGACGTGAAGTTGTGGACTATCTTTGGCTATGATACCATTTAACGCAGGCGGAAGTGTGGGATAGAACTTCAATCCATGGTCAAAGCCTAAGTTTCTCAAGGGAAGGAAAGAAAAAACTAATGAGCTTTTATAATTTATAAGTCAAATTCAGATCTTCCTTTTATAATGTCATACATTCAAATTTTTATAGGTGTGATAAGAAAATTCTGGAGTTTCCAGCATTAGTAATTATAGTTCCAACAAGACTTTTCAACTTCCAAGGTACCTGAAACTGTCAAGCTCGCACAATAAATTGAACCACAAGTCCCCAAATATATTTAGTGACAATAATATTTATTCTTTAACTTGAATTTCCAGAAATTTACGGGATCAGCCTTTTTGACCAAAAAGATGAAAAAAAGAAAGAAAAAGAAATAGCAGAGAGAAGCTGCTTGATTACAATGTTCTCTTTTGTTTTTTCGAACCTGTAAGATTCCTCAAATTGATAAATGTTTTGATGAGAGTAATAAATGGGCTTTGTATTTGGTTTAGTTTTGTCAAACTCTTGATTTTGCTATGCTCCACTGTTGATCAGTGTAATGCTTTAGTTTGATTAACTTAATATGAAAAGTTGTTCATAGGATTGCTGTCACCACTCGTTTCCAGCAAGCTTTCATGCAACTACTTTATAATGCGCAGTTTGAAGAATTGTCAGCAGCAGATTTGATGTTGACATCTTCATTAAATACTGATTATCTACTAACACTGCCAATATACATCGACTGGAAGAAAGCATCAGAGTCGAACACAATAATATTCAGGTGAATTGCAGCTGTACTTATACTCATGCACTTCTCATTTACTGCCCGTTCAACGCATTTTACTTGTTTAAATGTTGATAATACTTCCCCATAAGTTTGGAGAAAAGAAAGTGATGAGATAGATTCTACCTTGGAGCTTTGATGAGAGAACATGTATCACACTAAACAGGGTGTATTCAATAAAGACTTTTAAATACTTTTTTTAAGTGACAGACTTTTGTAGAGTTTGTAGATTTTAATGACTTTTAAAATTACTTTTAAAGACTGAATAAGTGACAAACATTTTACTAAGACTTTGATAGACTTTTGTATACTTCTAATATACTTTTCGGCTTCTATTAATTGTTAAAAAGTCAACAAAGATCATATATTTTAGATGAAATGAGTACGATATTAAATAATATTAAAATATTTTGACCATGTCACAACCTAATTTAAAATAAAATGCATTGTTAAAGTTGAATTATTAGATCATACCCAGTCTATTACAAGAAAATGTTCTATTACATAATTTTATATTTCATAAAAAAGTCATTTTCTACTAACAAATAATATAAAATAACAATTTTGATTTTAAAATTGTTCATTATCGATTTTCCTATAAAGTCATTATTACTAAATTAACAATTTATAATTTCCAACAAATAACAAAATTAACAAATTTATTACTTTTAAAAATAAACATAAAACAAAATACCTCTTTAATACTTACAAATATAATAAATGAATTTTTTTTTATGGGAGAGAATAAATATAAAATGATATTAAAATATTTGTCATCTCCATTTATACCATTGGTTCTATTTGGAACCTTTAACTCTCCTTTTTAACCCATCCTCCTTTTTCTCTATCCTCACCTGGTATAATAGCTCTCTTCCCTTTTGGGATTTTTATTTTGAGAGGACTGAGGTAGAGAGAGAAAGTGAGACATATATATATATATATATATATATATATATATATTTATGGGGTCCGATCCATATATATATTGCCGGGCAACCATAAAAGTCGTGCACAACAACTTCTTTGGCTTTGGGACAAAAAAGGGACTTTTAATTGTCCCAACTACTACAAACTGTAGCGGCTGGTTATTATTCATATTAATAGTTTGTAATATTATTAATACTATTATATTAATATTTTGTAATATTAGTATTTATAATATTAATATTAATAATAATATTTTGTAATATTATTAATACTTATATTAATATTTTGTAATATTAGTATTAATAATATTTAGTATTAATAATAATAATAATAAGATTATTATTATTATTATTTAAATATTAAACTTATAATAAATTATGGAAGATTAATGGGGATTGATCTAAAATTCTCAATAATTTTGAAACGTTTGATTTAATAAAACAAAATTATAAAAATATTAATTGCATTTAAGGTAATAATAATAATTATAATCTTTTGTTATTGTTTTTATTATTATTATTACTATTATTATTATTAATATTATTGTTATTATTATTAATATTAATATTATTGTTATTAATATTAATATTATTTTTAACAATATTTTATCGACCGCTTAAGGTTGTAGCGGCTGCTAAAAAAGAAAAGGGGAGTCCAGCTTGCATTTATGCAGTCTAACCTTTGGCCAAGGGGAGTCCAGCTTTGCATTTGAGAGCACATGAATACCTGACTTAAAAAGGAAATATTTTAATTCGGGAGATTAACTACAACCGCTACAAGAGGTAGCGGTTCATACTTTTCCTTTTTGGCAGCCGCTACAACGTCGGTAAAATATTGTTAAAAAGTAATATTAATATTAATAACAATAACAATAATATTAATAATAATAATAGTAATAATAATAATAAAAACAATAACAAAAGATTATTATTATTATTACCTTAAATTCAATTAATATTTTTTATAGTTTTGTTTTATTAAATCAAGCATTTAAATAAATTATTGAGAATTTTAGATCAATCCCCATTAATCTTCCATAATTTATTATAAGTTTAATATTTAAATAATAATAATAATAATCTTATTATTATTATTAATACAAAATATTATTAATACTAATATTACAAAATATTAATAATATTACAAAATATTATTATTAATATTAATATTATAAATATTAATATTACAAAATATTAATATAATAGTATTAATATTATTACAAACTATTAATATGAATAGTAATCAACCGCTACTGACTTGTAGCTGCGTAGAGACAATTAAAATGAGACATGTCCCTTATATATATATATATATATATATATATATATATGTTTTCTTTTCTCTTCTTTGTTTGATCTCCTCTATCTCTTTCTCTTTGAAGTCTTTGAAAGTCATGAGGACATACTTTGGATATTGGTATCTCTTCTTCTAAAGTCTGTCAAACTTTACCGTTTGATAAAAATCTGAAAAATCTATGACTTTTTGAATACCAAAATACTTTTATAGACTTTGTAAAAATCTCAATTCAATACCACCTAACTTTTAAAGACATTACAAAAGTTGTAATTGAATACCAATAAATTTTTATAAACTCTTTAAATGTCTTGATTGAATACAACAAAACTTTTAAAATATTTAAAAGTCTTTAAAAATCTTAATTGAATACACCCTCATAAGATTGTAGACTTTGGATTGTTAGCTTGCAAAGATAATTTTCTAAATTTGGATTTTCTAGATGTAATAGGTGTGTTGGGACTTTTCTATTGTACACTGGTTCATTATAGTTGTAAACTTTAATTGGTTGGCCACAAAACTTCAGTTGATAGTCACCTTACAAGTAATCATTATGCTTTAACCTTTTGAATTGTTACAATTATAAAAAATTTCCCTTAAATTGTTGATGAAAAATTACGAGTCAATGCTACATACTTCCATATAAGTTCGTCCTTGATTTTTTTTTTTTTTTTTTAAAAAACACTCTTACAATTATGAACCAACCACAGTTTTACCATTTTGATGAAAGCACTTTGTCAAAACCTATCAACTCAAAAGTACTAAATCTCACTGCACCACAACACCACACCACAATGGTTCGCCAAATGGGCACTCTCTCAATCATTACTGGAGTACCAACATGAGCAAAGTCATCAATAAACCTCCAATAATTCCCTGCCAATTGAAGAGAACTTCAAAATCAAATACACATTTAGGTATTTCCCAATTCAGCATAGCATCAACTTTTGGCGGATCAACAGAAATTCCCTATTTTGAGATTACATGCCCAAGTAATTTTACCTCGTAGTCCAAAATTCATATTTTTCCTTTCTCATATACAACTTATGTTCCCTCAAAGTCTGTAAAGTAATTTTCAAATGTTCCTTGTGTGCTTCTTTGGTCTTTGAGTAGATCATATACATCATCAATGAAGAAAATAATAATTTCATAAGTACAGTTTGAAAATATGATGCACCAAATCTATGAATATTATCGATGCATTGGTAAATTCAACAGGCTTTACTAGAATTTCAGAAAGTAGCCATACCTCATACTGAATGTTGTTTTTGGAATGTCAACCTCTTTCATTCTGATTTGACGATGTCCTAGGCACCATTATCCCCATAAGGTTGCACAACCCTTCCACGATCTACACCATGAGCAACACCACGTCCACCACCTCTTCCACCCCTACGAAGGTTCTGGACTGGTAGGTAGGGTTCCTCATAAGCCAAATTATCATGTCTCATAATTGCCAAAATCTGCTCGTTGACGATTAACACTAAAATTGGGTCTTGCCGCTTGATTTAGGACACACCCATCACGATCCTCCACAGTCCGCAATTCGTTGATGGAGTTTAACAACCCGCCTATCTGCTGTTGCATATCCACCATCTGTCGCTTCAGGGCATCCACTGATTCCTGCATAACATACCGTGGTTGTACTCCTTCTGCTTCTTCAACCATGACTAATGGATACAGTTATCTTGGAATTGATGCAACGGTTACGGTGGTTAGTTTAAGCTACTAACACAAAGGCAAATAAATCCTTGCGCACAAGAAAAAGTAAAGAATTCTCCAAGAGAAAACACAATATTATTGATAATAATTGTCAAAAAAAAACTTCCAACCAAAGCCCTAAAATAACATTTATAGTCTAAGGGGGTGTTTGTTTAGAGCTGAATGAATCTGAATGGCTAAATGACTGAATCGGTTAGCCATTTAGTACGTTTGTTTTGAATAAAAATTGTTTAAATGGCTGAATCGGTCAAATTTTTGGACTAAATGGCCAAGTGTAATTTTTTTGACTGAATGGGCTGGATGAAGTATTTTATATTTAATTTTTTTTTACAATATTAACTATTATATTAAGTAATATTAAATAAATTTACAACAATTTTGAATTTTTTCAGAGGGATAAAATAATAAAAATCTGTTATTCAGATGTTTCAGACATGTCAATTATCAAACAAATTTTTTGATTTAGTATTCAGAATTCTGCTTCATTCAACTCATTCAGATTACTTAAACATTACTATTTCATTCAGTTTTATCAAACACCCCCTAAAACACTTTCCAACCCTAATTAGAAAAGATAATAACGAAATACTAAAAATTAAAAATAATCCGAAGTTTGGCCAAAACTTTGACAGACGATATGACCACTTTATATAACTTTTTGGGGCTTAAAACGGTATGGTCGTAGGCGTTAAGTCTTGTAGAGCTTGTCGAGTGCTTCGATTTGATATTTTATGGGTCCCGTAACTCCAAACGGATCAACAATTACGTCAGTTTAAAATTTACCCGACGAAAACTCATTTTCCAACTCAACTTGCGAATCAGCGTCTAAATCCTGCTCTGCATCACTCTCATGGTGTGGCAGGTCTGAGGCACACATCACCTGAGGATTTGATTGTACTGACTAACGGGGATTGGACCTTGACGGGACGTCAATGAAAACTTTAAAGTCCTAATACATTATTGCCCATCATTCCAGCTGTCAGATATGAAAACTCATTTAAACCCCCGAAGTGGATACCCAAAGAGAAGCAAGAATGGATACTTTAACCCATAGTAAGGAAAGAGGAAGATAGTTATTGATGAATATCCTTACATTATTTTTTCGTCAGTTTGCACCTTAGACTATCAACACATTTATTTTGAATAAAATCTTTAACTTCAGAACCATTACTTCTACTAGAACTCCTAAACATCAAAACAAATTAAGGACTCACCCATGCTTCCTAAAAAGTCCTAAAGAAATAGATTACAACTTCCTTCATGTAGGACAATACTGAGCACAAGAGTTACTTATCTAGTTTCCTTCTATTTGTCAGAATACCTCAATTTCTAAATTTTTCTCTTTTGATGCAATTCAACGTGTTGCAATTTTCAATTTTTCCATAGTTTGAAAGATAGGGAAGTGGAGGACTTGGCGGCTTCTTAATTCCTGCAATCTCTCCTCCCGTGATAGGCGATCCTGGACTTTTGATTTGTCCTATGTTGTTAGAGGATATCCTTTTTGCTCAATTTTAAGGTTTTGGAGGAAATAAGGACAGAAAGGTCTTTGGCCTTGTTGGTATTTTGCTATTCTTTAGGTATTTTGGATGGAGAGGAATGGTCACATCTTCACTCTTCAGTGGCAGCTCTTCACCTTCTCATTTGTTATGCGACCTGATTACTTTTGTTGCTTCTCTGGAGACCGTCTTGCTTTAGTCACATTGTATTTTCTTGATTTTGTGAAGGACTCCTCATCCTATTCACCTATTGGCATCTTTTAACTTTTCTCTTGAGCTATGTTTGTTTGCAATGATTATACTTGGGATAGAACTATTAATCCCAAGTGTTGTTTGTTTTCAAATTTAGACTTGGGGCTATTAGTTTAGGGATTATAAAATGGCTTAATAGTCTTGGGATTATAATTATAATTCCGGGATTATAATCCTAGGATTAATAGTCTTGGATTATAATCCCATGGATTTTAATCCTTGCAAACAAACATAGCCTCGGTATCTTCTTTTGTTATGTAAAATATTTATGTTTTAGTTTCTTGTTACAACTATTTGTCTTTATTGTCTATGTTTCTATTAATATCTTCTTAAGCTTGGCATGTCCAATTTGATCAAAGGCGTCTTTCGACAAAAAGAAGCTCACTATTTCCTAGATATTCTTTTATGTAAAAAGTTTACAGTTCATTTTCGGTTCACATGTACTGACCTATCATCATACAGGCGGGGTTATGCAACAGAGAAGCAGAAGGGCTTACTAGTAGGTGAAAAACTGGATTACTTGCAGTCAGAATTTCTACTTGGAATATTTTTCAATTTATCAAAACCATTGGGGAAAGTTGGTGTCTGGTTAACGGAGGTAATTGTCATAATCTGTGAAGTAGAGCAATTTTAAACTATATTAAGTCTTTTATACTCCCTCTGTCCCACAAATATTGCTACATACCTTTATGCACAAATTTTAGATTCTGATTTGATTTCCTAATTGACTCCAATGTAATGTGTGGTTGAGAGTGCTCCAAAAATATGAATCACAAAAGTTTGTGTGCGTAGAGACCAACTATATATTAAAATGATAAAAATGGCATGAGTATGGATTAATTAGTTCAAAAAAAAAATAAGTGTTGCAATGTTTATGGGACTTCCTAAAAGGAATGTGTTGCAATATTTTTGGGTCGGAGGGAGTAGAACGTCCATGATATTTGTAATGTATGATGCTAACTAGACATTGTCATTGCAAAAGTTGCTGTCAAGAAAACTTAAGTTCATGTATTATAAATGGCCTTTTTGTGTTGGTGTCTAGAGAACTTCAGTTCATGTATTTGATAGAGTGACTTGCTAAAGCTTGACAGTTGACATGCACGAAACTGATTTGTTTCTTCATTGTTGATTGACTTGATACCCTACTTGTTAGAGTGCATATGTTTGTGTGGAAAGCATACTCACGCCAACGATCCAGTTGGCAGGGTAGCTCATAAGTTTTCAGATGGCAGGTTAACAAGGAGTGTATTAATCATTAGGGAAGCTGGCTGGCTCCTCTAGTCAACTGGCTGTCTTGTCAGTACCACCAAGGGAAATCTAGTCTATAAAAACTTCTATTGTTATTTGTCAGTATATATTGTTCCTATCGCGTCCACCCCCTGGAAGGACAGATCGGGGCATTAAATAATTGCAATTGGTTTTGTTGCGGACTCAAACCAAACTTATCACGAACACATCAAACGAAAATAAAAAAGCACATCTTAGAATATATTCACACTACACATGTTTAAATTTTCAAGTTCAGAGTTTTAAAAGGCAAAGACTTCTTGCTTTACACGCGTTATATAGTTAAAACTAAAATAGGTTTGTGGGTTTTTCATCACAACTTACACATAGCAGAAATGTCATGTCATCTCAAACTTCTACTGCATCCCTTTACGAAGGGGTACCAGAAAACATATAGAGATGAGCTTCACAAGAAGGGGTACCAGAAAATATATAGAGATGAGCTTCACAAGCTGATCCGAGAATACTTGTACAAACTTTAAATTAAGTTATGATGCAACCACAAGCAAATTATGCAAATAAAGGAGTTGAACTTCCAATGCAATATGATTAGCTTTCAATGGCTTTTCTAAACCTTCTTTCCTTTCTTTTCTGTAATTCTTCACCAAAATCAATCTCATAATTTGGCTAGTAATCACCCAATAGCCTCCTAATTTTGGCTGAGAACCAACTTTAGTAATCTCCTAATTTTGACTAAAAAATAACCTTAGCAACCTTGTAATTTTTGGTAGGAATTCACGGGGATTTATGGAAGAGTCGTCTTCAAAGAAAACAATATCCTGTTAGAGCAAACTATGGCAAAAACAGAAATCAACGAAAGAAATAAGAGCGAAGAACACAAGATTTATGTGAAAATCTGAATCGGAAAAATCCATAGTTGAGTGGAAGAAAATATTACTATATCAAAGTGTGAAGAATACAAGTTGTGAATATCTCTGAAAGATGATAAAACTGAGAAATAAAAGGATAATGAAACCCTAGCTATAATCACACATATATAGCTGGTTTAAAAACTTAAGTCCCGTGCTACTATCACTAAACCTTGTCTTTCCCTATCTTCGGGTCGCCGCACTAAATTACTTGGTTTGGGTCAAAACTCGGATCTAGTACTTGTAATGACAAATAACAAATCTCCACCTTGACTTGAATTCTTCACATGCAACATGAATAGTAAAGTATTTCCTCCAAATGCACACATCAAGTGCATCGAACACTAACCAAGTCTAAGCAATGCTCCAACTTGGCAAATGGAAAAAGCTTTGTTGACAGCCGAATTGTCTTCAGTACATTTCAAGACCTTTACATCGCTATCTACACAATGTCTTGAATAAAATGATACTTGAAGAAATTGAGAAGCTGATTTCATTCTAGTTAATACTTTCTATTACATCAATTGATATATATATATACACAAACATCCTAATCACAGTTATGGTAATTCCTAAATTACAGTAATGTGCACACACTGATCAAGGAAGCTACAATTATGGTATATCTTTGTCATATCTTCTAACAATCTGTCATATCTTCTAACACTCCCCCTCAAGTTGGTGTATAGATGTCTCGCATACTCAACTTGAAACATAGTGGATGAAACATCTTACTACTAAGACCCTTGGTCAAAATATCAACAAGCTGATTTTCTGTTTTGACAAAAGGTAAGCAAATAAGACCACTAGTTAATTTATTTTTGATGAAGTGCTGTCAATTTTAATTTCTTTCGTTTTATCGTGTTGTACTGGGTCGTTTGCAATACTAATGACTGCCTTATTATCACAAAATAACTGCATAGGTCTTTTAGTTGTAACACCCAAATCTTCTAGTAGGGTTCGAAGTCACATTAGTTCACATATACTCAAGGCGATAGATCAATATTCCGCCTCAACACTAGATCTTGCTACCACGGACTGTTTCTTACTACGCCAAGTAACAAGATTACCTCCAACAAATGAACAGTAAACTGATGTAGAACGACGATCTTCTATAGAGCCAACCCCAATCTGAGTCGGAAAAAGCTTCAACTCTCATATGACCATGTGGTGCGAACAACAACCCTTTTTCAGGAGTAGATTTGAGATACCATAGAACTCTGTAAACAGTTTCCATGCGACAATGTCGAGGATCATGCATATATTGACTCACTATTCCCATAACATAAGATATATCAGGTCTTGTATGAGAAAGATATATCAATCGCCCCACCAAACGTTGATATCTTTCTCTATCAACCGTAGGTCTTGTGCCACCTACTAATGACCAACATGCCAGTTTCTGTTAAAAGATCAAGGACATACTTCTTTTGAGATAGAAAAATTCCACTAGGAAATCTTACAACTTCAATACCAAGGAAATATTTCAAAGGACCAAGTCACCAAGATCTTTGATTTCAAACTCTTTGGTCAAACTTACTTTGAGATTAACTATCTCTTCTCTATTATCCTCTGTCACCACAATGTCATCAACATAAACAATAAGAATGGTAGTCTTACTGTTTATTTGTTTGACAAATAGAGTATGATCTGCTCGACTCTTCTTATACCCAAATCTTATCATTGCTTTGTGGAATCTACCAAATCAGGCTCTGGGAGATTGCTTCAAACCATATAAAGCCTTTCACAGTTTACAAACCTTACCCTTAGTGGCAGATGAAGCAAAACCAGAGTGTATTTCCATATATACATCCTCCTCCAAGTCACCATGAAGGAATGCATTTTTCACATCCAACTGTTGAATATCCCAGCCGAAGTTTGTTGCACATTAAATTATGGTACGAACAAAGTTCATCTTCGCTATAGGAGCAAATGTCTCATGGTAATCAATTCCATGAGTTTGAGTATACCCTTTTGCAACTATCCTGACATTGAGTCTCTCAACTGTCCCATTTGGCTTTTGTTTGACTGTATATACCCATTTACAACCAATTATTTTTTCCTGTAAGGAAGAGTAATTGGTTCCCATGTATCATTCTTTTTTAGGGCATTCATCTCCTCAATAATAGCCTGTTTCCAATTCTCATCATTAATTGCTTCTCTCCACCCCTAAGGAACAAATATTGAAGACAAGGAAGAAACAAAGGAGTGGTAGGATGCAAATAATTTATTATAGGATACGAAATTAGAGATAGGATGTTGAGTACAAGGTCTAACCCCTTTTCTAAGAGCAATAAGAATGTCAGTATCATAAGAAGAATAAGTAAGAAGAAGGATTCTCACCATTAGCGTTATCCAGACTAGGTTCGGAGCAAGGTTGGTGTAGTGGTGTAGAAATGGTAACCTTATTCTTGCCCCTTCGAATATAGGTCCTCAACTCAAGCTCAGGCTTAGGCTCATTCATGCTCTAAAGCACGTGACTCTTCAGAATCGTAATTCCTCCTATGTAGAATTATCAGGAAGAACAACAAGAACATGAGAAGATGGTACAGTAGAACTTGTAATACCAGCTTCAAGAGGAAGATTTTCCTCATCAATAACATCCCCCCTGAGTAGAAGGTGAAGAAGAATAAAAAGTTCTAATTCTCAAAAAGTTATATCTCGAGTGACAAATACTTTGTGAGGAGGAGGATGATAACATTTATAACCTTTTTGGGTTGGAGAATAATCAATGAAAACACACCTAAGAGCCTTGGGATCTAATTTTCCCCGAGTGAGAGATTTATCATGAACATAGAACACACAACCAAAAACTCGAGGCGAGGGAGATGGACTGGTCGGGTGTTGGAGAAAAGAGATGAGACTTTTGTTCCCAAGAATTCGAGAAGGAAGGCAGTTTATAAGAAATGCAGCAGTCAGAACTGCATCTCCCCATATAAATTGAGGAGTGTTCATGTTGAACATTAGAGTGCGGGTTACTTCGAGTAAGTGTCGATTTTTCCTTTCCGCTACTCCATTTTGTTACGGAGTTTTGACACAAGAGGTTTGAAGAATGATGCCGTCTTTGAGAAAGATAATATGTAAAAGCATTTATATTATTATATTCACGACCATTATCACTATGGAGAATTTTGACTTTAGCTTCAAATTAGATTTGAATCATTTTATGAAATTCCTGAAAACAACCAAACACCTCATTTTTGGAACGAAGAAGATAAATCCAAGTGACACGAGAATGACAATCAATAAAGCTAACAAACCATCTATATAACCAGAGCGGGAAACAACTCGAGAGGGTCCCCACACATCAGTATGTATAATAGCAAAAGATTCAGAATGTTGAATGTTAATAGCAGAATAAGTAGAACGTTTGTGTTTCCCCAATTCACATGGTTCACAAAAACTGAGTTTTATTACATTGGTTAACTAAAGATGGAAATAAAGACTCTAATACTGAAAAAGAAGGATGTCCCAAACGTCGATGCCATTGATGGAGAGAGGTCAGGTTGGAGTCGGAAGTAGAGTGAAGAGCACTGAGTAGAGAACACGTTAGGCGAGGAACATCTAAATAATAAAGACCAATTAATTGCTACTACCATCGCCGATCTTTTATCCCGTCACCGAGTCACGAAAAAACCTGATGAGATGGGAAAAAGGTTATTGAACAGTGTAAGGATTCAAAAAGATGTTGAACAAATAACAAATTTGTAGTAAATGAGGGAATATGGAGAACAGATGATAAGGTCAATGAAGGAGTACAAATTACAGAGCTTCTCCTAGAGATAGAAGAGAGGGAACCATCAGCTATGCGAACCTTGTCTTTTCCAGAACAAGGCGTGTATGAAGTAAAAAGGGTGGAGGATCCGGTCATATGCTCGGAGGCACCCGTGTCAATGATCCAACTAGAGCAAGTTGATGAAACATTAAGAGCACAAGACTGTATACCTAACTGGGCGTAATGAGAAGAAATAGATTTCGAATAGAGTTTTCGAAAAGCTGAGATTTTCTCAAGAGTGAGTGCAGAAGTAGTGTCTGAAGCACTGGATGTATTAACAAGAGGTGTTATAGTAGTCACATAGGCCTGAGATCCACGTCCACGACCACTACCAAACTGACCCCCTCTTCCTTTAGGACATCCATGAAGCTTGAAAAAAAGATCCCTGATATGGTTCTTTCCTCCACAGTAATCACATTCACGGGATTCCTTCTCAACAAGAGACTGAATAGTGGAGCCAAACTTAGGAAACGAAGCAACTATGGCTGATCGGTCAACAAAATTTAGAACCATCACCCGGCGCCTACTTTCCTCTTGTTAGACCCTAGCATGAGCCTCTCTCAGTGATGGAAAAGGTGTCTGACCAATCAATTGTGCTCAAACTTGATCAAATTCTATATTCAGACTAGCCAAGAAATCCACAACTCTATCTTCACTCACAAACTATTGATTAGTAGCAGCATCTTCTAGACATTTGGCTGAAAAAACCCGATAATGATCAAGCTCCTGCCAAAGTGCATTAATTTCTGCAAAATACCGTGCCACAAACTTCTCCCCTTGACCCAACTCACGGATTCATTTACGAATATCATATGCCTTAGACATATCACGAGAGACAGAGAAAGTTTGAGAGATGGCCTCCCAAAGTTCATATGCAGTGTTTAAGAACATGTAACTACTTCGTTTACTGGGTTTCATTGAGTTAAAAATCCAGATTTTCACCATGGAGTTATCAGATTTCCATTCTTACTGGGCCAGACCTGCTTGTGTAGGCATGGTTGTTGTACCATTGATGAAATGCTGCATCCGGTTAGCTTCAATTGACATACGACATGCTTGAGACCAAGCTAGATAGTTGTTTCCATCTAACTTAAATGGACTAAGAACCAACGCAGAGCTAAGATGATGATTTCAAACCAACTGCTCTTTATTTATGTTATTTATGTCAGAAGTACCACCACTATTAATTGAACTTGATTCTACCATGATAAGATAACAAGAACAACAACAATATATAACAAGAGCAACAACAGTATCCCAAAAATATCAACAGAGATGCTTTAAAGGCTCAAACCCTGATAGTACCAAGAACAGAACACGCTCTTCCAAAAAAAAATTGCAGTCGAAAAAAAAACAGTTTAGATGGAAAGAGGAGACCTAAAATTGAAAAAACCTGAATCAAGACCATTGCAGATCAAAGAGAGGACAAAATCGACCACCTTGGAACAAAATTGTGTCAGACGCCGAAAAAGTCTCACGCGCCGGTAGAAGGAGGCGCGTGGCGGCGCGTGGGTGTCGGAAATTTTTTCCGGTGGTGATCACCTGGCAGTATATGGCCTAAATATGGTCTCAATTTTTCAATACCAACTGTTTTCGCTAGGTTTATGAAGGAGAAAAGAATTCCGTGCGCTAATAGCTCTGTTAATGGGGCAAGGCTTTGATACCATGAAGAAATTGAGAAGCTGATTTCATTCCAGTTAATTCTTTCTATTACATCAATTGATATATATATATATATATATATATATATATATATATATATACACACACACACACACACAAACATCCTAATCACAGTTATGGTAATTCCTAAATTACAGTAATGTGTACACATTGATTAAGGAAGTTACAATTATAATATATCTCTGTCATATCTTCTAACAATCTGTCATATGATCTTCTAACAATACCTGAAATCAATATACTTTGTCCTCTCATGACACATTTGATCCTTAATCTGATGTATAACATTCTGATTATCACAATGGACAACAGTAATTCCACAATCCACCCTGATCTCTAAACAAGCCTCAACCAAAAAGTTCTTTTTTTGCTTCTGTAAAAAAGTTTCAAATTTATTCTTAGTGGCCCACAAGATTATATAAAGTGATGAGTTCCTATAGTTTTTTATATACTAATGGACCCCACTAAATGACATATTTACCCACTCTATATACTTTATCTCATCTTTTTTGGGGCAAAAAAAATTGTGCATTTAGTCAACCTTTTGAGAACTGAGGGAGTCTAATAGTAAATCACCACAACTTTGAGTTACAAGGCTACTATCAGTCCCATACTTTTGGCAAACCTTTCTGCCCAATGCCCCCTGCCTTTCAATTTTCCATACAAGCAAATTGCAATGTTACTCCCCTGCCTTCTTAATGTTCCATATAAGCTATTGCCTTTTTCAAATCACAAACCAATTAACAAAATCAAATAAATGAAGCAAAATTACAATCCAATCAACAAAATTAAACAAAAAAACTTGCATTTTTTTGACAATAATATTGTTTTTATAAACAAAACCGTAAAATCAAAACAAACCCAATTGAAGAAATTTTCATAGAAGAGGAAAGTTTAATAGCTTATTACAAGAAAAAGAATGAAAAAAATAAAAATAAAATAGGGTCGGAGTAGGAGCGGTAGTCGCCGTCTATGCAGAACAGAGATGATCAGATAGGGAGGGAGCTCGAAGAGGGATGGAGATCGAGAAGGAAAAAGATGTTGCAAGTAATCAAGAGAGGTGGAGAGGGAAGGAGATCGGAGAAGGAATACTGCATATAATTGAGTGTCTCTTTCTTTAGTCCCCTTAGTCAATGGTTTTTTTTTTGAAGAACTTAATTTGGGGCTTAGTTACCCTAGGTGGCTAGGTCTAAGGTCCTTACTCCATAGTATAAAACCAGTATACTAGTTTGGTCAGGTAAATACCGAGCCATGAAAATACTACCCAAAAATGGTATATACTAGGAAAAATTTCCGTTCTAGAACCATTTGTCTTTTGTGCCAAACCAGCCAGTTCGTACCGGTTCGGCTAGCCTAAATACCGAAAAACCAATTTTTTTGTCACCCCTATACATGAGGCTACCAACTGCATTAGAGTATGAAACATGTAACATAAATTATACTTCCTTGTCTAACTGTGGAGATAACTGAGCTGATAATATGAAATGAGTAGAAAGAGTAATCAAATGTTTGGCATTTTTTATGCTAAAACGATCTAACACCATCTCATTGTAGTCTTTCTGGGACATGTACAACTTTCTGATTTTTCGAACTTGCCGAATCTGCATTCCAAGAATCTTCTGTGCTGCCCCTATGTCTTTCATCTCAAATTCGATGGTCAACTGTTCCTTCTGCTTGCCAATTTCTGAACTCTCTTTTGCTGCAATCGAATAGATAAATGAGCCATCTTAAAGATGCCTGAAGTACACATAACTATCATTTGGACTCGTGCAATAGCCAATATTCACCACAAACGAATCAAATTGTTTATACCATTGTCTGGGAGGCTGCTTCAAACCATACAAGGATTTTTTCAACAAGCAAACATGGTCTTCCTTACCATCAATCTTAAAACCCTCAGACTAACACATGTAAATTTGTTCTTCTAGTTCACCATACAAGAAAGTTGTTTTCGCATCGAGCTCCAACCATGCACAACAACTAAACCAAGTAAGATCCGAACAGAGTTGTTTAACAACAGGTGAAAACACATCATTAAAGCTAATTCTTTTGACTTGACTGAATCCCTTAACAACTAGTTGGACCTTATATCTATCATCTTCAACTCATGGGATACCCTTCTTTCTATTGAAAACCCATTCTTTACCAGAAATTAATAAGTTCTATATGCAATATCTATGTTTTGATCTAGAGTTATGTCTTTTCTCTAGAGCTTGATTTTATGTCCTTAATGTGATTCTATAGTGTTTCAAGTTTTGACATGTTCTCTCCTTTCACCTAAACACAGGCTTTTAAAAGCGCTATCCAAGGACAAAATCTGGATGTTTGGACAAAGAGATTCAAACTTTGGCTCAAGGAAATGCCACTTTTCCAGAGGTCATATTCCTATGATGAACATATATCCGATGATGTGCTGGGGGTCGACCATTTATCAGAGAAAGTCTTACCTATTTGGTTGGCTGCACAGAGAGCAGTAACTCGTTATGAAGGAATTCTTTCATCTGTTGGACCTCGTGGGAGGCTTATAAGGAAGTTACTCACATGGATAGGGCTTATCCACTCATCTCCCAAAAAAGCGGTCTACTTTAACTCAGACTATACTTCTTCCGAACCTTATTTAAGGTTTATATTTGACTTAACTTCACTGTTTTTTTGGCCCTCACAAGAATCTCTGTTTTGTTTAGCTAAGATTTCACTCAGAAACACGTACACACATATAATGAGTCTGTCATGTCAATCCTTTCTTATAAATATTTTTAGTTCCATCTTCTTTAATTTGTTTCCTTGTAGAAGTTTTAAAATTTCGTTTCATAGTTTCCTGATGGTAGAGCTTGGTGGTTGTTGGATAGGGTGGAGCTTGGATCTTAAATGAAGTTTCATATACATGGTTAAATAGTGGATACGGTTTGTTGGAATAGAGAAGCTGTTTTTGGAAAACCAAATTCAAATTGGAATAGTTATCGTTCCTTAAAGAAGAGGTATAACTTAATATTGCAACAAATAAAACACGTTCTTGAAACTAATTGTCATTCTTATCCTTTTGGTTATTTCCCAAATATTATTAACTTGCAACTGAGAATGTGAAAGTACTTGTAATTTTTTTTTGACAAGGTGAAAATCATATAATAGAATATGTGAGTATGTATGAGTTACTTGCTGCCACACTAGGGGGCCTCCTCTACTAGTCCATCCATTTGTCAGTGTGGTTCATGGTTTAGCCAGCCAGCCAATCGGTAGTGTCATATGTGGGATCAATATAGTTTATTTCATCTTATAAAAGATCTATAAGGTTTTACATTTCAAAATTAATTGTTTTTGTTCGATATAATAAGTGATACATTTTTTATATCTATCTACGACCCTTTTCTTATGAATTACTTGGCGTCTACTTTTCTTTTCTTCTGCTTGCACTTCACTTTTCTGTCTTCGTTCTTCATCAAAAGGTTATATAGTCTTTTGTATATGATCTAGGATCTTCCTAACCTAAGGGATAACTGAATTCATGTTTTGAGACCCAAGATGAGTTATAAATGGTGAGGGGCTCCCAAAAATAGTGACAAGTGAAAGATTGTTGAAACCCATTGTATTTGCATACTAGGTCGGGGGAAACACAATCCAGTGAGGAGCACTTTATGATACACTTATTGTTGATTGTTATATCAAGGTATCCCTGTTGGATTTTTGCTACAAAAATCCTATTTATCTATTTATTTAATATTTATTTATTTATGTTGGACATTTATTTATTAATAAAAGTACGTCATTCATCATTCATTAAATGGTCATTAAGTTTGTTTATATAAATATCCATATTATATATATTATGGTTTATGTGTATAAATAAATGTTATAAACAGAAGATATAAATCATATGTAACATATTAATAAAAAATAATGGAAGTAATTGGGGCTATTAGTTGGAAGAGGTTAAACAAGAGGTTAAACAATGTTGCAGCTTCAGAGTCTTCCAAGGATGCTATTTGGTTTCAAAAGTTTTTAATGGAACTTGGTATAGTACTGTCAGCTGCTAGTCCCATGTTTATATATTGTGATAATAGTGGGGCAGTGGCACAATAAAAAGATCCTAGGGACTATAAGAAATCGAAGCGTATTGAGCGTAAGTACCATATCATTCTAGAGTATGTGAACAAAGGAGATCTGAAAGTATGCGAGATTCCAGAAGTTGAAAATCTAATAGATCCATTCCCAAAAACATTACTTGCTAAAGTTTTTGAATCTTATTGTGGTGCAATTGGTATTAAATGCATGCCAAATAGGATTTAATAGACAGAGGTTGTTGGATTTTTGCTATAAAAACCCTATTTATATATTTATTTACTGTTTATTTTTTTATGTTGGGACATTTTTTTATTAATAAAAGTACATCATTCATTAAATGGTTGTTTAGTTTGTTTATATAAATCTCCATATTATATGTATTATGATTTATGTGTATAAATAAATGTTATACACAATATATAAATCATATGTAATATGCAACAAAGAAATAATGGCTTATAACCTAGGATGATTTGGAAATATTATCTTGTAGGTTATAGTACTTTAATAGAGAGAGATGATTTATCTTGATTATGGAAGTTGGACTTCTAATTAAAGTACTAGTGAATTAACGGCGTGCATTAAACGGATCATGTGTTGATATTTTATTTATAAAATATTTTCACATAAATACTAATTTGTGAAATTCTTAATTTTGAAATAATAATGGACTTAATATTGTTATATATATTAATTTGATGTTCTAATGAGTGAGATTACATTGTGTTAATTAATATCTCGGAATGTCGATTAATATATTTAATTAATATGAGAAACATTATTAATCTCAAAGATTTATAAAAATTTCATAAGATAAATTTATCATTGATCATAGAATTTTGGTTGAGTGTTTTAATATTTATTATTAAAAGAATTGATTTAATTGGTAAATCAATTTATGATCAAATAGAGATGAATTTTGGGCTTATGAAATTAATTTAAATATATCATAATTATATTAATTGATTATGAAATAATTATGTATATCTATATAGGAAGTATTTACATTTAGTTTATTAGTAAAGTGTTTATTTAATTAATTCTTGCACTAAAGTGCAATTACAATTATTGAGTGGAATTAATTGTAATTAATATTTATTTAGAATATTATTGTTAGATAATAATATCTCATTGTTTTACTTTTAGATAAGTATTAAAGTCGAAGAAAGAGGAATCCCTTTAGGATCCCTTAGTTAAACTATGGTTAATATAGACCCGATTCAGTTCGATTTAAGAGGTAATTAAGTAAGCATTAATTCCATAAGCGTATTTGGAAGAAAATACCAAATTTCGTATTCTCTCAATAACAAATTTTCTTAAACTATGTGCCAAAAGAAATCGTGTTGATAACTATGGACGGAGAGAGTATTTATTTAGAATATTATTGTTGATAAAACACAACTAAAGGAATTTTTTTCTCCGGATTCATAAGAAGGGTGCTTTTGAGGCCACACTCTAGGTTCAACATGTCATAAAAGGGAAGATCTTGAGGATACTAGAGGCTGTACGGATTTTCAAAACGTGCTAATCCAACCAAGCACTAGGTAACAAATTTTTACTCTAGATATATTATATATATTTGTTGTTTCACATAAAACCGTATCTTGGTTTTATAATTCTTTTTAAAAACCTATTTTCGGAATATTTTCCAACAATCAGCGTACATGGAAACATCACGTGTAGAGATTTTTCTATGTTGACAAATATTGTTGATTTGGAATCAAGGAAAACATTCACTTGATTCATGTTCTGCCATTTCAGGAGAAAGAAGAAAAGATATGAGGGTGGAAGATATAAGACGTTAACGTTTTAAGGGTAGTTGTTGAACTCTCTTGACTTGTGTTACAATCCTGGTTACTCATTTGACTTAAACAACCAAAAAAATCAATAAACTTTACAATAAAACCAACGTTTTTTGCAACTATACCATCAAACTCAAGAAAAATACATAAAAATGCCCACTTTTAAACCGACTTCAAACCTATGACATATTTGAGTAGCTGCCAACCAAGACTTAGAATATGAAATTTCCTAAACACTCTCAATGGAATGGTTTCACAAGGCAGCTGCTCGCCTCGGAAATATAATAGGTTTGAAATCAGGACAAAATTTGGACATTTTCTGTATTTTCCTTGAGCTCAATAGTATAGCAACAATTTTTTAGACCCGCTGGCTATATTGTTAAAACCTGTAAAGTTCATTGTACAGTAAGTCTCTACTCGTTTTAACTTTAAAATATTGTTTTTTTGTTGTTGCATTGGGTATCCTATATACTCATGCAAGAATAATGTGGACAAACATTATGATTAGAGAATATCAGATTTGTCATATAACTACATAGTACTTTGGGGACTAAACTAAAATGCTTGAAGAGTTCTAGTTTTCCCCCTTTAATAGCAGTGAAAAAGATGTTGGGTTAGAGTGAATCTTGCTATAGTGATTTTCTTGTTTATTTGGGACAAAAATTTGAGGCAATATGCACTCATATTTTGGGTGAAGTTAAAGTTAATTTTATAAGAGATGAATTTGTTTGAGATTTGAGGGTCTTGTGTGAACTCGCATTATTCAACTAGTTGATTTCTGCTGGAACCGTCGAGTTTGATGCCAAGGAAGTCAAGGTAGTCAGCTACATGGGAAGCCAAATATAATTTGGTATAAACTCCTGTGACCATTTTATAACTGTTCATTTAGTCCACTATGTAACAACTCGGGTCAAATCCCGAGTCCGAATCAAAGAAAATTGTATCAAGGTTAAGTTTGCATTTCCAGTAACATCTTCTTAAGTCATTTGAGTAATATATGTAGTAGTTTGAGACCATATATATATATTATATATATTCCATATGTTCCGATGTGGGATTGGGGAGTTACAATATCCCCCATTTAAATACATTATACATGATGTACTTTTTAAGCTCAAACACGTAGCCACGTATCTTTGCATATATAGCTATTATGGGATAATACGATGTGGGATTGGGGAGTTGCAATATCCCCATTTCAATACATGACGTACTCGTCAAGCCCAAACACGTAACCACATATCTTTGCATATATAGCTATTGTGGGATAATACCAACTACATTCGCGGTGTCTCCACCGACAACCCTTTCGGATGACCCAACTCTTGCTCTCATAGCCTGCTCTATTAACATATATAACAACTTGTGTCAATTCCTCAGGTCCGAATCAAATCAAATCGTCTCAAAGCTCAATTCAGTATCCCAATAACATCTTTTTGGGTTATCTTAGGCCCCAAAAAGTCATGGCTTAAGTAACTAGTGTTAGAAGCTTGAGACCTTATATGCATATTAAAAGATCTCAAATGTTCCGATGTGGGACTGGTGTTTAACCTACTACGCATGCACAATAGATAGATCTTATGTTTAGCAATTGATAACTATTCTACTTTTTGGAATTTATATTTCATAGCAACCATCAACCTGCTTTGTAGTTTCTTAGTGATGCAATCATAGAGTAAGTCGACATTATCACAACGTAAAAGTCCGTTAACTCCTAGAATTTTTGGAAAATGAATAAAATTTATTAGGTAATCATTATCAACAGAGTTTTTTCTAGGATAGTTCTTTTTCTTGCCTTGTTGAAAATTTATTTGTATTTGTTGCTTGGTGATTAAATAATAAGTTAAGATGAACATGTCACTTCCTCTTGAACATGTACACGTTTAAAAATTAACAAAAGCAATGGGCTTATATCTTTATTCTAATTATACACTCTCACACTTAGTTTTTACTAGTTGATGCAATAATAGTTGCATAAAGTATTCTCTTACCTATTGTACGACAGATGTATTTGTAAAGACTTTAAAGTCATCCTTGGGGAGTGTGTCACTACACCATAAATTATTTGTTCTAGACATTAGAGTTACAACATTGGATAAAAAGAATATTATACCTAGACTTAAGTGGTGAAACACTGGAACTTAAAAGGAGAAAAATTAAATAGATTTTAGGATAGACTAATTATGAAGAGACCATGGGATATAAACCACACCTAATCTTATGCTTGGTAATATGGCTAGTTACATTTAGAGGGTAGCTTGAGAGGTATTAGGAGAGTCTAAACTCTAAAGGGGGTTGTCAGCAATCCAAAAGACACTTGGTGGTGGAATTCGGGGGTATTAAATGCAATTTGGAGTAAAAGAGAATCATACAAATGCCCTTTCTAGTGTCAAAATGATGAGATCTACGAGAAGTATAAAGAAGCCAAGAAAGAATCAAAGACTGTGAGTGAGGCTAGCTAAGGTGTATGAAGACTTGTAAAAACGACGAGGGATGAGCGAAGGAGAGAGAAAGATGTATATAACCTAGATAAGTTAAGGGAGAAGAAGAGTTGAGATAAAAATCAAATTAGGTGCGTTAAGGATGTGGTTTTTGTTTTGTTTTTTTGTTGACATGAAACCTTTCCCAACTAGGTTCTTTGGTGATTTTATGTGGGAGTTATGCTTAGTAACTTGAGATAATTTTTCAAAATTTGGGCTTTGTGCGATGTTATCCTTGCTTTTGTATACTTTGTGTGCAAGCCCTTTTTGGCGCTTTTATATATATATATATATATATATATATATATATATATATATATAGATAAGGGAGTGATCCATAGCCACGATTGACTATGGATCATTTCCCAATCAGCTGATCTGTAGCCATTCATCCTAGCAATGGATGGTCAGAATTAGAAGGGGATGATTACTATCCGCAAGAAGTTATTGCGGATAGTTTTTTTACATTAAAAACCCACAAAGGGTCAGAGTACTCTTTCTCTCTCCTAACACAATTTTTTCTCTTTCTTCAACCAAAATTTCAAAGTTTAATATCTTTTTTGTTATAAATCCAAAATTTTTAATCTATGTCTTTGGAAAAGTATCGAAAAGATCTTCAAAATAAGAGGTATTGTTGATATGTTTTGATGATTTAAAATGTCAAAAGTTGCAACCGAAGTTTATAATGGTGTATTTCAAAATACAAAATATTAATCTTAATTTTAGTCATTTTAACTAAATAAAAAGATATCAACAATGAATCTTGTTTTAATGATGTTAGCGAGATCTTTTTAACGATATATAGATTAACAACTTTAGATTTGTAACAAAAAAAGATCTTGAATTTTAAAATTCGATTGAAGAAAAAGAAAAAGTTGGTTTAGGAGAGGAATGTTTTAACCCTTTCTGGGTTTTTAAACGTATAAAGCTATCTGCAAGAAGTTCTTGCGCTTACTATTAGTATCCGCAAGAACTTCCTGCGGATACTGTTTTAAACTTGGCCGTCCGCGATTGCAATGAGTTGCTAAATATCAGTTGGCTGGAAAATAATACATAGCCAGCGGAGCCTATGGATCACTCCCTATATACACACACACATTGAGATGTGGAGGTGTTTGGGGGGGGGGGGATATTGACTTAATTTGCTTTATGGCATTGTTTAATAAAATCTTTTATAAGAGGATGCCCATTTATTGGAAAGGTAGTATTCAGATACCCATAAGAATAAAGAAGATATTCAAAATTGTCTAATAATTGAGGAATCAATCTCATAAGCCAAATATTGAGGCTTTCATTGAATAATGTTTGGTGAAAGAATCATGACATGTGAAAACCAATTTATTTATTTTTATGCTCGGAAGATTCACAATGGAGGAAATTAATTTGCTTAGGATGTTAGTGGTATAGGGAGGAGAAGGAGACATGGTTTTCATCTACTTGGGGCAAGAAAAGGGAGAGAGAGAGACCGAAACTTTCTACCACTTTGGTAGATGTAGTTTTGAATAATATGTACATGATGCAACACATGGGACATGGCCCTAGATAGGGTGGCATGGCATAGCAGAGTTGAGTTTAGTTGAATTATATATTTGTGCACTTTGGTTGTTAATTCATTTTGCAATCAAGTAAGTGCTTGGGCAGGTCAGCATATTTCCTGTTTAGAGGTATTGAATGATCCACCTTTCCTGTTTGAAGATTTCTTGGTTATTTTCAATGGTAGAAATCTATCGAATATTATCCTACTCAGAGCCAGTCAACAGTGTTTATTTTCTCTGCATGGGTTTGACGGAAAATCAGCCTGTTTAGCTTTCCATGTTTCAGACAGGTTCTTCAATTCATCATTTGTTATTGTAAATCTTTCAATTGATTTTGTCAATTCATGGGTTTTATAGATATAAAGAGTGGGTTTCTTATATGATTGGTGCATCATGAATGCGTCGTTGTTCCCCCTAGGCATTTTTGATGCAGATGAGTCAGAATTATATATGGAACAGTTGGATCGCCAAAAGTCGGGTTGTCAAAAGTCAAAATAGTCAACAAATTGGGCTAAACTCTGATTAGGGCTCAAAACCAGTCGCATGTAAATGGCATTATTGGAAGAACGAGTTACTCCGCAACCCAGGTTGTCATTTCGGTTTTAGTATTTTGGGCTTTTGTCATTAAGAATTTAATATTAGTTATTTATTTGGCCTAAATCCTAATATGACTTAGGGTTTGCTGATTAGGGTTTTCTTACTATATAAACAATTGTAGCTCTTTGAGCAATAACAACTTTTGATCAATAATTAAATAAAACTTCGTTAGCCTAGTACGATATCTTGTGGATTCAAGAACACTCGTGGATTTGAGGTTATTTCGTTAGCCTAGTACGATATCTAGGCGGGTACTCTGTCCTGTATCAATATTTTATATAATGATTAATCTAAGAAAAAACGACATACATCAGAATCATGCCTCTTCTTAACTTATCTAACTCAAAGAGTATAGTTAACGTATTCTTCTCTTCTATGTGACAAAAAATTCAATTTTTGGTATCTTGCAGCTTCTAATATCACTGCTTCTCACCCCCCCCATTCTCTACTATCTTAGAAATTTACCTTATTGTAGGTTCTTCAAGTAATGAAACATATTTTGTAAAATCCACCATCATTCTACCTCATTCTGAAGTTAAAAATTGTTTGTTGGTCCATCTCTATAGCAAAATAGTAAAGATGTTTTGTTTGCTACAATGTTCTGAATATGTTTCCTGCTCCAGCATATACATTCCAATCTGAAGGCTTTTATGCATGCAAATATAGTTACGTGAATTTGGATGATATCTGCATGTATAAATTTGTATAAACTTATGTTCATTTTTGTATATTCGATATTTATTAAATTATATGAATACCTTCATGTTTCTTAGATGTAGGTAGAAGTCCATGTTGTGGATTCTATATTGATCTATAAAACATGAATGATAAAACATGAATGGGTTTTACCTAGATGATATTGTTCATAAGTGGGTAATGACTGAGTTATAGGAAAATTGTTTGCTTAGGCCAATTTTTTTGTCGAGGATATCACTTAGCGACATATGGGAACCTGCTACAAGGAAACGCTGTGGAAATGATCTATGGAAAATGTTGAAAACTGCTATTTCCATTCTTCTCTCCCAGTCAACACTTCAGGTATTTCTCATTGATAAAATTAATTGTTCTATATATTTTTGTATCTATTTTACAATTACATATCTTGTTGTAGATAACTATGAGAATGACTAATAGTTGAGAAATGAAGATTCCAATAGTTTTATGCTCGCATTCTTTCTGGGTGTGAAAATAATCAAAAGAAGAGGTATACAGTCATCAGTAGCATGAAGTCGCAACTTGCCAAGTCAATGAGTAATGTTACTGAAAATGGAATCTTGCATTCATAACCTAGGAGAGTTTGCAATTGAGTATGAACACGTCATCTTGGAAAGTTGCATTTATATTTGTTGTCTCCTGATTCTATAAATGTTATATTTACTTTCGGTATCTTCATTGTTGAAAACCTGTCAGCCTGCTAAGTTAATCTACTGCAGGAACCAGCATTCCAAGAATTAATTTTGCTTTATACTGAGGAAATGGGTGAAAGAAACACCAAGGATGAAGATGAGGTTCCTGAATTACAGTTGAAGATCTATGAGAGGATTCCTATTCCAGATTTACCGGTAAATACATTTTCACATCTAATTTTTTGGTTTAACCCTGTATTTATTTGTTATGCAATGCATATTACTCTTCACATTTGCAAAAGCTAACATTTTTCATTTTGGTATTTCTTTCTGTAGGTTATTTTTCCTCACAAGAAGCTTTCATTCCGTATTCTTGACACGGTATATAGAAGTTTTGCATTCAACAATGCTATCTTAGCACTTCCCCTCATGATACAATGAATTTAATTGTTTTCAATTCAAAAGTTTTCCAACTCATAATTGGAATAGTTTCATTCTTTATATTTTACGTGCTGTGAATTTTTGGTGTGTGTGTTAATCAGATTACGATATATCTTAAGTTTGTTTTACATCGAGTAAGTTAAGCTAGAGAAAGTGAGAGAACTTCAGAGTAGAGATATTGTATTGTTTGTAATAGTTAAAATCTTTTATTTAAATTAAAGACATTTAAAAATATTTTATATAAAAAAATAGGGTAAAATTCATCTCTTTCAGATGACGACCTGAGGTTTATTTTTGAATCTCATATCTAACATTTAAACACACCCCCTATAGTTGTGAGGGCAAGTGCAACTGTTAGGTTTTTCTTCCAATATTGATGTGCGTGAATTTCACTAGCCAAAATAGTGTGGAACTAACACATACTGACCCTAGGGTTATGCTTGACATTTCTTTACAACTGTTAGGCAAAGGCCTTTCATCTACGCAGTCTCTTTTTAGTCATTCCATCAAACGCCTTTAGTGCTTTTCTTACTTAACAATTATCTAACATTTGTATCAAATATTGTTTGTTAATGCCCATAAATATTGTTTGCTATTGCAAGCTTAGGCATTTGATTTTACCAAAACCAACAGTAGAACTTCCTATTCAAATTAATAGTTGTTAAAAATCCGAAATGTTACCAAATGCGTCCAACATGAAATACTTGCCCACGCCACCATTTTTTACATGCTTCATTAAGGAAATATTTCTTAATTCTTCTTGTTATATGCTTTGGAGCTATTGTTGGTTATTTAAAACAAATTGATTAATTGTTAAAGAAGCAGATGTCTTCTTCTCGCTCTTTCTTTCTCTTTTAACCTGAAAATTAGGAGAATAAAACATAAAATCTCACAAATGTTCTGCAATTTGGATTAGGTACACCACATGTTAGATGAATTGTCCATGTCAATTTGGTAATAAAATTACAAGGGTAAGCAGTTCTTGAAACAGAGGTTTTAGGCTTAGAGTTCTATTACTGGATATTAGAGGAAAGAATGATAGTGAATTAGAGACTCCCATTTTCGAAGCAATGTCAATTAAACTTCAAGGAAGGCAATTGTGGCGGGGAATTTAGTAGTAGGGAGATTGGCATTGATTGCGAGAATTAATTACCTTACTTGACTATATATGTGGGAGTGGGAAGATGTTAGCTGCAAATTCTATGTTCAATGTTAGTGTCATATGCTTCCCCAAGATGGATGAGGGAAAATTTCAACAGTAAGTTCTTACGTCCTGAACTTTCAGCATGCATACTTCTCTTAGCTTTGATATGACAAATAATGATTTGATTAAAAATATGCACCGAACTCATGAATCTGTGTCAAATTTTCTGAGGTAACAGATGGAGCAATGGCAATGTTTGACGTAATGTCTCAAGGAGAGGGAAGAAAGGTTGCTAGAGAGAACAAATTAAAAAAGGCATGAGTCATTTATATATTAGTTAATGAAAAGGGAAGCTGTATTTCACTTAGCCCAAGTACAATAGGGGTTTATGTGTTCACTTTTAAAAGTTAGGTGATGATGTTATATTTAGTGTAAACCTCAAGCAGTCATCTGAATTTTACCCAAAAAGAATATAAGTATACTAGTCTCTTTGTATAGAATCCAATACTACCTAAATCCGTATAAGGATAAATTACTAAGGACATATTAGTACCAAAATTTCAATATTTTTAGTACATATTCTTAGTAGTGTTTTATAGAGTGACTAACTTACTCTAGGTTATCACACACCTACTTTCTTAACCTACACTACTTTATTAAGAAGTCTGTTTACACAACTTACAGCACACATAGTCACATAATACTATTGGAATTAAAACAGAATTATTGCCCAAGGGAATCAATATAGCTGCCTTGGCCTGAGAAACCTTTCCCCTTAAAAACACCCGACCTCAAGGTTGAAGTTTAATGTTCTAGTTTGACAGACTTTAGAGGATTCTCTTGAAACTTCAATCTGTTCACACCCTCCAGGATCAAAACAGAAGTTCAAATTTTTTTTCAATTCAGCTTCAACATATCTTGTACCCCATTCAAACCAAGCTGAAGAATTTGTAGTTTTGTACTTGTAACAGCCTCCATGAATTGCTAACTTTCGTGAATATGCACTTTTTCTAGCTATCTTGAATCCAAACTGGCATAACTTGGAGATCTTGCTTAAGAACCTCTACAAAAGCATGTCAAATTCTTGAGTCTTAACCCTTGAGCGTGTTAGTTGATAATCTAGAGAATTCCAGGATATTATTCTAATAGTATGATTTGGGGGATTGCATGATTAAAGGGAGATTGTATGATTAAGGGATGATTGATTTACTTTTCAAATGTACTGCAGTTCTAAGCCTATATAAAGCTCTCTATTGTACATTGTAAGATATATAATTGAAAACATCTCCCCTTCTTTATTTCTCCACATGGTATCAAAGTTTTGTTGATTTTGGCAATCAAATCAAAAGATTTTGCTTCCGCCGCCGACACATAGCTGGCGGTGGGTATCATTTTTTTTATTGTTTAACTTCATCTTAAAGAAAAATTAGGTGGTTAGGGTTCAGCTCTAGGTTTTTTGTTAGAGTTGTTTTTTTTATATTTTTTTTATTTTCAATAATCCAGAATAGTTAATTTCTCGGGTTGAAATATATAAATGGGTTGTTAATTAGAGAGCAAGGATTTTTATGGGGTAAAGGTTTGAGGAAGGCGTGTGTCCTTCGATTTGTTGATTTGTTGGGAGACTTTAGAGTCCTCCATTATTGAGGAATGCAAAGAGTCCTTTATCGTTTTTGTTGGAGATTAGTGTTCTCCGTTATTGCCTGCACATAATATCCTTGGAAAGTGGATGTGAAGTTATGTATTGAGGGTGAGAATCAACTTTGAACATACATATCATTTTTTCTTTTTCTTTCTTTTTATTTTATTCGTACAAATTGAACAGGGTTTCAATTTGAGGGGGAGTATTGAAGATAAAATATTATCCTTTCTAAGTTTGGTTTGAATCTTTTTAGTTTTGGGATTATGTTTTATAACAAGCTGGAAGTCATAATATAAGACTTTCAACTTGAGGGAGAGTGTTAGTAGATAATCTAGAGAATTCTAGGATATTATTCTAATTGCATGATTTGGGGGATTGCATGATTAAAGGGAGATTGTTAAAGGATGATTGATTTACTTTTCAAATGTATTGCAGTTCTAAGCCTATATAAAGGCTCTCTATTGTACAGTTTAAGATATATAATAGAAAACATCTTCCCTTCTTTATTTCTCCATAGAGTGCATACTTCTTGCATTGTCTTGAAAGCTATATATCACAGTGCGGAAGTAGTGCATCAGTGTAGTTTGGACACAATATCTGAAAACTCCACCTTTCACTTCCAATCTACACCTGAATAGTAAAATCCTGGGGTCATTATTGGCTTTGATTTCATGATTTAGATCAATCCTCTCATGGTTCATTGGCTCGTGCTCCTTGCCCCTTTTCCTAAATGGTGAATTCTCCAATTCGATGACAAATGACTCTTTGATTTCATAACCAGATGCTTTTCAATGTGCAAGACATCTTCCTTGAATGTGCTTTTAAATTTTAATTGACTGCATAAAAAATTCCATTCAATGAGGTTCACCCATTAGCAAATCACCAACAACAATTGTAGCAATATAACGAAGGACCTGTTCTCAAAAAAAAAAAAAAAAGACAGACCTTGATTTGAAGTTTGAACATCTCCAGTATAGTTCCTATACTATCTTCTGGTGGGATAATAGTAATTGATTGACCACTTTGGATAGCTTGTACATATCTATTTCATCCTGTGAGATGTCATTTAGCAGCTGGAACTCATCCTTTCCAAGTTCAGTATAATCCAGAGAAATTCCATTGGTCTTGCCATCTTGGTACCAGTTATTCGTCCCTTGTATATTTGGTAATCTACTGAGTACCGGATGATTGAGAGAGTGGTTAAAAAAAATAATCAAGGCAAGTTATATTGTTACATTATAAATTAGAAGGTCTCAAAAAAAATTACTCAAGGGAATTAACATAACTGCCCAGGCCTGACACAACACTAAGAAACATAGTAGGGAACCACTAAGATGTAGAGTGTCCGGAAAAAAATTAGTAAATGATACTTGTTTTGGAGTGTTTTGAAGAAGAATTAATAATATATAATCTGGCAACCAATTTGTGATAGAGATGGGAAGGTTTGTGCAATTCTATTGATGAAGAACGAAGTAAGAACTATTTTCAAGTTAATGAAGTTGTGGTGCTGTATGTCAAACAGTGTTATGCCAGTGCAACCCATTGCAAATTGAATGCAATGAAATTGAAGAGGAGGAAGAAGATGAAGATAAGTGGGAGAAACTATAAAAGGGCAGGAAATAAAACATGTGAACTCCATTGAGAAGGTGTCCACTTTAAGGGATACTAATGGTGAAGTTATTTGCCTGAACTTGACATGTTTGCATCTGAAGTAGTGAGTAGATTGTGAACGTGTTGCTATTGGGTTCGGTGGCTTATGTGGTTGAAGAAGAAGAGACGAGGGAAGAACTGATACCATATAGGGGAGGGAGGAAGGGATAAGTTTTACTGTTAGTAAGTGCAGTTTGGTATTTCCGAGCCACATGTAGAACAATTTAATGCACAAACTAAGCAACCAAGTTCCACTTGTGGTCTCTGAATAATTTGCTGGAGGCTCTCGTATTTGAGCAACTAAATGCACTCTTTTAAGTTTCGATATGGACTCTGGGCACAGATACAACATGATCTGGTTTGGACTCGGGGCCATATACAACATGATACAAAATGTTGACGTGGTTAATCCAAAAAAGAGAAGTTAGGAATGAAAATTTGAGAATGCACCAATAAAGACATGTTTCCATAATAAGAAGCTGACTTTTTAAATGTAAATCATAGTAGAATGGAATCTAATTATCATTTTCAATAAATATTTTGTTACTTAGGGTTTACATTTTTATGCAAGGGTTTAGGTTTGGGGTTACCATTACACAGACCTTACTTTATATTGCTAATAACCGTGATTATAAGGCAGGCCCTTAAAACGGGGGTGTGTGTATATCTATACATATTATAGAGTGCTCAAATTGGCAATTAGAAATTTGTTGTTGGCTGTTGTAAGGCATTGGACAAAAGCCTACCTTTGCAGAGATATCTAATTGTTTTGATCAGATGGTGTAAGCTTCCTATGCAGGTACGCTTGGATGTTGCCACACTATTGGGACTTTTGGCATACTTCATAAACTACAAATTTGAGGACATATTATCTTCCCCGTAAGTATGCTATCACTTTTCACATCAATGCTTGTGAATATCATGCATCATGACATGACCTCGAACATTCAGCTGTCATATGGTGTACTATAACTAATAATATCATGCATATACATAATTTACAACACATTTGAGTGTAGAATATTTAGCTTCAGACCAAAAATAAAAAAAAACAAAAGAAGAAGATATGCTTAGGGTATAATCCTACCAAGTTAGTGTTACTTGTTTTTATGTGTGTGTGAGTAATGCTTTAGTCTTTGGGTTTCTGTGAGTTGTCCTGAACAAGGGGGAAGGGGGGGGGGCTTAGGACTTGGGATGAAGAATGCTCTTTCCAATCTTGCCCCTGTGATTTACATTATCTGAAATTTATAAAAATGTCTACAGTTGTAATTTCATTCGGCTTAATTATAATTTCAATAGTAAAATAAAGTAAGGGTACAAAACAGAAACCGATATTTATACATTTTCTGAGATAGTAGAAGTTCTTATTGATATTTCTCCATAACATAAACGTCTTTTCTTCTGTCCTTGGTATCTATTAGTACTTAGTATTGAAGTGAGAAACTAGTTTATTATTTCTTGTAGCTTCTTCCTTTTATAACAGCACATCAGCCTCCAATAACGAGTCATTTCTTTTTGTGAAGATTAATCGTATTGTTCAATTTATTCAGATCAGCTGTACTTCTAGATGTGATCGCTGTCAGTGCTCTTATAATATCTGTGACTCGTATAGTTTTGGGCTACAAGCAGACATGGGATAGGTATCAAGTAAGTCTTTGCAGATTTTTTTTGTTTATTGAAGATATTTTTGTTGCCCAACAAGTTGCATATTTTCTTCCATACTCATCAGCTCAAGGTTTATTCTAGCTTCTGGTTAACCGAACACTTTATGAGAAAACTGTAGCCAGTGGCTTTGGTTCAGTTCACTTTCTTTTGGATGCTTCTGGGCAGCAACAAGTAAGATATATTTCTATAATGGATTCTTCCTGATATATAAACCTAGATAAATTTTTAATTCAAAAAAAGTAACACTAACATTTTAAAGAAAGTGTTGTATTTAAAAAAATCTATGAATATTTATATATTTTCAGTTTCTTCAGCTGAGTCATTCCCGTTGTGCACAATATACAGTATAAAGAAGCCATTTTGGCATACGCCATCCTACTCAAAGTGGAAAATGGCCAGGTTTTCTCTTCTTAAGCAATTTTCTACCTTTTTTCATTAGCATCAAAACAATCTAAATGTTGATAGGATGTTTTCTCCTACTTGTTATCTATGTGAAACAGTTATGTGATGTTTGGATCTTGGGTATCTTTTAATGTTGCAGTTGTAGATTGTTAGTTGCATGCATTGTTTTCTTTAAGCAAGATGGTTGGCCATTTACAGATTCAAAATTGTTATGTACGGTAGTAGTAGATTCCTATTCCTATTCCTATTGGTGTTAAACATTTTAATAACTGCAAGTCCACAGTGTCTAATGGAAGACTCGGGCAAGTACATGTCGAACCTACATAACTAGCTATTTTATTTTTTTGAGATTCTTGTTTTATATTGCAGGAGAATTAAAAGTAAGAAAAGGGAAGAAAATTAACTAAAACTAATGAAAGTAAAAGAATAGTTAAACTATTTAAAAAGGAAAAACACTACTAATGGGAAAACATTCTAGGAATCCAAATCTGAAATCCAAAGCAACAGACATAACAAGTAATCCCTCTTTTCTTTTTATAACTCGAATAATAAAAATGGATATTGAAGCAGTTATTGCTTTTACCTTTTTTTAATCTTTTTTTTAATATATTTTATTTTCCCCATTTTTTGGTATTGACCGAATAATATTTTGTAGGGATAACCTTTTCATTAGTCCTCAAACAATAGTTGTTTTTCACGTTTAGTCATTTAACTATTTTTTTCGCGTATTTCGTCCTCAAACTATATGTTTCTTTTATGCTAGTCCCCAAAATACAATATCTGGTTCATGTTTAGTCCCCAAACTTTGGTTGTTGTTCACGTCTAGTCATCAATCTATAGTTTGTTTTTCATATTTAGTATCTTTAATTGCTTTGTTTTTGTAAGGTTGGACAAAAATACCAAAATAATAAAATCTGAGGACGAAATACACAGAAAAATAGTTTGGGTGCTAAATATGAAAATCAACTATATTTTGGGAACTAACGAAGTGGCTGTCCCTATTTTGTACCCTAAATGGTTAAATCTAAGAACTAGTAAAAATGTGAAGTGTAAAAATGCATATTAAATTCAGTTGTATTCCAGATGGTGTTTTGACTTCGAGTTTTGTACTTGATCTAAGTGTCCAAGTGTTGTACTATTTTAATCATGAGTTTATGAGTTTCTACTTCAATATGACTCATTAGAATTAATCTAACTTTTAACAAGTAAAAATAAACAAATTTTCAGTTCTTTTCTTTCATTTATTTTGATATTTTTTATCTTCACTAAAAAATAAAATGAAGATGAAAAAGAAAAAGAAGAAAAAAATCATTTTTTTGAGGGGTGTTTTACTTCTTTTTTTCCCCTCCAAAAAGTAAAAATTAAGTTGTAGGAAAACATATCCAAAACTCCCCCTTACCTAAATTATCTATTATCCTCGATTTTTGCAAATATAGTGAGAAATGAAAGAAATGAAAGAATTGTACCTTGTATGTGGGGCATTGAGTCAAAAGAACATGTGCTAGAAAAGAAATAAATATATATATATATATATATATGTAAATTTAATATAACTTATGGTAGTTGTCGTTTACACTCCAAAAAAAATAAAAACTTCACTTAACTCTACGAACTTAGAATTAAGCACAATACAACAGAAGCAAGGGTCGATCCTACAGAGAACAATGTTATTCTAATTTATCCTAATGTTTCTAACTAAAAACAGAAAGTAAAAGGTTGGGTTTTTTTGAATTCAATTAACTAATTTAACAGAACAAAATTAAAAGTAACAAGTTTAACCAATAAATAAATAACTTCAATTTTCCAGTTCAGTATTCTCTTTTCACTGATAATAGATTAATTAAGCATAACAGTATTTATCCTTTAATAAAACTAATAGCCCTTGATAACAAGAAGCTCTGTTACCCGAAATTCCTCTTAGATTATCACTTAATGAAACAAGCTCTTCACAAGATTCTAACTATCATATTTCTAGCTCTCTAGATTTAATATAAAAGCAACATTAGGAACCAAGGAATTAGACTATTCCAAGCAACAAGCACATAAGCTCAGATTGTTTAACCGAACTTCTGATAACTATAGTAATACTCAAAAGCTTGTCCACAATCATATATGAGTACTTGTGATTAGGAACAATATCAATTAAGTAATACTTTTCCTTAATCTAGCAGATATTATCAGTAACTAATTTAATCCCGCAGAAACCAAATCAGTTAGCCAAATAATATTCAAGCAGTTAAAATAGATTATTCATATAAGAAGGAATAAATAATGTATATGTAATCAAACAGTTAACTGCTACTAAGGTTCAACATCCCCTTCAAAACTGAATAATAGAAACTAGCTTGTCATATTGATGTTTGAACTCTGTATATAATGTAGAAGATATAAGGAGCAAAAATTAATTGTGTGTTTTCAAGTGAAGGTATTTATAGATACAATTGAAACCCTAGAAGAATTCTAATCCTATTCTACTTTGGAAGTCTTCACTCTGCAGATATAGTAAATTTTGTCTCCTTATCAATCTTTGAAATCCAGCTTTAAGTAGCTTCCGTATCGAATTAGAATCTAGTTTCCAAAGTCAGGTCTTCTTCAGTTTCCTTTTCCAGTTCGGAATCTGTCCATACTCAGCTTCCATATCAATCTCTGACTTAGATTCCATATTAGATTATGCTTCCTTATTCATCAGCTTCAACTTCCTTCTTTGATTTAACTCCATCTCCAAATCATGTTAGGAATTGAATTCTCAAGGTCCAATGTTACCAATCCTTCTTTGACTCAGAATCCAAAAGTCAATTCACACAAATCGTAGAGTGTGACTCTTCTCTCGGAATCGTAGAGTGAACCTCGTCAGTCAAAGAGTGTCTTAGCTGCTGAGCTAAAAACGTAGAGTAGAATTTCCAATCATAGAGTCCAATGTCGTAGAGCATGCAAATCGTCGAACATAAAGTCTGGTCGTAGAGCAAATTTCGGCAATCATAAAGTGAAGCTGGGAATCGTCGAGTAAAGCTTACTACGATAGTAGAGCTGCCAGACTGCACTCCAACATTATGAACATAAAGCTCTCACTCAACGATCGTAGAGTACTCCTGAAAAACAACTAAAAACTGGCATTAAACTCCATATTTGCATAATCATACTAAATTCTTCTATAAATCAATAAACACCTTAAATCAACTTGTATAACAGAAAACATGCAGCAAAACTAAACATAAAGGAACCAAATTCATCCAACATTTTATACTTATCAACCTAAAAGGCATGTGAAGACAAACGATCTTGTGCAACAAAGAGAATTTGGTAACCAAAATATTTCATCATGAAAACAGTAGGAAGCATGGCCACCTAATCTTTCCAATTGTGTCTATGAATGGCAGGATAATAACCTTTTATTGAGCCAGAATCTAATTTCATATAATCTATCCCAATTTGTCAATCATATTTGTCACTAGTTCATTTTCATGATCTTGATCATTGCTATCCAAAACTACTTAGGAACCGCCTGAATTGGACGTACCCTTATGTTATTTGAATGCAAGATATGGTCTCACTATTTAGACACTTAAGACCAGGGGCGGATGTACTAGCAGAGCAGCATAGGCAGTTGCCTATGTTGACTTTTTTTTTTCTTCTGAAGTATTGGGGCAGGGACATAATTATATATGTTAATAAACTCAAGGGGGAAGATTAATGAAAGAGTTAAACTTGGTGGGGCAAAAGAACTATATTCTAATTCTAAAAAATACAGACTAGTCAAGAGCATACTTCAACTCGTTCTTGTGCTTGGCTGAAAGCTTGAAACAAATGCTCATTCCACTTACTCATTCCAGTTCCATTTATTACCTTGATTTCTCTTCTTCTTTAAATTTTTCTTCATCCGAAACCATGAAGCAGGCGAAAAAGACCCGCGACCGCCAATTATCCCTCCAATACTTGCCATTCTCTTTCCAAATATCTCCAAACTCTATTATGATCTACTATTATTTATATCAGAAATGAAGATGTATTAACTTTCAAAGGAATTGTGTGGTTGTTACGGCAAATTGAATACTGAATTTTAAAAAGTAGGGTTGTTATGAAAATAAAAATACAGATTGATATATGGAGAGAGAGAAAGTAAAGGCAAGTCCCTTATCTGGTGGCCATGAAATGATGATGTGTATGTAGCCCAAGTCTATCTTATCCAACTTCCGACCCTTTGTTTGGTCCCACTCGCATTTTATTTTCCTTTTCTTTCTATTTCGTTATCTGTTATGAATTTTGTACTTTAAACTATTGATAATGAAGTTATCTTAGAACATTTTGAAACTATGAAGTCTAGAAGGATAGTATTGTAATTTGTAAATATTATTATGATTAGTTCAAGTTTTCATTATTTAACTTTAACAAAAAAAATAGTTAAAATCCGCCCTGAGAAAAATTCATGGATCCTCCCCATCTTAAGACTAACCTACTCCATTACCTTTTGTTAGTTCCTTAAGTCAGGTGCAATAATTTCAAGAAGTGTTTTGGAGGGTGCAAGGAAACATAGTCATCATCAGGACTAGATCATCAAATGACATTTTTGATTCAAACAGGATTCCATCTAGTAAATGACTTGGGTGCACTGGATGACAGCATAACACTCACCTCATCCTACTATTGGTCAAAATAATTTTCACTAAAGTTGAAAGCTTCTTTATCACCCATGAATTACAATTCTTGTATCATGTTTATTTCTATGGACTGCTGGTCCAAGTGATCACTAGGTTGTTGTGCCACATAATTAATGTTCAAGTCAATTATCATGTTCTCAAATGTAAAGTTTCATTAATCTATTTCTACTACTAACCAAGGCAATGAAAGTTGCTAGAAATGGTGGTTTTGCTACATATTGGGTTCAGGAACTACAAAATCGATAGGAAAACAAAGTCACTAGCCTTGATTAGAACATCCTTAACAATTCGTTTTGGAACCTTGATTGAAAGATCGACTAAATGCAGTGTGACAAGTCTTTTTCAACTTTCCCAAACCTAAGGTTTCAACTACTGAAAATGAAAGGAAGTTCACAATAGCTTCTAAATCTAGACAAGTTTTTTCAATTAGAATGTCACCTATAATGCATGAAACGGTTATTCTTCACATGGGGTTGGCATGACAAGATAAAACTAACATGGACAATAAAAAAAGCTCTTCTAGAAATATGAGTAATTTGTTTGAGACATTAAGCATAAAAAGGAACTTGTTGTATGAAATATAGAAGAGGAATGTTAATCTTCATCTGCTTAAAAACTTCTAGAATCTTGTCTAATTGGTCTGACTACTTATTAGAAACAAGTCTTTCAGAGTTTGGAGCTTTAGGCTTATATATTTTTTTAGCATACTCGTCAAATATTGTATGATAACCTTTTGAAAATAGTCTCGTTGAATGTGCCTATTAACTTAGAATTCTTGGACTTTTCTGACTGGCTTAACTCAAAATGTGAATCAAGATTCAAAAATTTCAGTTTTTCACATCTACATTTTCATTAACATGATTGTCGAACTGTTTTTCAGACCTTAGACTAAGGATTGAATTCACTTGATTAACTTGGTCATAAGATTTGAGCCTATATAATAAAATTAAAATTTAAGAACTGAAAATGCATAATTTCAAACTTTCAATAAACAAGATAAAGAAAACACTTTCAATAAACAAGATAAAGAAAACACTAAGCAAGTACGTGCATATATATATATATATATATATATATATATATATAATTTTGATGTAATTGGGTCACACTTTTTCTTTTTCTTTTACATTTTTGCCCTTACAATTTTAGATATATTACTATTTTGTCCTTTTTAATGTTAAATTTTTATATATTTGTATTTACTCCTTTAAATTTTATAAAATTCTTATTTTACCCACATAATTTTACACACGCAACGCATGTGCGATGACGACGACTAGTATCTATAATCTACATAATCTATATATAATTCCCGTCTTTTTTTATTAAAACAACCTTTCTTTTCTCTTCGATGAACGACCATAGAAATGGATAAAAAAGTTCCATATTCTAAAGACTATAACTCAACAACAGCAAGCAAAAAACGTTATATATATATATATATATATTTATGCAAGTGGTCTGTGGCTACTAACTAGATGGGAGCACTATTCCTCGTAGTGGATCTAGGACCATCCAAGAAAAGATCTAACTATTAGGAATATATTAAGGAACTGCATTCAGCCCCTTAGAGTGGTGGAAGGGGAAGACTAAGGCTCGGATTGGGAATTGACCTTTTTTATCCTAATTTTATTAATAAAAGGGATAACCTCTTTTGTAGTCCCCAAACTATAGCTAATTTTCAGGTTTAGCCCCATAACTATTTTTTTCGCTTATTTCGTCATTAAACTATATGTTTCTTTTATGTTAGTCTCCAAAATATAGTAGTTTTTTCACGGTTAGTCCCCAAACGGTAGCTGTTTTTCACGTTTAGTACTCAATCTATAATTGTTTTTCATATTTAGTCTCCTTCAATTGCTAGATTGCAGAAATTATAAAGTTTGAGGATGAAAACATAAAGAGGCCTGGGAAGGCGTGTTTGGTCCTTTCAAAGTTTTCAACTTACTTTGTGAATTTGTGTGATTGCAAAGTTAATAAATTCAATTTTTGTGATTGTTTATGTTCTTTTACTAGTCTTGCTCTTCCGAAGTACGTATCTAAAGACTATATGAGATACTTCCTAGCACCCCTCCCAGAAACACATATAACTTAACTGATAATCAATTAAATTGCAGGTCAGTTGTGCTAAAATTGTTGGAGACAAATGTGAGCGATTTGTGTATAATGTGTTTCATGAAAAGGTAATGAAATGAGAAAAAAATTTCTTAAGTGTGGATTTACCCATTTAATCATATTATTGAGGTGTGTACAGGTTGAAATGCCAGTTGATAAGGCTGTAAATACATTGGTGAGGCTGGGTCTTGTGTTGGAAAGGGCTGTTGATGGGAAAATTGGTGTGCAGGCGATTCCATGTCTTGAGGCACAAGAGGTCCTTAAACAACGGTGGAGAAGCTTGCTTGAAGAAGATTTTTAATTTGTCATTACCCACTAATTTACTATCATTTCTAGCATCACACCATCACTACAAAATTTGTTTGTTAATTAGTAGTACTAAGGTTATCTTTTTGGGTGACAGCTTTCTTCCTGAAGGTTGTAATTGGTGATGCTGTTGGCATTCCTTTCCTATTCTGTTGTAGACCAGATAACATATTTAACGACAGTACAGGAAACACAACATAGCTCATAGAATTCGTTACAAACTTGTATATTCTATGCTGCCTTCATTCCAAATTATTATAATAATAAGATAAAAGAGGTAACTATTAATTAAAAATTGGAAAAAGAAAAATGAATTGAAATTTTCCAATAGAGTAGTCAAATTTTTCCAAAATTCTCAAGTAAATCACACCCATTTCTTAAAAATTATATAAAAATAAATAAATATGAATTTCGGCAAAAATTCTCAACGTCAACAGCTGCAATTGCAAATAAACCAAGTCTCCAACAGTAAAGCATCTCTCAAATCTGTTTGGATCTGCTTAATTGTTCATCCTAACTTGAGCTAGAGGCAATTTTTCATTTAGGTCATCCAATATTATACTTCCTTCTTTGAGAAAACTATCCACAGCTTCCCTTGTATTCTCAACCTGATGGAAGTTGAGGCGAGGAGGATGAAACCCAAACAAAGCTTGAAAGGGCGTACATTTCAAACCTATGTGGTAATTGGATCCGATTAGCATGCAGTTATTTTTTTAGTAAGTGTTTTATTAATTTTTATGGTTAACCTACTCGAATATCTCTAACAAAACTGGTTGGATTGTACTGTCTTTGGTCTCATTTGAAAGTATAAATTTCTTGTGTATTTTATTTTATTACGTCTATTTATAGTTAAAAACGAAAATACATATTTTTTTTATAAAACAAATTAAAAAGGAAAAAATATTTATAATACACGAACATAATAGAAAAATATTTACAAAAATATCAAGGGGACCGTGAATTTCAACCGGTCTAGTGATCGGTTCAATTTTTTTTTTTTTTTTTGTATAATATTGTACAATGATTTTTTTTATATGTATTCAAATTCCAACAAAAACACCGAATTGTATAAAAATTTCATTCGAAAAAAATAGGAGTCATTAAAAAAAAAAAAAACTGTCGCTAGATCGCCATAGAAGGATTGTAATATTATAGGGAATTGATACATTTGATATTTCTACCGAATCGCATTCCACAGATCCGACAAGCTTCCTACTTCTGAGTTACTACTGATATCATAGAGAAAATGTTGCCGCCGGAGCTCCAACCTCGCTCCTACCGCCCGTATATCTCCGCCTCCATAAGCGCCCCTTCCTTCTCTACCACCTTCAATGCCGGTACCTCCCCTGAACGAAACACTAACCCCTCTTCTAGCCCTAATTCCTCTTCTTCTTCTTCCTCTTTTTATAACAGCAACACTGTCACAAGTAGCAGCAGTAGATCTCTTCTGAGCAAGAACTCTCGATTCTCTCCCTCTACGTTCGTCCACAACGGCAGGATCGCCGTCGCCCTCGTTCCCTGTGCCGCCTTCCTACTGGACCTCGGCGGTACCCCCGTCGTTGCAGTTCTAATCCTAGGCCTTATGATTGCCTACATCGTCGATTCTCTCAACTTCAAGTCCGGTACCTTCTTCGCCGTCTGGTTTTCTCTCCTGTCCGCCCAGATTGCCTTCTTCTTCTCTTCCGCTTCCTCCCTATTTGTGACCTTCCATAACTCCTTTCCTCTCGCCCTGCTTGCAGCTTTCGTATGCGCCCACTCCAATTTCTTGGTGGGAGTCTGGGCTTCCCTTCAGTTCAAATGGATTCAGATCGAGTATCCCACCATCGTCCTCGCTCTAGAGCGTCTTTTGTTCGCTTGCGTCCCCTGCATAGCTTCTGTGCTATTCACCTGGGCAACTGTCTCAGCTGTTGGTATGAGCCCCAATGCTTCTTCCTCTTATTATCTCATGGCCTTCACTTGTCTTTTCTATTGGCTTTTCTCCATTCCACGCATTTCTTCGTTCAAATTAAAACAGGAAGTGAGCTACCATGGCGGTGAAGTTCCGGACGACAACTTAATTTTGGGCCAGCTCGAGAGTTGCGTCCACACATTGCATCTCTTGTTCTTCCCTATTATTTTTCACATTGCTTCTTACCACTCTGTTATATTTTCCTCGGCTGCTTCTATATGTGATTTGTTCCTTCTTTTCTTCATTCCCTTATTGTTTCAACTCTATGCCTCCACAAGGGGTGCTCTCTGGTGGCTTACTAAGAATGAGCAACAGATCCAGAGCATACGTTTGGTCAATGGAGCTGTTGCTTTGGTTGTGGTTGTGCTTTGCTTGGAAATCAGAGTTATTTTTCATTCATTTAACCGCTACATTCAGGTTCCTCCACCATTGAACTACCTTCTTGTCACGGTTGCCATGCTAGGAGGAGCTGCTGGAGCAGGTGCTTATGTCTTTGGTATTATTGTGGATGCTATCAATTCAGTGATCTTCACTGGTTTGGTTGTCCTGGTCTGTGCCGCCGGAGCAATCGTTTTGGGCTTCCCTATAGTGGTAATTAATAAAAGGCACCTCCTATTATTGTATATATTCATACTTGTCAAACCAATTGATGTCTCTAATATGTTTTCCTTTTTCTGCTTAAAATCCACTTCCGTTTCATGCCGCATTTTCCCTAAAATTTGTGATTCTGATATGCCTGTTTATTAGGATGCAATTTTATTTTACATTTACATTATGAGGCCAAGGTCTTTCACTATATGCTTATACCAAAAAGTGGATAGATTCTACTATTTATCTAGAGATCTCTCTGCCTGAAATTGAAGATAATTTTAGTATTTGTTGTTATTTAAATGCTTATCCAAAGCCAGGTGAATTCCTAGACCTCGCATTCATCCAAAACCAACAAAATTCTGTAGATTTTAACATTCTGAGCACATCAGGGAGGAGGAGCCCCTTCAACCACTGCTTGAATGCGGTAGACTATAAGATCTTGCCAAGAGTAAGATAAAATTTGGAACACATTGTTGATAAGCCTGGTTAGTAGGATGCAATTTTATTTTACTTTTACATTATGAGGCCAAGGTCTTTCACTATATGCTTATACCAAGAAGTGGATAGATTCTACTATTTATCTAGAGATCTCTCTGCCTGAAATTGAAGATATTTTTTGTATTTGTTGTTATTTAAATGCTTATCCAAAGCCAGGTGAATTCCTAGACCTCACATTCATCCAAAACCAACAAAATTCTGTAGATTTTAACATTCTGAGCACATCAAGGAGGAGGATCCCCTTCAACAACTGCTTGAATGTGGTAGACTATAAGATCTTGCCAAGAGTAAGATAAAATTTGGAACACATTGTTTACTCTTCCAAAATATCATCACATGGAATGTTCATACATTTTTCCTCTGTCCCAATTTTCTCTTGTATACAATAAGAATTTTACTGTAAATGACGCTTAGAAACCTACATGAGGTAATCAGCAAGTTTGTTCCAAGTTTTTTCTTGATCAAACATGGGCGGTCTGCTGTTCATGATGATTTGAATCCACATTGGCATGTGCATCGACATGACAATGTTGCACGGCTGGTTTTTTAGTTCACAGATGTTCTACTTTAATAATCAAAACTGAAGGACACATTTTCAGGTCTTAATGTAGTCTTGTAGGGTTGAAAAATAGCCGCATCCAAGTTTTGTTTCATGGTTTTTGAGGTTTCAGTGCGATGCGAGGCATCTGACATCTGTTTGGATGCACAAAGAGATGATCTAGATCAATTTTTCAGTAGCTGACTTGGTCAATGAGCTGGGGGCACTTTGTTTATTAAGATGGTAGGAGCTGGGAGCATTATTATTTAAGGCAAAAGGCGTACCGAGGCGCACACCTAGGTGAGATGCACATGCTTAAAAATACAACAAAATATAAATACAAGTATATATCAAATTATCAACTAATTACAAACAATACTGGACTACTAGGAATGAGCTCTAGCTGTTTGGAGTTGATAACAATAAAAAACACGGTCTACTAAAGGTGTGGAATGGAACAGACCTAACACGACGATAGTACATATCTATGTGTATGTATATGTATATAGTTACACACAAATATAAATAGGCATAGTGACGCTACGAACAGAGATGAAGATGGAGGAAACTTATTGTCGCTCATCGCTGATCATGAGCTTAGAGAGAGATGGTCTTCAATAGTGAGCTTAGAGAGATTGTTTAGAGGAAGTCGGTTTTCTTTTAAGTTGTTGAATAATAGGATTATTCCCTTGCTTCTCTATGGGCTTCTTCTATTGGGGGCCTATAGAGGACTGATTTGTGTAGAGATTGGAGAGCTGCGCTTTTCTAAGTGTTCTATTTTATTTTTGTTTTTCAGTCTGTTGAGGGTGGACTTCTTATTTCCCTTTTATTGTATCCTTTTTTTTCTATTAATAAATTTTTTTCTTTTATCAACAAAAAATAAAAATAAAATAGTGAGCTTGAAGAGAGATGGGTAGCCTATCGCTGATCTAAGAGAAAGATGGGTTGCTTGTCGACGGAGGGAGTGGTAGCCTAGCCGATCTGTTTCATTCCTTATCTCTCTTTTCTTCTCTCATTGTTGAATGCTGATAGTTTTTTCTTTTCATCATTTTATTACTTAAAATTAATGACCTATGTGGAGTTTTGGTAAACAAAAGAACGAATGAGATTTTTTGAGCTTTGCTTTTGATGTAGGACAAGATCCGGAGAAGAACAATAGTTGAAAAATAGAAGTATTGTTAGCTTGGGTGATGCACACTACTACTATCCCAAAGGTTTCTCATCAGCAGAAAAGAGATGATTTGATCGCTATCAAAATATCATAATAATAATCTGTAATTTGTAGTCTAATTAAATTGTAGGGGATTATATCAATTTTTATACTCAAAACTCTAATATTACTTGGGGAATAATAAAAGTACTAAACGACTAAAATAACCTTTCTATCATTAAAATCTTAATCACTATTGAATTCCTAAATCCTCATTAATAAATAAATTACATCCGTTACTGTTACATTAAATATAATAAAAACTCTAAATAATACATATCAAAAAAGCTTTGGATTTTTTTACTTGTTTTCCCCATCATTGCTTCAAAGAGGCAAGGGCCTCTTGCCTCATCGATCTTGTCCCTTAGATAGGCGAGGCCTACACCTGGCACCTGCCACCCACCTGCCACCCACCTGCCACCTGCCACCTGGCTGAGTCTTTAACTTTAACCTAGGCGAGCCTTTCACAACAATGGGGTACGAATGTATTCTTGTCAAACATATGCGATTTTTTTTTCCTGGTCTCAGCTCCAAAAGATGTTCATTAATTAAGAAAATTGACATTTTTTGGCCACATATTTGAAACTCATGCTGTGAAGAAGAGTCTAGAGTCTAATTTGAATTTTTCTACTGCAAAATGACCATATGATGCAAGAGTTATGATGTGGCCATTGATTCTTGGTTTTGTTTATACTTCATCACATGTATATTACAAATTTCAAAACTTTTAAGTGAGTGCTGAACTTTTTAAAAATTACATGTGATCCATTTAAGTAAAATCTATTTTCCATTTAATTCGTGGTCATACCTAGTACACAACGCTCTCACAAATAGTAGGTTTGAGAGTCTATTTACTCAGCTTGTTTTGGAATTTGGTCAAGTATAGGAACCACGCCATCACTTTTTAATTGTTCATTGGCTAAAACTGTAAAGAAAATGGTGGGAGGATATGGTTGATATGAATGGAGCAGCGTTGGGACTATTGTTTACAAATTGAATAAGACATTCCATATTCAGGGATGTTTTAGGCATTGTTAATGGTGCTTGATAGTGTTCTTAAAATTGCTAGGCAGACCTAGTGCCTTTGCAGACCTAGCGCTTAGGCTGCCTAGGCAGTGTTATTTATTTATTACATGCAAAACACCAAAAAAAATTACATATGGCACAATAAATTCATTTCAAGCGTTGTAAAACTTCAAAACCTTCATTGATTCAATATAATGGAGGCCTAATTTCGCCTAGGCTTTATAAATTATTGCTTTAATGGTTGAATTTTTTAATTTTTGGCCTTTCAAGGTTATACTTGCAGCAAATGAAAAAAAGAAGGGAATAATGAACACACTTGGCAACAGACTTAACATTTAACCTCAAATTCATTTAGACATACTTGAACTTATAAAGACACTTGGTAATATTTGATCTACGACAAATGTGGACTTGTGATTCCACCTTTTTTTTTTCATTATTCCATTCAAACTGTCCTATCCTATAAAAGACTTAAAGGAAGATGTTGAAAATAACTTTTTTGTTATTAACCCCCTCTCATTCTATTACTTTATTAATAAAATTATTTTATCCTATTCAATTTTATAAATCAAAGATGCTCTCTATTTTAAAAAGCTAATATACAACTGTATTCAATAAATACAACTATAATAGTTACTATTAGAACTCAATGTAAAAAAGAAACATAAAATATAACAGTAGTTATTATAGAAAAGGAAATAAAATAATTGTTGTCTCAAATTCTTGTTTGGGATCTGATTTTTGACCGAATAATTTTGTGTGGTGATCCAAAGGAAAAGAAAGATTAGGTTTAGTGGGCCACTATGTTTTAGACCAGCTATATATATTGTAGCTAGAGTTTCAATATTCTTTTCTTTCTCAGTTTTAGCCACTTTTAGAGAGTTTCACAGCTTGTATTATTCACACTTTGATATCATGGTTTTTTCGGATGTGGGTTTTCCACGTAAGCTTGTGTTCTTATCTTTAATTTCCTTCTTTGATTTGTGTTCGTCATAGTTTGTTCTAAAATAGTCAATTTAAATATTGAATCATATAATATGCCTATTTGCATAATGCATATTTTTGTAGGAGTGAAAAATAAACTATCAAAAAAAATGAAGCATTTAGTTTCAAATCTTGAGTATTCATGGATAAATGATAGTGACCCCATTTATTAAAAAATAATTAAAAAAATAAAAAAAATTCTGGAACTGTCCTTGTTCTCCCAGTTTGCATTTGATATTATTACTATAGAAACTTACCAAGACATGTATAACTCATAAAACTACTATGATAAGACCCATAGGTTAACATTACAACACATCCAGCAAACTACAATACCAAAATACGCTTAAGATTCTAAAACATTAATAGACTCATTTAGTCCTTCCCAGAAAAATCTCTAGTTAATAATAATAAGCCTAGAAATGACTATATTCAGGCTAGAACATGATCGCAAATGGTTTCAATTGAGTTGCCCCATGAAATTTAGCCAATGTTTAAAGTTCCTCCTCCTTTCCCCTTCTTTAAAAGCTTTATTTTCTTGAGTCTCTTCTGGCTTCTGCATCATGATCCCGTATCTTGGTTGTATGTATCGGTTTGACATGAGACTGGCCTTTATTCCATGAGTAAGGAACCAAATTAAAGGAGCACATGAACATGCAAAGTTTGATGATGTAGGTAATGTCTCCAAGTTTGTGCATACATAATTAAGAGCTGCTTGGAATTACCTTTAGGATAGTTCATTTTCTTATCTCTTTTCATTTTCGAGAATAAGTGAACTGTATACTTGCAGGATGAAGCAGTATGCCATCACATGATTTGTGTAGCCGCCCCTAGAGTCATTGGCAGGAGAAGCTTATTAAAAAAAAACGCATATAACAGAGAAATGACAACTTTTTGAAATTTTCTCATGAAAAGTAACTTGGTTTTCATGGACCCACAATACCCTTAAAAGAGAAAAGGCTATTTCACTATGTTTCAGCAAATCAAGGTTGGTGGGTGGGATAGATTGACTAGCAACTAGCAACCTATCCTTTAGCTTATTCAAATAGACTGCTGATGTATTTCTATTGAACTTGAACCCATGTCCTCATGCATCTCAAATCAAGCTCTTAGAAAACAATAAATAAAGTTGAAAGCACCAAACCTTTATGTTGAGTAATACTGAATGTCTTGCCACGTTAGAAAACTCACCATGCCAAATAATTATTTCCAGTAGCGACAGTTAATGTTGTGAAACTCATGACTTTCTTATGATTATACCTATAATGTATTGCAACTGGAATGGAATTTATTGGAAGACATAATTGATATAATTTGTTAGTTTGATTGTAAAGTAGAAAGCTCTTGGGTAAATTTCCTGATTCTGCTTCATATTGCAGTACAATTTTGTCCACTATCGATTTTCCCACCTCTTTCTTGCAGTTCCTTCCACTCCCTTCAGTTGCTGGCTTATATTTGGCTCGTTTTTTTACAAAAAAGAGTCTACCATCATATTTTGCCTTTGTTTTGCTCGGGAGCTTGATGGTCACATGGTTTGTATGGCATAATTTCTGGGATCTTAATATATGGTTAGCAGGAATGTCTTTGAAATCCTTTAGTAAGCTCATAGTTGCCAGCGTTATACTGGCAATGGTTGTTCCTGGTTTAGCTCTTCTTCCGTCCAAACTTCATTTTTTGACCGAGGCTGGGTTGATCAGCCATGCTTTGCTGCTTTGCTACATTGAGAACCGGTTTTTCAATTACTCTAGCATTTACTACTACGGCTTGGAGGATGATGTGATGTATCCAAGTTATATGGTTGTAATGACAACTTTTGTGGGTTTTGCTCTTGTACGGAGGCTTTATGTGGATCACCGGATTGGGCCAAAAGGCGTTTGGATTTTGACCTGCATGTATTCTTCAAAGTTGGCCATGCTGTTCATGACATCGAAATCTGTCTTATGGGTGTCAACTGTTCTTTTATTGGCTATTTCTCCTCCATTGCTTCTATACAAGTAATTATTGAACTTTTACCATATTAATGATCCATCTTTTATACCTTACATTCCCATATGTTTCATCTTAGATGCAAAATTTACACTTGTTACTTTTGCAGGGATAAATCAAGAACAGCTTCAAAGATGAAGCCTTGGCAAGGTAATGCACATGCTGGTGTTGTTGCTTTATCAATCTGGTTTTCTCGTGAAACAATTTTTGAAGCTCTCCAGTGGTGGAATGGTAGAGCTCCATCTGATGGTCTACTCTTGGGCTTCTGTATTCTTCTCATGGGATTGACTTGTGTATCCATAGTTGCTATCCACTTCTCTCATGCCATGGTACTGATAGTTTCCTTTTTCTTCATCTTATTCCTTTTTTTTTTCTTCTTTACCCCCTTCTGTTGTACTTGTTTCCACCCTTTTTCTTACATAGAATGATATAAACTCTCGCACAACAGCTCCATGGGTTGCCTACCCCTTTTCTTATTAATTAGGCATTCTTTTTTTCATTCTATGCAGCCTGCTAAAAGATGCTCGGTGCTGCTGGTAGCAACAGGTCTTCTGCTTATCCTGATACAGCCGCCAATTCCATTATCATGGACTTACCACTCTGACGTAATCAAAGCTGCTCGACAATCTGCCGATGACATCTCCATTTATGGGTTCATAACATCAAAACCTATGTGGCCATCATGGCTGCTTATTGCTGCAATCCTGCTCTCTCTAGCGGCAGTTACATCCATCATTCCCATCAAGTACATTGTTGAGTTGAGGACATTTTACTCTATTTCCATGGGAATTGCTCTTGGCATTTATATATCCGCAGAATACTTCCTCCAAGCCGCAATCTTGCATGCCCTTATTGTTGTAACCATGGTTTGTGCCTCTGTATTTGTAGTCTTCACCCACTTTCCATCTGCCATGAGCACAAAGATACTACCGTGGGTATTTGCGCTTCTTGTGGCACTTTTTCCTGTGACTTATCTCTTGGAAGGCCAGATCAGAATCAAGAGCATCTCTGCAGAGAGTGGAGTTGGATACGCTGGGGAGGATGAGAGCAAGCTGACGACGCTACTAGCTGTTGAGGGGGCAAGGACATCTCTTCTGGGGCTGTATGCAGCAATATTTTTGCTTGTTGCGCTAGAGATAAAGTTCGAGTTAGCATCAATTGTGCGGGAACAGGTAATGGAAAGGAGTGGGCTTAGACATAGCCAGTCTGGCCAAAGCAGTTCTACCAATTGTCCCCCAAGACTGAGGTTCATGCAACAACGAAGGGCCTCTACTGTGCCAACCTTTACAATTAAGAGAATGGCTGCTGAGGGTGCATGGATGCCAGCAGTTGGTAATGTTGCTACAGTGATGTGCTTCGCTATCTGCCTAATCTTAAATGTTAATCTCTCAGGTGGCTCAAACCGTGCTATATTCTTCTTGGCACCGATTCTACTGCTGCTCAACCAGGATTCAGATTTTGTTACTGGATTCGGGGACAAGCAGCGATATTTCCCTGTTATAGTTGCCATATCATCTTACTTGGTTTTGACTGCCCTATATAGCATATGGGAAGATGTATGGCATGGGAATTCAGGGTGGGGGCTGGAAATTGGAGGACCAGATTGGTTTTTTGCAGTCAAGAATTTGGCTCTCCTCATTCTCACGTTTCCGAGCCATATCCTTTTTAACCGGTTTGTGTGGAGCTACACAAAGCAGAATGATTCCATGTCACTGCTTACAATACCCCTGAATCTGCCGCCGGTCATAATAACAGATGTGAACAAGATAAAGATATTAGGGCTTCTTGGAATTATATATTCCCTGGCCCAGTATCTGATTTCTAGACAAAGATATGTCTCAGGATTGAAGTATATTTAGGGTGTGTTTGGATAAGTTGTTTTGGAATTCAGTTTGAATTGTACTCTATGGTATTTCAATTCCATTGAATTTGAAAATCTAAACAAAAAACCCATTGAATTTAAATTGTATTTCATTACAATTAAATCTGTTATTTAAATCACGTATTAAATTGATCACAATATTTTAATTTTTCATGCCCACAGAGAAATTATTTTGATTAAATAACAAAGACTTTCAATAGTCCAAATAAATTTTGAGCACATCAAATAAAACCTGCTTTCACAAAAAAAAAAAAATGAAAAGTACAAGTCACGTTAAGCACAAAAAGAAGTTATGAACATTTTTACTTTCCATCATTCTTAGCTTTGATGAGATTCCAAGCCTGGGTTGAAAGTCACGCAACTTGAATGCTACAAGATTTGCAAGAAATTTGGATATTAGCTGTCAAGTTCTCTTGAATTTGTTAGAAATATTTGAACCCAACTAACATAAAACCAAAGATAATAATACCCAAAATAATTTGAAGCATCACACAAACAAGAACGAAGATGTCTGAATTGTGTAAATCAGTATTCAGTCAAGAATTCAATTCATAAAACTAGTTTGCCTATTGTTGGCGATTATTTGGGTCTAGTCAAGGTGTAACTTAATTTATTTAATAGTCCGGATCTGGTGTTGGCCCATATACATTTATTTTGATAGTTTGCTCAAATAGCATGGTAGAGTTCTCATTAACGTAATATTGTGTTTCCTTATTTGGTGGGATAAGAAGATCTAATTTGGGAAAGAATCAATCAGTCATTAATTGCAGTTATAAAGTGATTTTAAAAAGGATTCTTACTCCTAATTGAATTCAGGTGGACATGACTTCTATAAATACAACAAACAAGGGTTGGAGAACACAATAACATATGACACAAATAAACAATTTGTACTCTATACTATTTTAGTGGATTTCTCATTCTCTCGCTCCGTGGTTTTTTTCTAATTGAGTTTTCACGTAAATTCTTGTGTCCATATTTTATCTCTTATAATGATGTGTATATTTATTTGTGTGTATTTCGTGAGTTTGATTTCACAAAAATACAATCAACTACTCCATCAACTGTTAGTGCGATTTTGGCCTGCTGTTTTGGTGATTTCGTCAGGCGTACAAAATTTGGCGTTAACATTGGTGCCGTCTGTGGGAATCCAAAATTCTGTTTGAAAAATCACAAACACAATTAATTTATCTCTGTGTCGACTTACTAAGATAAGGAGGCAGATCATATGCCTAAAAGATAAGTGGTCTCTTTTATTAATTTATGAAATCATCATGATTAATAATACTTTTTCACTTGCAATATAAATTTCGTAATGTGATGTTATGCTTGTAACCTATAAATCCCACTGTTACGTTATGCATTACTTACATTATTAATTTTCTTTATTCAAAGTAATACGTCATATTCATATATGCGATTACATGTGGTTTAACGTGGTGACACTTTTGTCCTCTGGAAACCCACTTTTTGCTCAGGTCCTCATGATCGAATTAAATAGGCGGAGACAAAAAATACAGAAGAGAATTTTTTAGAGTTCCAAAAGTCAGAGAACTTAACAAATTCAGATTTAACGTCAACCATCTTTGGCTCGTCAATACGTTTCGACACTTCAACTCGCTTCGGCACATCAATCTGCTTCTGGAACATTAATCCGCTTTGATCATTGTCAACAATTTCCATTACTAACAGACCGGGTCTTGTTTTATCCTCTCCTTAGTTTTGCCGAATAAATAAAAGAAGAAGAACAATTTTAGGCATCAATTATATTTTTACCTCCTGGAGGCAAGATATACAAGCCTAGTATGAGTTCAAACAGACCAACGAACGTATAACATCCTTCAGGACGGACCAACGTCCTCCCGAACGGAGAACATCCTTCGGGATGGACCAACGTTCTCCCGAACGGATAACATCCTTCGGGACGGATTAACGTTCTCTCGAACGGATAATATCTTCGGTTGTGATAAGGTTAGTTATTTATATCTTCGGTTGTGATAAGGTCAGTTATCTATATATTCAGTTGTGATAAAGTTGATTATCTACATCTTCGGTTGTGATAAGGATGATTATCTATATCTCCGGTTGTGATAAAGTTGGTTATTTACATCTTCGGTTGTGATAAGGTTGGTTATCTATATCTTCGGTTGTGATAAGGTTGGTTATCTACATCTTCGATTGTGATAAGGTCGGTTATTCATCTATCTTCGGTAGTGATAAGAGAGATTATTTATCTATCTTAAAATTGAATAGAGGAGTGGGACAACAATATTGAGAGCCAAAAGTTTCTGTTCGGCGTATGGTGTTTGGGTGTGACAGTTCTTCGGCAGATACTGATCTTTTGTTGGTATAAATTTGTATACTCTTTTATTTTAAGTTTCTTATAAATAAGAGACTAGGGGGTAATGTTGGGATGTGATTATTTGGGTCTAGCCAAGGTGTAGCCCAATTTATTTAATGGTCCGAATCTGGTGTTGGCCCATATACATTTATTTTGATAGCTAGCTCAAATAGCATGTGAGAGTTCTTATTAAAGTAAGATTATGTTTCCTTATTTGGTGGGATAAGGAGATCTAATTTGGGAAGTAATCGATCAGTCATTAATTGCAATTATAAAATGATTCTAAAAAGGACTCCTACTCCTAATTGGATTCAGGTGGACATGACTTCTATAAATACAACAACAAATAAGGGTTGGAGAACACAATAACATATGGCATAAATAAACAGTTTGTACTCTCCATACTATTTTAGTGGATTTCTCATCTCTCTCTGTGGTTTTTTCCCTATTGGGTTTCCACGTAAATTTTTGTGTCCATATTTTATATCTCTTGTAATGATGTGTGTATGTTTATCTGTGTGTATTTCGTGAGTTTGATTTCATAACAATACAATCAACTACTCCATCAACTGTTAGCGCGATTTTGACCTGCTGTTTTGGCAATTTCGTTAGGCATACAAAATCAGGCGTCAACACCTATTATGGAGTTAATTCCTAAAACTTCAAAAATAATAGAACAAAAATAAACTTTCTCAATTGTGAGCTTAAGTACAAATTAGGGTTCGTATGCGACCTAAAAAATTAAATGAAAAGACGAAAAAATCAAAAAATAAATTAGCAATACCTGAGAGAAACCTCCACGAGTCCTGAGGTAGAAGACTCATGGAGGCGACTCATTTTGAGAATTAATTGAGGGATTGAATTGGTCGCTAGAAGGACATGACGATTTGGGCAGTACTCGGGTAACTAAGGGTATTTTTGAAATTTTTCCTGAAGTCACATATCAGACACATGACCTAGACATGTGTTAGGCATGTGATCATTTTTTAGGAAGCTCTATAAATACTCCCTCCATTCAAATAGAAGGGACCTTTGGGATTCTCTCTGAACTTTAGACACTCAAGAAGACTTTCTGGATCTTAGATACTCAATAAGACTTTTGGATCCTAGGAGTTATCTCACGTGTTGTTAGAGTAATTGGTTACTTGTTCTTCTCCCCTCTTCAATTCATCAATCAATTCCGTACTTTTCGTGAATTTCTCTCCTCCTCAGCCAACACGAAACCCTAACCCTAGTAAGATACAATTTTCTTGCCAATATTTCTTTGTCGACTATGTTGGGGAGATGAAAAATTCGTGAAGGGTATGCCCACAACTCGAAGTGGGAGAAGTACGTGAATAATTTCACCGACCACAGGAATTACCTCACTGAATCTAGCTCCAAGACAAGTGAGTCAAGCTTTCCAAAGTGCGAATTTGGATTTTGATCATTTTGAAGACATGTGTCTATACTGTATTATCATCGATCATTCTAGATCAGAAGAGCTATTTAAATATTTTATATCTAGTAGCCCTACTCTGTTCACAATATAAATCCTAAAAGTGAAACAAAATAGTAGGCGAATTCATTTTCTTGTGTTGATGCTGTAACTCGTTACTCATGGATGCCAACATGATGCACTGAGCCACCTGTGCATCATCTTGCCACTTTTTAAAAGTAGCAAGCTATTCCTCAAAGTCATTTTCTGCAATAGTTGCAGGAACTGGCAAGTTAATGACATAAGATAACTTTGAGAACCATTCTCAAATTTCTTAACCAATCCGTATATTTCGGCCCGGTTAACTTATTAGCATCCAATATGAAAGTATTATGCATACAAGTCAATCATGTATGATGATAAAGCATATACTTTGTAAATAATCTTATTTATTTATTAATAAAAATATTTATTTACTAAAGGCATTTAATTATCTACATGGTGTTGTTTTAATAATATGTGATAAACCCATAGTTTTAAGCAATAATTTTAGAATCATGATAAGATCATTCTAATGAGATCTAAATTATTAGATATCTTAAAACTAAAATGTTCTCAATCGATGGATTACTAAAAAGGGGATTAGTGAATCTGGATAGATTGGTACATACGTTGCTTGCTTATTGGATGAGGATGATTGATCTCATGATCATTTGTGTGGAAATACTAAAGCAAGTATGTAGGTGCTTATTGGAGAATAAGTTCACTGAACGTGTCTCGCTAAGGAATACCTAATGGAGTTTTACTTGCCTGTTAATAGGAATTCCTAAAGTAATAGTAGTACAAGTGATCCTTAGACTTGAGATCATCATAGTATCTTGTGTATAATGAATTATACTTTGACTTATTCCTTAAGACCCTTAGGGTATATCAAAGGGTATGCTTGGATGTAATAAGTAATATATGGAGATAATGAATGATCAATAAAGAATCCACCACTTCTAGTAAAAGAAGAGATATGTCCTATGTGATTCGATAAATGACAACCCAGGAATCCTTGACCAAGGTGGAATGAAATTAGAAAGAAGTTTCTAATTTACATTTATTCGGAGTTGTGCATTTGGAAATCGAAATACATAGAATTAAATAAAATAAAACTTGACAGTAATTCCATGTCTTATATTTAATTTGGACATTGTATGGTAGAAAGATTGAATTGTACGGTAACTATTTATTCAAAGGTTTTTTTTTATGATTAATGTTGAAATCTATATTATCTGGAAAGTCGTTGATCGCTAACGAGACTTATCCTTATTGTAGAATAAATGTTATTTATTTAAATCAATTAATAGATTAATTAATTTATTTAAATAAGATTAGATTTGTTCTAATTGATTTATTCACAACCAGTTTAATATGGAGAACCTAAAGTGTCGCACTACTAAAAAAATGGTCCTTTGTGATGGCCAAAATTCATCATAAAAAGTAAAAAAATCATCACGAAAGGTTTACATGATGGCTTTAAGCATCACAATGATTGTCTTGGATACGCCTATCATGAATGATTTTACGTGATGGTTTTGACAATCATGCAAACTCTTAATGCTTTTGTGATGATTAATACAATCACATTAACACGTAATCTATATTGATTGTCTAAGTTATCACAAAAAAACAAGAATTTATGGATCACAACTAAGAACATGAATCTCTATTTACGAATAATTTATTTCACTATATTAATTGTATCAAATGATACTTGTAGGTTTCGAACCCTCCCTTTATTTGCAAACTAAATAACGAGTATTACCACTACACCAAAGCCCAGATCATGATTATTATTTTAAAATAATATAAAAGGAAACATATGTGAGTTGACTTACAAAACAAAATTATTTTCACATAAGATTTGGTGATTGCAAGGACAGTCACAAATACTCTATAATGATGGTAAAATTTATCATCACTGAGAGCCATAATATATTTTATTATTTTGTGATGGTTTGAAAATTCTATCACAAAATACCTTTTTTTTGTAATTGCAAATAAAAGTCGTCACAAAAATCTATCTTTTTAATGATTGTCATGGTCGTCATAAAATATTATTTTGAGTATTCTTACATTAAAATATTAGTGATAGCTTACATGCAATCACGAAAAGTGTATATGATGCAGGAGGGTCTGAGGCCGAAGATACCGAGCTGTCGGATTTCACGTTGATGGCCTTGGAGTATCATGAGTTGGAAGATCATCACAGGCGTAACGATATTTAACGTCTTTAGCTTATCATCGACGTCTTCGACTTCGGATTAGAGGTTTTACTTCGGGAGATTGGTTGTCTTTGGAGTTTGTGGCATCAATGACTTTAGAAGAGCGACACAGGTTGGTCTTTATTATTATTATTAGTTATTATTATCTTTTATGTTAGTAGAGTTTTTATTAGGAAACGAAACTTTTAATAGAAAGAAGTTTGTTACGATTTGGTTTTCGTATCTCTAGGAAGATTTTGCGAATCTCTAGGAATTCTGTTATATCTTGGGCAGCTTGGGCAAGAATTTTTGTTTGCTATATAAACCTGGCTTATGGGTTGAATTGGATAACTTTGATTTTGATAAATATAATATACACATTAGAGAGTTTTCTCTGTGTTTTTTCGGTGAATCTCTTATTCCTTTGCCTGAGAATTCACTTGTTACCTAGCCCGCATGATAATCGTTATCCCGCCCGACATCAATTGGTATCAAAGCCCAATATCTTTCTAGGAATAGACTCATCGGTTTCAATGGCTGGTTGTCGTAGAGGGCAGATTTCGGCTGAGGAAGTCCTGCACTGTGATCGTAATGTCCAGGACGTGATTATTGAGGATTTACGAAGACAAGTTACAGAGCTAATGTGACACCTCAAAATTCGGGTACTTGATTCCCACAGGATCTGGTGCTCACTATTCAAAACAATTACTTCTAACTACCCATCTTCAAGGATAATTACATAAATTAAACAACTTAAATAATAATCCACCCCATTATAGGGTTACATCAACGTAAAACAAATCCCAGGTAATCTAACCTTTAACTATTACATAAGTCTGCGGAATACATTACACAATAAAATAAGTTTCACATCACAGATTCTATTAAATAAAATTAAACATGTCTTCATCATTTGGACATCTTGCCCTTGCCTTTGCTAGAAGACGACTCATCAACTTTCTCAACTTTAGCTACAGTGTTAAATGCAAGAGTGAGCAAACAATTGCTCACTAATATATGATGACAATAGCTGTAAGACCCCAACTTTTATGAATAAAGATGAATTTTTTTATAAATATCATTTTTGAATATTAAGGTGTGAATTTGTTATAATGTTATAGTTGAGGATAATATTTATAAATTTTGCAAATTAAGCAAGTTGTTTTATAATATTCGATTGGTCGGAGAATATTCGTTTTAAAAAGGAATATTTGTACGACAACACAATCATTAGTGGACCCCCACAACAGAATTATTGTCGGAGTTAGAAAATGACAGAAATATCTTTTTATAAAAGTAACGGCGAAAGTTTTACCGTTAACTGTTGGATTACCTGGTTGTAAAAGTATAGTAATACGCATGGTTGCATAGTAGCACACGGTATTGATTATTGATGTTTACGTAAGAAGTCACTTAGTTATACTCAATTATTGTTACAGTAATTGCTGCATAGTATCTCACGTTATTTGATTCAATTATTGTCAATATTTTATATTATTAAATCAATAATTGAGATGACAAGTTATTCATATTATTATCGCATAATTAACAAATGTAAAGAAAGATTTGTCGAGGAAAGGGTTTGGTCACCTAATTGCGCTACCAATAGGGAGAAATTTTATCGGAAAGCCCTCTTTCCACAGGAACGATCCGTTGTTAATATCATGAGTTATAATAATGATGAATAAATGTTATTAAAAATATTGAGGGATTTTTATGAAGTATTTGTTGTAAATTTTGATTATTATACGGACCCCCACTTACTCATTTTTCAAAAATAATTGGTAGAAGTTATAAAAAGTGTATATATATATATATATATATATATATATATATATATATATAAATGCGTGTGTGTGCATGTGAATATGTGTGTAGTGGGAAGAAAAAGGGGGTGGGGGAAGTACCTTGGAAGAAAGGGAGTATATATATATATATATATATATATATATATATATATATATATAATATGTAGCAGTTGTGCGTGAGTGTGTGTGTGTGTGAAGGAATAAGGAAAATATGAGATGATATATGGTGGTGGGAAGAAAAAAAGAAGTGAAAGTGATGTGTGTGTGTGTGTGTGTATGGTGAGAATGATGGGTATGAGTGTTGAGTTTGAAAATTAGTCATCCGTGATATTTTAAGAAATCCGTGAATTCTCAAATTTCATCCGTGAAACTGTCAGTAAGTGCGCCCGTGATTAAACAGTATCCCTTCCATTCTTCTATAAATAGGATGCTTAGTTAGAATTGAAAATCAGACCAGAATCAGAGAATTCTTCTTCTATAATATTGAGCGTATTTCTTTAGAGTTTTAAGAAGCTTTGAGCATAGAAAACAGTGAAAGTTTTTTTTCAAGAATATCCCCGCTATACCAGTTGGAATACTCTTCTTTTTAAGGTAAGGGATATTATTTTTGTTCAGTATTCGTATGAAATAATATTTTCTTCCATACTTTGTAGTATGTAAGTAATATTATTTCGTTTCAGATTCAGAATTCTACACTTATTTTGTTAAGTTTTGGCTTCTATACTCCATGAAATTAGTAGAATATCCTTGATATTTGCGCTTCATCCAATATCTTTTCATGGAAATATTATTCTGAGCATTCTTGATAAGTTTTAACTTTTTTCATGTCGGAGTACTATTCACAAAGTACTATTCTCAAATTACTATTCACGGGGTACTATTCACTTGGTTACTATTCACTCGGGGTACTATTTATGACAAAAATTAATTTTTTTTCGGTCCAAATCATTTTTGATACAATATTATTCTTGAATTTTACTCCACAAAGCAGTATAATGTTAACAATTTGGACGTTATTGAATTCTGGATAAATTAAATTATAAATCTTTAAAAATTTATCCTTTGCTTTCATTTAATTGAATTCTTATATCATTGTCATCATCCTCATGCTTATAATGTTATGAAAGTCATATGTGGCTTACATGCATAGATGGACTGTTGATTTGTATGATTATGACCAAGGATTATTCGGTATAATCATGACCGTAATGTTACAAATGATGTGGTAAAAGTCATCATTGGCCCGTAGTGCATTGATGGATAGTGGTTGGCATGATCATGACCATTGGTGAAAACACGAATATCCTTGGCCCGTAGTGCATGGATAATTCGTGGTCGTGATACTAATGAATATCATTGGCATGTAGGGAATGGATGATTCGATGATGTGGTTTATTTATTAAGCTGAGTCTTAGCGATAAAATTGATGATAAACTCTTAAATCATAGAAGATAGTAGATTTCATGTTCTACTTGACTCTTCTAATGGATTACTTGTTCTGCTGCAATTAAACTTGATATTTATTGTATTTTATCAGTTTAACACTGTTGAAGGCTAATGATAATTTATTCTGCATTATCTTAGTCATAATATTTCTTACTGGGCTAGTTGAGCTCACCCTTTTGCTTTCATTGTTCTCTTCAGGAAATGAGAACGTAGCCGGGACTAGTCGGGGAACGGAGTGATGGTCCGAGATGGTTGTTTTAGCAGTCCTCATTATTTAGTGTGATAATAAATGTAATGAAGATTGAATTTGAGTTTTGATATTGTATAGAAGACAATATTACTGTTAAAACTCTCAGCTGTGTTATGTCTTATTTTACACGACAGTTGTATATTTAAGTTTTTATTTAAATTCTGTACCATGTATTTAGCGACTCAGAATGGGTGATGTATACCTATTTTGGGGCGTCACAATAGTAATAGTATAAGAGTAAGCAATGAATACTGAATAGTTAAGAACTCGTTCTTCGAGTCAAGATTAGTAAACAAGTTCGAGATTTATATCTGAGGGTCTTAAGACCATGAACTATGTCCCAAGGTTATTAAGTATTTCTACCTCAACCTTTAACAGTCATTAGACTACACAGACCTTTTCTTTCGTACTTAGGGGGATCAGCCCTTCATATCATGTATTATGCAAAAACATCTAAACGCTAACGCATACATAATCTCCTATATTAGGGTTGTTCATCTCAGTTTAACTTTAGGATTTCCGCACTAAAGGAAGTTTAGTTTGGAGTAGCTTAACAGTGATTCTAGAATTTTAGAACACTCGTCAATTATAGATTAGTCCAATCAATAAAGGTTTATTTGCTATTCAAAGGTTCAACACCATAATATACAAGATTGAACAACGATTCTTAAGTCAAAGATTGAATATCAACAATATACACTTGAATAGACATTGTTTATACAAAGTATTACATCCAAAAGAGTTATAAAATCTCATTTAGAACAATGAACCTGGACAATTTATGCTTTGGATATCAAGAAACAAAAGTTAGGAACTTGCTCAATAAAAGTTTAAAGATAAGAAACTTGCATAACGATATCAAGTTAGGAATGTGAAACTTGCTCAATGTAAAAGAATTAGAATACAAGAGCTTGAATAATCGTAAACAAGATAGAACCAAGAAACTTGCTCAACATAAAAATAAGATTTAGGAACTTGCCTCGTGCGTAAGCTATACAATTATAACAAACGTTCGCCAAATACCCTACATATACCATTATAATTGCAATATTGATTAACTATACTATCATTAACCCTATAGGTTTAATTTTCATTCAAGTTCATCTCGTTAGTCTATACCATATTCCATTCACCAATACCATTTACAGGCCTAAAACCATAAATTTGGTAAAGCATCACATGCTCAAATAACATCTCTATCTTTTCAATCTAAATTCATCAAATACATGATAACAATCTGTTATGAAACTTCATTACATGTTTAACACCTTATCATGCATAATAGGCTAGGTTAGGCCAACATATCATAGACTGCAAACTAAAAAAAACACTGCCTCTGCTTAGGGGATGGTGCAGTTACGCTGCCCCAAGCCTTGGTAATTTGCGTAGCACTACGCTTAGTGCTCAATCCTTAAACTCAACAGCTTACTCGCTGCCACTGCTTTTACGCCTTTTGGTATTGCACATCTCAATGTAATTACGCAAAACAAAAAGCGCAAAGAACTTCAAAGACTATTACAAGCCAAAAATTCCAATTCCCAATTCTACAGCAACATAGAAAAACCCATACATTATAAACCTTACCAAAACCACATAATATATACAATTAATCATTTTAACACCTAAAACAACATACATAACCAAATTTAGAGGATTAAAAACCATATTTTTACTAGTTTCTCTATTTTCAATACATTTAGCGAATTATATCACCAAATCCTCGTTTCTTAACCAAATTAAACCATTTCAATTGCATTATTTTCGTTTCTTGACATCTTAACATAATCCATACTCAATTTATAGATTATAACAAGAATTTCACATCAATTTTAGATTCAAATAAGCCACTTTTATACACATAGAACACTGTTAAATTAAACTTTCTTCTTCAAACCAAATTCCATGAATTTGATCACTAAAGATTTCTTATATATGATGACTATCATATTATATACTCATATAATCAACATTTTAAACAACAATCCAACAAAACTCAATTATAGAGAATAGATATTGAAAAAACCAAAAATTGAAATTAGAATTAGATTATACCTTGAATTCCTTGTTTTCACTAGCAACGATGATTAGCAAACTTGTTCCCTTGATTTCCCTTCTCTAATTTCCCAATTCTCTCTCAATTTCTCTCCCTAGCCCACGGTATCTTTCTATGTATTTTCTCCGTGTTTCTAACTTAGCCTTAGGATTATACGCACTTTGACAACTGACATATATATAACCCACGTACATCAGTTAAAAAAAAACAAATAGGCTTTTCAGTTATAATGTGCCAAAGGCCACAAGTCTATGTTTGGCTACACACTAAAACTCCCCCCTTTTAATTTATTTTTATATTTTCATTATACTATAGTTCTTAAGTCACACCCATTATACAACTAACTTAATTAAATTCATAATTCAAATTAACATTTGTTATATAATTATAATTTCCATTATAAATTATAATTTTATTCCACAAACTAATAAATCTCTAATTTAATTATTAAATTAAATTAAAACAACATTCTAATTATTTAATAATTCATTTAATTTAATTATCTCATTAAATTAAATCTTTAAATCATAAAATTACCATTCATTAATTTAGTTAACATACACACTTAAGTAAATTATTGCACCACAGTTTCATTAATTATTTATTTATCTCAAAAATAAATCAATTAAAATATTTATTTAATTTGATAAATATTTATAATTATTTACAAAATTCTCGTTCGTTACAGCTAACCCAACGCCTAGTAAAGCAAAATCTGGGTCGTCGTGGACAGGTTCCAGAGGAGGAAGTCCCGCACCTAAGTCGACGTGGACATGTTCAGGAGGAGGAAGTCTCACACCTTAAACAAAATAAAGAATCCTATGATTCTGAATCGAGTTTTGATAATCCCTACCGCCATAGGAGACAACTATGGGAAAAACATGACCATGAGGACTGTCGTAGTGATCTGGGTTTTAAAATAGAGCTATCGAAATTTTCTGGTATACTGCAAGCAGTAGGATTCATCGACTAGATGAACGAAGTGGAACGCATCTTCAAGTATAAGGAGGTATCAGATATCGCTAAGGTGAAATTGGTTCCAATCAGACTGAAGGGCCGAACATCTTTTTGGTGAAGCGTTCAAGGAAGAGACAAGAAAAGGCTAAAATCTCCAAGTGGGAGAAGATGAAGAAAAAAATGCAGAATCATTTTCTTCCCTTCGGATACACCCAATCTCTGTTTAAAAGATTACATATGTTAAGATAAGTCACTAGATCTATGGATGACTATACTGAAGAGTTGTACCGTTGATAGCCCAGAATGATCTTTCGGACACAGAGGAACAATTGGTGGTGAGATAATTGGGAGGATTAAAATAGCAATTGAAAAATACCCTCAGCCTCCATTCACTATGGACTGTTTCTGAAGCATACCAACGAGCGCGTGAGGCAGAACAGCAACAGAACAGTAGGCTGATGTCGAGGAGAAATCCCCCCAGCAAACCGAACCCACATCCACAATTTTGTACTACACCACAAAAACCTCAAGGTAGTTTTAATTCTAGTATCAAGTGCTTCAGATGTGGAGAACCAAGTCATAGAGCAACAGAGTGACGGAAGTCTACTAATCAGAAGGGTAAGAACCTCTTGATTGAAGAAGGTATGATCGATGAGGAGTTTGGAGAACCTATATATGATGAGTACAAGGATGAAGATGTGTTATATGGAGATGGTCATGAGACCCTCACTACAAAAAAATGGGCCTTTAGCAATGATTTTTCGAGCAATGACTTTATAAGTCGTTGCTAAAAGTATATGTTTAGCAACGAAATTTGTCCTTCGTTGCAAATTATGTCAGGCTTTCACTTTTTACAACAAAATTCATAAGTCGTTGCAAAATTTCGTTGCTAATTCATTGGTGGGAAAAAATTTCGTTAGAAATTCGTTGCAAAATTTTCGGCCACTTGATTTCCCGTCATCGTGGGCAACGAAAGCTTTTTTGTTGCTAAAAATGGGGCTTTAACAACAATTTTTCAGGCAACGAATTTATAAGTCGTTGCTAAAAGTGTTTGTTTAGCAACGAAACTTGTCCTTCATTGCAGATTGAGTCAGACTTTCACTTTTTGCAACTAAATTCATAAGTAGATGCAAAAATTGGAAACAAAATTTGTTGCAAAATTTCTAACCACTTGATTTCTCCTCATCGTGGGCAACGAAAGTTTTTTTGTTGCTATATTTCGTTGCCTAATATGGACCACATTCATTGGCAACGATTTTTATTTTTGTTGCATATTTTATACAACTTTTTGCAACGACTATTAACATGTTGCCTTAAATTAAGATAATAATAATAATAATAATAATAATAATAATAATAATAATAATAATAATAATAATAATAATAATGCAACAAAAGTTTTTTTGTTACTATATTTTATTGCCTAATATGGACCACATTCATTGGAAATAATTTATATTTTTTTTGTATATTTTATACAACTTTTTGCAACGACTATTAACATGTTGCCTTAAATTAAGATAGTAATAATAATAATAATAATAATAATAATAATAATAATAATAATAATAATAATAATAATAATAATAATAATAATAATAACGCAATTAGTTATATACATTTATGTATGTACATAACAAATAAGGAAAGGGGATCTGTTTTATCTCGAGGGAAATGATTTATTCAGTTATAAATACTAATCCTTGCAAAATAATAGCTACTAGGCCCATGTGCTTGGGTGGTCATTGGATCAATATTCCAAATTGGAGGTCTTTGGTTCGAATTTGTGCATCAACATATTTTTTGGGATGAAGTTTGATATTCGCCACGTCAGCCTGTCCACGTGTAAAATAAAATAAAAAATGCCCACGCAGATTTGTCACGTGTGCCACGTAGGCGCCACGTATGCAGGTCAATGCACATGTGGCGCCTGGGACTCGAAGTCCAAATTTTTTAATAGAAAGGGGATCAATTTGCGTTGACCAAAAGAAAATGTCTTAATACCCAAAAACTCCTAAAGTTCAGTGCTCAACTTTGTATTTTACCCTTATAATATATTGTGTACATCTTCAAAAAGTCTACGGAATGAAAATTTTAATTAATTTAACGACATATTAATATTTTTAGTACTATTATAATAATAATAATAATTTTAATTATACTAATAAAAAAATAATACTAATTTGACAACGGTGAATATTTTTAGCACTATTATTATAATAATTATAATAATAATAATAATAATAATAATTCATAATAATAATAGTAATTATAATATTAGTAATAACACTAACAACTCATCATCAGCATATAAAATTGCCAACTCCCACTTGTAGTTAGCTTAGTAGATTTCTAATTGAATAACTTATGGTCACGTCATGCTTACATAACCTTTATCATTTATCTCTATGTATATCAATACTTACACATACATTACATTAATACATTATTTATATAATACCTCATCCACACATAATATATATTGTAATATATATATAACAAGTGCATATTCACATCAACAAATAATTTATTATACTTAAATAGTTTTATAATAATAACATGTACAATATTGACCTTTAAATTGATCTTTAACATTAACATATAAATTATTTACTTCATCAAATAAATAGTTTGATTTTTATTTATTTGATTTATTTATATATATCATGCCAATAAATACATATATAATACCATTCCCTATAATTAAATAATTGCTTATTTACTCTATTTAAATATTAAGTTATTTAATAAACTTAATATTTTTCTTATAAAATAATTAACCAATACAAATTAATTAATTAATCTTATTTTCATTTATTTTTATTTTAAATAATTCATAACATCATTATTACTATATATCACACTTATAGTTATATTAAATTATCATATATTTGAAATAAAATTTATTTTATTCACAAATATACATTGTACAATATTCCTGTCTCTCATGGGTTTTAGATCGCATACCTTAATGGTGAAGGATCGAGTGCAATCATCAGTATATATGTATATAAGATGAAGGAATTCTCTCCAAATACTTTGGTGGAAAGACGTCTGATCGAGTGGTCCTGGATGTGTCTAGAGGTACTTGTTATTCTAGAAACCAATGTGTTTTAACAAAACTGTTCATCGAATCGAACAAGTTATCAGATTGGATTAACTAGTTGTCACACATACATTATATTTTGCACTATCCATAAACATAATGAAATAAAGTATTTTTTTTTATAACTATGTAATCTATGTATTGAGGTTAAATAATAAATAAAATTCCTCATAAACATATTTTTAAAGTTTTAATCAAATATTTGAGAAAAAATAATTAAATATTCATTATAAACTTTTAAATCTATTATAGATTATAAATATTCAAACACATTACAAAATTACTCCACACACATAAAATAAATATCTACTTATTAATGAACATTCATTTTGAAATTTAGAATTTTAAAAATGATGAAAACTTATTTGAATTTTAATTTAGAACATTATTTAATGTATTTATTAAAAATAAATAAATTAACATACATTTATTAATGAACTATACTTTAAACTTTAGTATTTATTTTTTTTCTTATTCTAATTATAGTTATAATTAGAGCATTCATTTTGAAATTTAAATTTAAAATTTTGAAAATGATAAAAACTTATTTGAATTGTAATTTAGAGTATTGATTATTATATTTATTAAAAATGAATAAATTAGCATTCATTCATTAATAAATTATACTTTAAAATCCTTTTTTTTATTCTAGTTATAATCGTAATTAGAGCATTCATTTTAAAATTTAAATGATAAAATCTTATTTGAATTTTTAATCCTCTTTATTTGCATCGAAACAAATAGGATCTATCGGGTTCAAGCTGGTCCTCTTTCCTCTCTTCCTCCTCTTGGCGAAGCCCCTAGATCTCGTCCTGTTTGTACATAGCTTGAAATCCTCTATTGAGCTTCTTGTATACACATCGGATCGTTTCTACTTTCATGTTTTCTCTCGTAATCGTTATTTCAGAAGGTTAATGAATCTTAACCCTAGTTTTTTGATAAGAATTCGGTCTTTATTTGTTTTTGATTGTCACCGCCTCTCGTATTAGTTTTGCTTGTATTTTCTTGAACTTTATGTGATACTTTATGGTACCTTAGTTCGGATATTACGTAGTTTTGGTTACGATGAATTAATTTTGAATCTTATGTTCTATATAATGTCTGTGATACGTTGATTTTGAATTCAATGGTTATTTTCTTACTTGATTTTTCTTATTTATGGTGTTTGATATATCTGGGCTTCCAGCTACATTTCTTCTAAGTCCAAGGTTGATGGAACCGTAGATCTGTTTTTCTCTGTCTGCGATGTTGTTAGCCCAAAGAAGGAAATAATGTCTCCCCACATTATTCGTTCTTATTTAATTGCTTTGGTCGTTCATCTGCACATGCTAGAAACTACTTTGCTGAGCTGCAACAGGTAAATAAGTGTCTTGTTTTGACATGTATCAATTCTGTTTGCACATGTACATATGATATGAAAATTGATTCCAGTAGGAAGAACTAATAAGTAAACCATAAATAAATACAGTGAGTCATTTTCAAGAATAAACTCAATTATATGGTGTAAATTTTAAATGATTTCGATTTTATTGTATGATAATGATAGTTTAGGGACAATTACAAACCAATTTCTACAGCCAAAAAATGCAGGACTAGTTGTTAAAAATTTGTTTGGCACGGTGCATCAGCTTGGTGTAATTTGGTTGGGCAGTCTGCACCAGATTGCTAGGGTGATATACCTTCTATTTCTTAAATGAGTAAATGAAAATAAAATTAGGCTGACCCTTTATGCTTTAAATTGATTATAAAATACCTTATTTGTTAGCATTCTGGTTGGAAGGCGTATGATGATAAAATTGTTTGTGTTCATGGGGGTCAAAGCTAAAGATAATCCTAATATTACTGGTTTTCATTTCTTATTACTTGCAGTCTTGTTTATTTGTTAGCATTCTAATTTACAGTCTTCACCCTAGCCTAGTACCAATTTTCCTATTTTTTTCAATTATTTTCTGCAATTCAAGCTTTCAAAATCATGTCCTGCATCAAAATGTTTTTCATGGATGTTAGATTCTTCCGTTGCTCTTTTATATAATTTGTTATGTTAGTTGAATTGTTGTGATCAATTTGTAGATGGAGGAGCCATGAATGAACTATTAGAGAGACAAGACTATAGGGGAAAATGGCGTAATAGTTAACTGTTGACTTCAAAACCTGGGTAGCTGGCAAATGTAAATGACAACTTTTCTAGTGGTCCCTCGAACAAGAGAAATGTATTAAAGAACTACTGTCCTATAGCAACAATTTTTTTAAATTTTAAAAAATAAATTATATTCCATTAGCAGGTCTTTATTTGGTCATTTATGATAAAATTTGGGGGTTCGTTGGGTGTTGGAATGTGTAAGTGAGTTATTGGGCTTCCTTAACAAAGTATATATCCACCTCCAATCCGATTACAAGTTACAAACTATTCTTACCCATTATGTCCCAATCCCTTCCGGTTCTGCTTGTTGTTTGACTTTCTATTTCCAAAAACCATAGCAAGCAGAATGATCATAGGAAATGAAACCTTGCATACAACTCTTACTTGGTTGCCCTAGCCTGTGAGGGAGATACTTTTGTTCTTAAATTCAGGAAAAAGAAATAAAAAAAATTATTTTAAAGTGCCGTATTTTATTGAAGTCTAACAACAAGATTTACTGTCCTTTAAATTGATCTCGTCGTTCGTAAAAGTTTACTAACTCCTAAAAGAGAATCCATAGAGGATTGGTTGAGGACCAACATCTTCCACACTACTTGCACAGTGGTAGAAAAGGTTTGCAAGATGATTATTGATAGTGGCACCTATGAAAACGTAGTATCCAAAGAAGCTGTTCAGAAATTGCAGTTAAAAACAGATCGACATCCGAAGCCGTATAAGCTATCATGGCTAAATAAAGGTAATGAAGTAACAATCAATAAAAAATGTTTAGCGTGACGCCCCCAAAATAGGTATACATCACCCATTCTGAGTCGCCAAATACATGATACAGAATTTAAATACAAACTTCATTTATACAATACGAAAAAAGTGTAGCTGGGAGTTTTTACACGAATATTGTCTCATAGACAATATCCAAACTCAAATGGAGTCCTCATTACATTTATTATCACACTATTTTATAGAATAATGAGGACTACTACATCCACCATCTAGGACCGTCACTCTGTTCTTGAAGAGAACAATGAAAGCAAAAGGGTGAGCTCAACTAGCCCAGTAAGAAATATTATGACTAAGATAATGCAGAATAAATTATCGTTAGCCAATAAACAACAAGTTTAACAGCAGCGAAACAAACAATCCATTAGAAGAGTCAAGTAAAACATGATATCTACTATCTTCTATGGTTTAAAAGTTTATCATCAATTTTATCGCTGAGACTCAACTCAATAAATAATCCACACCACTGAATTATCCATGCACTACAGGCCAAGGATATTCGTGTCATCACAATGGTCATGATCATGCCAACAACTGTCCATCAATGCACTACGGGCCAATGAGGACTTTTACCACATCATTTGTGACATTACAGGTCATGATTATACCGAATAATCCCTGGTCATAATTATACCAATCAACAGTCCATCTATGCACTACGGGCCAAAGATGACTTTCATCATAATATAAGCATGAGGATGATGACAATGATATAAGAATTCAATTAAATGAGAGCAAGGATAAATTTTAAAGATTTATAATTTAATTTATCCAGAATTCAATAATGCCCAAATTGTCAACATGATACTGCTTTGTAGAGTAAAATTCAAGAATAATATTTGTATCAAAAATAATTTGGACAGAAAAGAAATCAATTTTTGTCATGAATAGTACCCCGAGTGAATAGTACTTCGGGAATAGTACCCCTACATGAAAAGATTAAAAATTATCAAGAATGTTCAGAATAATATTTTCGTAAAAAGATACTAGATGAAGCGCAAATTTCAAGGATATTCTACTTATTTCAAGGAGTATAGAAGTAATACTTAACAAAATGAGTGTAGAATTCAGAATCTGAAACAAAATAATATTACTTACATACTACAGAGTATGGAAGAAAATATTATTTCATACGAATATTGAACAAAAATAATATCCCTTACCTTAAAAGGAGAGTACTTCTGAATAGTAGGACGGTGATATTCTCGAAGAAAACTTATATTGTTTTCTACACTCAAAGCTTCCTTAAACTCTAAAGAAATACACTCAATATTATAGAAGAAGAATTTTCTAATTCTGATGTGATTTTCAATTCTAAACTAAGCATCCTATTTATAGGAGAATGGAAAGGATACTATTTGAATAAAATCACTTTATTTATTGTGAAAAGAATCACACAGGCGTAAATCGAATTTGCCCGATTTTTTTTTCCTGATTTTACTATGCAAACACTATGCATAATAAAATATAATGTATTCTATTTTTCATAAAAAACAAAACTTATTATATATATATATATATATATATATATATATAACAAAAACTGAGATAACTTTCTCTCGACTATTTTGAAAATTGGGTAAGTGGGGGTCTATATAATAAGCCAAATTTACAACAAATACTTCATAAAACCCCCTCTATTTATCTCCGTTCACTTGGTTTCACAAAACACATTTTTAATAACATTCATCATTAATATTATAACTTAGAATATTAACAACCAAATCATTCTCAGGAAAGTGGGGGCTTTCCGATAAGGATTTTTCCCTATTAGCGCGCAATTAGGTGACCAAACCTCTTTCCTTGACAGAACTTTCTAGACATCGTCAATAATACAAATAATAATATGAATAACTTTTTCGTCTCAATTACTGATTTAATAATATAAAATATTGTGACAATAATTGAATCAATAACGTGAGATACTATGAAACAATTACTGTAGCAATAATTGAGTATAACTGAGTGACTTCTCACGTAAGCATCAATAATCAATACTGTGTGCTACTATACAACCACGCGTATTACTGTACTTTTATCACCGGATATTTCAACAGTTAACGGTAAAACTTTCGCCATTATTTTTATAAAAAGATATTTCTATCGTTTTCTAACTCCGATAATAATTCCGTTGTGGGGTCCACCAATGATTGTGTCGTCGTACGAATATTTCCTGTTAAAACGAATATTCCCCGACCAATCGAATATTTTATAACAACTTGCTTACTTTGAAAAATTTATAAATATTACCTACAACTATAACATTATATCAAATCCACACCATAATTTTTAAAAATATATTTTGAGAAATTAAATCTTTATTCATAAAAGTTGGGGTCTTACATTTAGTGTCATTTTTAATTGGCAAGAAATACTTTAATAATGCATGGTGCGATGTAGGATCCATGGATGCGTGTCATGTGTTGTTGGGCCGACCTTGGCAGTACGACCAAAGAGTCATTCACGATGGTCGGAAGAACACGTATTCCCTTAGTATAAAAGGGAAGAAGATTGTATTAGCTCCTCGAAGGGATGAAAGCGGTTCAACTCAGGTCATCGGGAACCTGAACCTATTATCAATGATGAGATTTCTAACAAAGGTAGAGGGTGAAGGGGTATTGTATGCATTGCTTCCTTGTGGGAGAGATTCGGCAGAAGAGCACACATAGATATCACCCGATGCGCAAGAGATACTCTCCGAGTATGCAGATCTCATACCCGAAGAGCTTCCATCAGGATTACCACCACTGAGAGATATTCAACATGAGATAGATCTTATTCCAGGATCAAGTCTTCCGAACAGGCCAACCAACAGACTCAGTCCCAAGGAGTCCAAAGAACTATAAATTTAAGTAATGGAAAAAGGTTATATCCGTGAAAGTATGAGCCCATACGCAGTTCCAGCTCTATTAGTACCGAAGAAGGATGACTTGTGGAGAATGTGCATCGACAGTAGAGCAATCAATAAAATCACAATGAAGTATCATTTTCTGATACCTTGTCTGGATGACATGTTAGATCAACTGTTCGGTGCAAAGGTCTTCTAAAAAATCAACTTGAAGAGTGGGTATCATCAAGTTAGGATGCAACCTGGAGATGAATGGAAAACGACATTCAAAAATCAGCATGGGTTATATGAGTGGATGGTTCCTCCATTCGGTCTTTCTAATTCCCCAGCATATTTATGAGATTTATGCACCAAGTGTTGAGACCGTTTATGGGGAAATATGTGGTAGTCTACTTCGATGATATTCTGATCTATAGTCCGAACAAGGAATTACACCATGAGCACCTCTGAATCGTCTTTGATGCATTAAAGAAGGAACATATGTTCATCAATCATAAGAAAATTCCTTATTTCACAACTTTGGTAACTTTCCTTGGCTTCGTTATCTTTACCAAAGGTGTCCATGTCGATCAGTCAAAGATCGATGCAGTCTCAGCATGGCCTATGCCGAAGACCATAAATGAAGTCAGAAGCTTTCATGGATTAACATCTTTTTACAGACGATTCATCCGAGACTTCAGCACGTTAGTCGCGCCTATCACCGAATGCCTTAAAAGAAAACTATTTCAATGGTCCTAGGAAGCCGAAGATAGTTTTTGTTGGAAATTGCATGATTAAATTTGATGTTGGAATAAACAAATTTGCATGTATGCATGCATTAACAAATCTTTAAAGTACTTATTAGAGCATGTGTACAATAAATTAGATTAAAGATAAAAAAATGTTAAGTTGATCTGAGCTAAACGATTATCATCTTTATCATCTTGTAAAGTCCTTTGAATTAGAAAGATTATGATGTACAAGGACTTAGAATAAAAAGATCAAACTTGTTAGGTTGATCTTATGAGCTGAATTGATGTAACAGCTAAAAAGTTCGTAGAGCCACTTTGACACTGTGAGAAGTATAAGTTCCACGAAGTGAAGAATCGTAAAGTCTGCCCAAGAAAGCGTAGAGCTTAGTGTAGAATTGTAGAGTCTGCCCAAGCAAGCGTAGAGTCAAGTGTAGAATCATAGAGTTTGTCCAAGCGATCGTAGAACCGACAACAAGACCTAAGTGCAAGATGGTAGAACACTGTCAAATCATAGAGAACTCTCGGAAACATAGATTCACCAATGTCAAGTCACTCTACGATTTTCACAAACAAACTACGAGCAAGTAATCGTAGAGTTTATGAAAATCAGTATTAGAATTGTAGAAGTCATTTGTCTGATCAGTGAGAATGTCTAAACAAAGAAGACTAACATTCGAACGTTGTGAATTGAGGATCCTGATATACTTTCAAAACATCATTGGTCCAAAACGAGGAAACAAAAAGGAGTGGATACCAACCAGTCTGCTAAAAATGATGGCTTAGAGGTGTAAGGTAAAAAAGAGGACTGATATAACAGGAGAGCTGACACATGAGCCTAGGATGTCAACATTAAATATCTCAGAATATCTGAAGCATTAAATGCTCCAACGGAAGCCTCTCAATGGATATAATTCAAAGGGATCTATAAAAGGCAAACAGATTAAACATATCAAACAAGGGATAGAACGCACAATCCACAAAAAGATCTCTCAAAGCCTTGCTCTACAAAACAGAAGAAAACACTTGCTTCGCTACTAAGTTCTTTAGAATTCATGCTTAAGGCAACTTAGTAGCACAACAAAAAACTCTCATAACAGAGCTGCCAAGTCTGCTGGGCTTGAAAAGTACTCAGTGTACTAGTGTTCCAAGTCTACTGGGCTTGAAGAGTTCTTAGTGAAACTAGTGTCCCAAGGCTACTGGTCTTGAAGGAATCTTAGTGATTCGAAGTTGTATCGATATACTTAATGGATTTCTTACTCATAGAGTAGAAGAATGGATTAGGAGTTTTGAGTACTTTGAACCACTTAAAATAACTATTTCATTTACATTCAGTTATCTACTAACTGCCATAACTGCTATATCTGTTATAACTGCTACTTGAACTGTAATATCGATTTTATCTTAAAGGGGATAATCAAATGACTTATTTCGTTGTGCTTAATTAATTTATTAATTAAAAAATCTGTTAAGTCACTCTTTAAAAGAAAAGGTTTTAAAGTATCTATTCAACCCCTCCTTCTCGATAACTTTTATAACTCTGAGAACTAATAATTGGTATCAGAGCAGGTTTTCTTAATTAAAGCCTACAAAGCTTGAGTAGATCAATGACACACATCATAAGCGAATCTAAGCTTGGTGGAGGAAGCAAACCACCAATGTGCAACAAAGATAAAATCTCCAATTGCAAAGTTCGAATATAAGATTATATGGAATCAGTAGATGATGATCTATTTGAGACTGTGCTTAATGGGCCCTACATACCTACAAAGCTTGAACCAACAGCTGAAGATCCAAACTGAACGCAAATCAAGATAAAATCATAATGAACCGACAATGAAAGGAAAGTTGTCCAAATGAACAAGAAGGCCAAAAATATTCTATTCCAATCTTTAGAAGATGATTTGTTTGAAAATGTGGTCAACTGCAAAGCAGCAAAGGAAGTTTGTGAAGCATTACTGATCATGCATGAAGGAACAGAAGAAGTAAGAGAAAACAAACAGTTTCTACTCACTCAACAGTATAAAATGTTCACTCATATACCAGGTGAGAACATTACTTCTACTTATGAAAGATTTAATGTATTTCTTAACTCACTTCGAGCCTATGGAAAGATCTATCCTAATAAAGATCTCATCATCAAATTTATGAGAGATTTACCAAGCAAGTGGGATGCAAAAACTACAACCATCAGAGAATCAAAGAACCTCCATGAGATGGCTGTGCAACAGCTGTATGGCAACCTTCTCACTTATGAATTGAAGCTGACTCAATGAGCAGAAACTTTGTCAGAAGGAAAGAAGAAGGAAAGATGTATTTCTCTCCAAGTAACATAATCAACTTCTAAGTCCCCAGTCAATAATGAATCTGACACTGAAGAAGATGATGATGATGATGATATTGCTATGCTTGTTAGACGGCTCAGAAAATTCATATATAAAGGCAGAAGTAGTAGACCTAAGAGATTTAACAAAAATAACAGTCAGGAGTATAACAAAGACCTATGCTACAACCGCAAGAAACCAGATCACTTCATTGCAGAATGCAACAAGCCTTTTAGAGAGGAGATAAAGAGAGACAAGAAGAAATTAGTCTTAAAGAGAGAATTCAAAGGTTACAAGAAGTCTCATACGAAGGACAAAGGCCTTGTGGCTGGTGGATCATGGAGTGACTCAGATAATGATACAAGATCTGAGTCAAGTGAAGATGAAGAACCTCAAATGGACAACCTATGTTTGATGGCCAAAGAAGTCAAAAATAACAAAAACACTGACCATCGTGAAATCAACATTGATGAGGTATTTGATTTCAAATCCCTTGATGTAGATATTAATGACTTAAGATCTACATTGCATGATATAACTTTTGCTCTGCACCAATACATGAAATGGTTCAAGAGTCTTGTCAAAATATTATTCTTTTCTTGAACAAGAAAAAGAGAAAGTTCAAGTAGAACTGGAGACAACCTTACTAAGCACTTTCTCTCTCTTAAATCTTGAAGCTAAAAATAAAAGTTTGAAACAGACAAATGAGCTAAGTGCACAAAGAGAAGTAAATCTAGCTTATAAAATTAAGGAGCTAGAAAAGATAATTATAATATGGAACAGGTCTTCGTCATCTATGGACTCTCTGATCTCTAGTCAAAGAAATTCTTCTGACAAACCAGGTCTAGGTTTTTAGGATTCTCCCTTAGAATCATGTGTGGAAAAATCATTAGAAACTAACATCAGCAATGCTTCAAATCTCAATAGAAGTATTATGTTTGTGAAATCCACACAGAGCATTAAGCCGATGAATCCTTGTTCTTCTAATCAAAGTAATGTCTTCAGACATAAAGGATCCCATGCTGGTCTAGGGTTCAAAAAAGTCAAGAGTAAATCAACTGCTAATTTCCAACCTCGAAGGATCATAGAGTCAAACAAAATCAGCTCTACGAACCAACCAAGAAAGAATTGTAGAGTTGAAGTTCACTCTACGAAATCCCTGAATAAAAAATTTGTATGGAAACAACACAAAGAAAAGGCTACCATATATTCACACATGTCCTTGATAAGAAAGAATCCAAACACACATAAGCATGTATCATACTAGATGTTTTATCTGTAATAAACATGGTCACAAAGCTACAACATGCCATTATAACCTTGTGAACCATAGACCTAAAATTAAGCAGATTTGGGTCCCCAAGGGAACTAACAAAGTAGGACCCAAGCAAGTCTGGGTTCCAAAATGAAAGCTAAATCTTATTGCAGGTATAAAGTTCCATTATGATAAACTGATACCTTGATAGTGGATGTTCAAGTCATATGAATGGAAACAAGGCTCTCTTTTCAAACTTCAAAGAGAATGAGGGTCCTATAGTCATCTTTGGCGATAATGGCTCTGGAAAGACTAGAGGATATGGCTCACCTGGAAACGGTTTTGTGTCTTTCAGCAAAGTAACTTATGTTGAAAGGCTAAAGCACAACCTATTGAGCATCAACCAACTATGTGACAAAGGTCATCAAGTCACCTTCCTCAACAATCAATGTCAAGTTAGAGATTTTAAGACCTCCTCACTAAAGCTTTCTGGAACCAGAGAAGGAAATGTCTATGTAGTCAACCTTTCTAAACTAAGTTCTGATGATACAATATGTTTTCTTACCAAAGCCTCTAGAGAAATAAGCTGGCTATGGTATAAGAGATTATCTCATCTAAACTTCAAATGCATGTCAAAACTAGCCTCCAAAGACCTAGTATCATGTTTACCAAAGTTCAACTTCGTCAAAGAAAGACCCTGCAAAGCGTGTCAAATGGGAAAATAGACAAAGAGCTCATTCAAAGGCAAAGCAGTTAACTCTAATGATAAGCCCCTACAGTTACTTCACATGGATCTTTTTGGGCCCATCCTATAAGCCTCGGAGGGAAGAGATACTCACTAGTGGTAGTAGACGACTACACAAAATTCACATGGGCATTCTTTCTAAGCTCTAAAGATGAAACTAGCTCTCAACTTATCAAGTTATTCAAACTAGTCATGAAAATGAGAGAGAGAAAAGATTAAGGCCATTAGAAGTGATCATGGAAGAGAATTTGACTTCTCTGAGATGGATCAGTTTTGTGAAAATAATGACATCAACCACAACTTCTTAGCTCCAAGGATTCAACAAAAAAATAGAGTAGCTAAAAGAAAGAACAGAACCTTGATTGAGGCAGAAAAAACACTACTTGCAGCAGCTCATCTACCTAAGTACTTTTGGGTGGAAGCTATCAACACTGCTTTCTATACTCAAAATAGGTCTCTTGTTCACTCTATACTTAAAAAGACTCCCTACGAGCTATGGAAAGGAAGAAAGCCCAATGTTAGCTAATTCCATGTCTTTGGTTGTGCTTGTTACATTCTCAGTAATGGAAAATAATATTTGACCAATTTCCAACCAAAGTCGGATGAAGGAATCTTTCTTGGGTATGCCACAGACACCAAAGCCTACAAAGTATTCAACAAGAAAACTCTAAGTGTTGAAGTCTCTACTTACGTCACCTTTGATGAAACTGACTCTTCAGGCAAAACTGTACCACTCAACATTGTTATCGTTGAACTTGAAAACACTACGATCGAAGTAGTCGAACTAGACACTACGATCTCAGTGTCAGTAAATGGAGTTGTAGAACACGAAGAAGAAATCATAAAAGGCACTATACTAGACAGTGAGCCTCTGCAACAAGAACCAGTAGTCAACCTTGAAGTATTCAGACAAGAAGGTACTAGAACAGATGTTCCAACATGAAGTAGGTGGGCAAAAATCACACTCAAGACTTGATTATCGGAGATCCAAATGCAAGAATCAAGACAAGATCAGCTACCTAAAATGAATGTTTTTACCTAAGCTTTCTGTCCCAGATGGAACCTAAGAAGATAGAGGAAGCCTTGGAAGATTCTAGTTGGATAGAAGTTATGAAAGAGGAGCTAAATCAATTTGAAAGAAGCAAATTTTTAGATTAGTTCCTAGACCAAAGCATCATCCAATCATTGGTACCAAGTGGGTTTTTAGAAATAAGATGGATGAAGATGGGGTGATCACAAGAAACAAAGCAAGGTTGGTGGCTAAAGTTACTCTCAAGAAGAAAGCATTGACTATGATGAAACTTTTGCTCCTGTTAACAGATTAGAAGTAATAAGAATATTCCTTGCTTATGTTGCTCACATGAAATTCAAATTCTTCCGAACGGATGTCAAAAGTTCATTTCTAAATTGAGAACTTCAAGAAGAAGTCTATGTGGAATAACCTCTAGGTTTTATCAATCCAACTCTCTAATTATGTTTATAGGTTAGATAAAGCCTTAGACTAAAACAAACACCTAGAGCATGGTATGAAACTCTAACAAATTTTTTTATTGAAAAAGGATTCACTAGAGGTTAAGTAGACACCACACTATTCCTTAGGAAACACAAAGATAAAGTTATGTTAGTAAAAATATATGTAGATGATATTATCTTTGGTTCTACTGATGAAAATTTGTGTGAAAGATTTGCCAAGCTTAAGTAGAGTAAATTTGAAATGAGTATGGTGGGTGAACTGAACTTCTTCCTTGGATTTCAAGTGAAGAAGACTGATGAAAGTATATTCATAAACCAAGCCAAGTACATCAAAGATCTACTTAAAAAGTATGGCATAGAATCAACTTCCCCCATTAAAACTCCAATCGCACCAGCAACTAAGCTTGACAAAGATGAGAAAGGTAAATGTATTGATATTATTCAATATAGAGGTATGATAGGCTCTCTCCTATACTTAACTGCCAGTAGACCAGACATTATGTTTGTTATATGTATATATGCTAGATTTCAAGCTAACCCTAATGAATCACATCTAACGGTTGTGAAAAGGATTTTCAGGTATCTCAAAGACACGCCTCACTTGGGACTTTGGTACCCCAAGGAGTCTTCCTTTGAATTAACAAGATACTCAGATGCTGATTTTACAGGTTGTAAGATTAATAGGAAGAGTACAAGTTACACATGTCAACTGTTAGGAAATAGGCTTGTGTCATGGTTCAGTAAGAAGCAAAACTTTGTATTAACCTCAATAGCAGAAGCTGAATACATTGCAGCTAGCAGCTGTTGTGCTCAAATATTATGGATGAAAAATCAGTTAACTGACTATGAGTTTGACTTCAAATCCATTCATGTTCATTGTGATAATACAAGTGCTATAGCAATAACTCATATCCTGTCCTGCACTCTAGAACAAAGCATATAGAAATAAGATATCATTTCATTAAGGATCATGTTCAAAATAGAAATATTTCCTTGCATTATATCCCAACTGAAAATTAACTTGCTGATGTCTTTACAAAACCTTTAGATGAATCCAGATTTAATAAGCTTAGCAGAAATATGCATGTGAATATTATTCCTTATTTATATAATTTGATGATGAAGTTAATGAATGAATATGCAAATATGTCTGCATTGATAAAAGTCGTAAAGTCCTTAGCAGATGATAGACAATATGAACAAGGACTTAGATTGAAATGATCAAATGTTTTAGGTTGATCTAATATGAATGAATAGTTTTATAAAAGTCCTTCAAAAGATCATAATGAACAAGGACTATGAATAGAAATATCAAACTTGTTAGGATGATCTTATAAGTTATAATAGATAGGCTTGAACAATCGAAGAATTCAACATTAGAGAACAAAAGTCTTGGGTAGAATTATAGTCTGTCAGAAAGCGACTCTCGGAATCATAGAGACAGTCTGCCGAGTGGCTATCGAGCTAAGTCAAGAATCGTAGGCTTTACTCGAAATTGTGGAGTCTATAAGCTATCACCAATTGAAATCGTAGTCAGTCAAGCGCTTACAAAGACAAGGGAGAATCATAGTCTATAAAAGCAAGAATCGTAGACAACACTCGGGATCGTAGAAGATATCTGCCAAATGTCTGCCGAGAAAAAAACAAGAATCGTAGACTACAACAGAATTGTAGTCTACAGAACTAGAGGCAAATCATAGTCAGAAAAGTGCTCACAATGCTAAAGTAGAATCGTAGTCTTGTATTCAAGTATTAGAATGTAGTCTACTTAAAGAGTTTCAAAAAGCATTCTCTAAATGATCTACAAGTAAATGGTAGATCAAAGCACCAACTCTATCAGCAAGGCTGATTGAGAAGTGAAGAGTCGTTTAGAAGAAGTCTTTTGCAAGCACTCATCAAGAGACAACGATCGTGATATTGAGACAACGATCTTAGTGTTTGTCAATCAGCAAAAAAGTATACTAAAGCTTCTATAGAGAACAGACAAAATGGATTGTCTATGCTCAGCCTCACCTTGAAAAATGATCAAGAGTTCACTGGGCAGAAAATTAAAGAAGCTGAGCATGACTAATCAAAAGAGTCATGCATACCAAAGAGCCAAAAAAGTCAGCCAACTTTCTAGTTCCTAAAGAAAGGCAGGACAAGCATGATCGCAGATCAAGTTGCAAGAGCAAAATGAAAGAGGGTACAACATTGTCAAAATTACAGAATACTCTCGAAATCGTAAAGGGGTTAAAGTCAAGTCAATCCACGATTTCCATAGATAAACTACGATCAGGTACATGAATGTCAGCATCGCAATCGTAGAGTTTATCAGTCTGGTTATCGAGACTTAGCAATGTCTAACTATGAAGACGATTAACATTAGAATGTTGTGAATTGAGGATCCCGATATACTCTCCAAACATCCTTAATGTAAATCGAGGAAACAAAGAAAAGGGTAACTACCTACTAGTCTGCTGAAAGTGACGTTTCAGAAGTGTTAGGTGATAAAGCAGACTGATGTGTCAAGCAAGTCAAGGAGTTATCACATCAACCCAATATATCTACATCAGAGATTTCATAATATCTAAAGTATTAAATGCTCCAAAGAAAGCTCTTCAACGGAAGACTCCCAACGGCTATGTTCCAACAGGAAGATGATAGATGAATCTATAAAGAGCCAAAGCTTCAAAGAAGATAAAGTTGTTGACTTGAGACAAAGTAAGTCATATAGAGCTTAACAGAGAAAAGGTCTCAGTGAGAGTGAGACCACCACAGAAGAGTGAAGCACAACTACTGAGAGTCTTACAGTGAAAAAGCTTCACTCAATACAAAGGATTATAACAATGAAGTGGCATCTGTACTGAGAGCCGGAAGGCCAAGAAGACAACAACTAGAGTGGCAGATCATAAATCAGAATACTTGAGCCACTCAATGATTCACCATGAACACACTGAGCTGAAGAGAAGAAGATATAAAGTTGAATTTGTGCATAAGTCAACCAGTGTTGAAGGACTGCTAAGGACCAAAAGAAGTCAAGTTAATATGCAAGACTTAGCAGTACATCAATGGTGATAGTGTGTAATGTTGAATATCAGATGAAGACCAACATCAACAACAAAGATCAGCAGCACCAAGGGATAAGTCAGACTACTAAGAACAACAAGATGTCAAACTGAACGTACATCTTAGTAGTCCATCAATTGTGATCTACTATCAAGCTGAATACCACATGATCACAAGAAGTTGCTGAATACCAGAGGATGAACAAGTTGAATGTCATCTTAGCAGCTCAACAACAACAAACAAACATCCAAGCAACCAGGGCCTGCAGGGTCCTTATCTTAAGTGACTAAACCAAAGTCAAGTCTGTTGGTCTTGCTAAGTACCGGAGGGTACAAGAGATTCTAAGTCTTCCAGGCTTAGTCTACAGTTTCCAAGGTTGCTGGTCTTGAAGAGTTCTTAGTGAACTAGTGTTCCAAGGCTGCTGGTCTTAAAGGAATCTTAGTGATTTAAAGTTGATCAAATCCTTAGTGGAATCCTTGCTGGTTGAAGCAGAAGAGTGAATTAAGAGCATTTAGTTTATGAACCACTTAAAACCCCTGATGTCATTTACTTTATGTCATTTACATTCAGTATTATAACTGCTATATCTGCTTGCAACTAATCTAACATTAGGACTGTATTTAATGTTATATCCTTGAAGGGAATGTTAACCTATTCCACTTTGTATGAATTGATTCTTCTATTCATTATCTGTTAATCACTTAACAAGATTAACAAAAAAGAAAAAGTTTTAAAGGATCTATTCAAACCCCACCTTCTAGATCTATTGTGTGCCTCCGAGAATTAACAAATCTAATAAGTGAGTTAGGCTAATAAGTTAATAAGCTAAACGATCGTAGATATAGCAGAGTGGGACAATGATCGTAGAGTGAACTCAACAATCGTAGAGTACAGAAGGAAACACAAGCTCAGAGGGAGCTAAGGGCAATATAGTCTTGTCATTCTGTCTAAAAGATCTTGGGTCCATTCAGAATAATACATGTGCCTCACTCAGTGTAAACTAAAAAGGGGAGTTATAAAATCATTAAAAATTCGTCTATGTTTTCACTTTTCTGAATTTCAAAAGCCTTCCCTCTCTTTCTCTCTATCTTTCTCGCTCGCTCAAACCGTAGATTACAAAATCAAGCATACTCAGTTAATCTCGGTTGTTTTAAGAAACTTGCAAAAGTAAATGGTATCCTTAACTATTATCTCCGACAATCAGTTATGCTTCGAGGAGTTCAATACTACCAAGCCAAAATTTCATAAAGTTCTCTCTTTGGTAAAACAAGCAGGACTTCAGAAAGCCTTAGACACCAGTACGAGGATTGATTCAAAATTAGTAAAAGGGTTCTACAACAATGGAGTTTATGAAGATGACGTTATATCTACAAAGGTCAAAGGTGTATCGATTTGACTCGAGGTTGGAGATATAAACCATGTTTTAGGGTTTAAATCTGAAGGTCTTACTTCTTTGAGCTACATCGACTTTAATCAAAGACTGGATAGAATATACCATCAGAAGAACTCAGATCTCAGAGGATACAATAAAAAGGAATTCCCCAGAAGTACAAATCCCTAGCTAACATTGTTAGAAAGTGTATTTTGTGCAAAAACTCAGGTCATGATGCTGTCAGTGAAATCCAACTAAAAATAATGACCATGATTGTGTTTAAAATCAACGTCAAATATGGTGCTTTGCTAATGGAATGGATTGGGAAATGGATTCTCAGTGCTAAGAAGACCGAAGGCCCAAAGAAAATGTTCAACGGAAGATTCATCAGCATAATTCTTCAATCAGCACTGGGAGATAAAATTCAGGACAACGAAGGTGAAGCATTCAGTACAAATAAGAAGATCACTCAACAGCTTTTTAAAAATTGGAAGAGAAATCCAGCAGAAAACTTGAGGTCAATCCAATATGAGTCCAGTGGAAGAACTGAAGAAGTAAAGAAACCTTCTTTTAAGGGTAATATGTCTGTTGTGGAAGAAGAGGAAGAAGAAGTGAATCAGGATTCCTCTGCCCTGATTAGAAAAAACAAAGTAAAGAGGAAACAGAAAATGATTAATCAGACTGAAGAAGAGCCCTAATGATCAACAACTGAAGTATCCCAAAGGCTTGATCCTGAAGACTCTTCCTCACGGCAGACTGTCCAGAATCTCATTTTCGTATCTGAACATCCCTTAAAGAAGAAGAAGAAGCAAGTTAAAGCAGAAATAGATGAGAGAACACCTCTCTCTAAGTTATTTCTTAAGAAAGGGAAACTGAACCTACGTTCATTAAAGTCTTCTCTCAATACGATTAGAGTACTTAAGCTCAACGATCGTAGAGTCCAGATCTATCTTCCACAATGAAGAAGATGCTGGGAGAGCTACTCAGCCTAAGCAAGTGATCATTACTGAAGATGCACAGGTTACTGAAGAAGTTGTTGAACCTGAGCCAAGAAGATTAAAGAGAAGGCTGATCAAAAAGGCCGATCTTGAGCTTAAGAAAATAATGCTCAAGATCAAGGAAGAAGAAAGAAGATTAGCATTCCTTGACCAGGCAGTAGCTGGAAATGAAGAAATAATCATTACAGATGAAGTTCCAAGCTCTTCAAATGATTACTTAGCTCTAACAAGAATCGTTGAATCAATTGTTGGAGAAATCAATGATGAGATGGTGTTATCAACTGAGGGGGAGCAACTAGAAGCTGCTGAACCAAGTAATGTTCAAATGGAAGAAGAAATAGAAGCTCGGGTTAAGGGGGAGCACTTACAAGTTCAATCTAAAGCCCCCTCAACCCCTCAAGAAATTAAAGCAAACGCTGAGGAAATAGAAACCAAAATTATGAAACTCATGAATGAGGAAAAAGATGAAGTGGGAATCATTGTTGAATTCAGAAGTGAAGAAAGGAACATCAATTACAACTGCTTATTCTCCTACCTACCTAAGATGCGCTTCCACAGAGCTTTAATTCTTAACTTTTGGGTTCACATGTTCTGGACCTTCAAAGCTTATCCTGTCGTGTTTGTGCTTGCCCAAGGATTTCCAAGAAATCTCACCTTTGCTCAAAAGTTGAGCACAGACCATGCTTCTTCAATATATGAGCAACAAGTATACTTCATTCCTACAAATTTTAGGCTAAATCATTCTCTTTCCCCAAATTTTATCAGTTTGATGAATTGCCTCGATGGATAGAAGTCATTCCTGACCCGAAACCAATTTCTAGTTACAGAGTCTTAACACTCTGTGACTGATGAACCAAATGAGCAATTTTTTCCAATCGTAGGAGAGTCCTCTCACCCCATGATCAACCCCAAGATAGTAAACTGTCATGACATTACTCATGACAAACAAACTGCTCACTCACCCTCTAAACAACTATACAGAGCCCCAATCTCTCAATCAGATGTTCCCCCTTCCTCCAATAATGAATATTTTGATCTAGCCCTTGCTATCTTAAATGTGCAAAATAAGGGAACAAAAGCCTTTCCTTTTATTATCGAGAAGATAATCGAGCATCTGTCTTTCCTTCCCACCAAAGATGAACTTACTGGAGTGACAAAGAAAGTGGCTAAGGACATGGAGGAAAACCTTGAAGCTCACTCTCTCAGTATTCATCAACAATTTAACAACATGATCAAAGCTGCCAACACCTTTCCTGGTAACTTGGGATCCGAACTCACAAAGAGACTAAGGGAAATCATCAAGGAGATGATAACTAGCATCAATGAAAGGGATAAACTACACTTCCAATCAACAGCCAAACATAAAGAAGCATTTATCCTCCTTCAGAAGACTCAGGAAACTCAAAACAAACTCATCAATGAAAACCTTTATAAACTGAGTTCCCCTCTAACTGAATTTAAAGAGTCTTCATTAGCTCACATGAGACAGACATGCGATATTTTGACCATAATGCATCAACAAAAATTACAGACCGAAGCTATGGTCAAGGAGAATCGTAATGACATTGCTTAGTCGAGCTCTCAATTGCACGAACTAGTGCAAGGTATGGCTCACTTATCTCAAGATATTCAAACACTAGATGCTGACATAGAATGAGAGAATACTAGATGGGAGATTAAAGGAAGTACGAGTGAAAGGAAAGGGAAGCAGCATCAAAGGCAACCATTAATTCAAAATTAGCCTCCAAAAGCATAGCAAAGACCTCTAATGGCAATTTCTCTAAGGCACCAAGGCCCCACTCCCTCCAGGCGGCATGTAGTATCCCCAACTGGTATGAGCATGCCTATTGGATATTCTACCTTCATGAACAGACATGATCAAGGTGAACCTCTTGAACAAAGTAAGATAGAAGAGATTGCAAGGCAAAATGAGTCTAGAAGAAAAAGGAGAGCTGAAGAATATGCAAATCCTCCAAGGTTTAAGAGACCAAGAGGAGGTAGAAGATAAGTTTCTTTTTCTTTTTATTGATGTATCTATTATGAACTGTAATAACCTTTAAGAACACTAATAAATTCATGCTTATCCTCTAGAAATTTAGTTGCTCACTTAACATTAAGTCATGCTTTTCTTCTAGTAACTTTCATTAAAAAATGATGATATGATGCAAATCTACTTGGTTATGTCAACATCAAATAGGGGGAGATTGTTGAAAATTGCATGATTAAATTTGATGTTGGAATTAACAAATTTGCATGTATGCATGCATTAACAAATCTGTAAAGTCCTTATTAGAGCATGTGTACAAGGACTTAGATTAAATATCAGAAAATGTTAAGTCAATCTGAGCTAAATGATTATCATCTTTATCATCTCATAAAGTCATTTAAATTAGAAAGATTATGATGTAAAAAAACTTAGAATAAAAAGATCAAACTTGTTGGGTTGATCTTATGAGTTGAATTGATGTAATAACTGAAAAGTTCGTAGAGCCTTTTTGACACTGTGAGAATTTTATGTTCCATGAACTGCAGAATCATAGAGTCTGCCTAGGTAAACGTAGAGCTAAGTGCAGAATCGTAGAGTCTGCCCAATCAAGCATAGATTCAAGTGCAGAATCGTAGAGCCTGTCCAAGCTATCGTAGAACGGACAACAAGACCTAAGTGCAGGATGACAGAACACTGTCAAATCATAGAGAACTCTCAGAAACATAGATTCACCAAAGTCAATTCACTCTAAAATTTTCACAGATTCACCAAAGTCAATTCACTCTAAAATTTTCACAGACAAACTACGAGCAAGTAATCATAGAGTTCATAGAAGTCAGTATCAGAATCATAGAAGTCATTTGTATGATCAGTGAGAATGTCTAAACAAAGAAGACTAACATTCAAACGTTGTGAATTGAGGATCCCGATATACTCTCCAAACATCCTTAGTCTAAAATGAGGAAACAAAAAGTAGTGGCTACCAACCAGTCTGTTAAAAGTGACGTCTCAAAGGTGTTAGGTGAAAAAGTAGACTGATGTGATAGGCGAGCTGACATGTGAACCCATGATGTCAACATCAAATATCTCAGAATATCTAAAGCATTAAATGCTCCAATGGAAGCCTTTCAACGAATATAATTCAAAGGGATCTATATAATGTAAGCAGATTAAACATATCAAACAAGAGATAGAACACACAATCCACAAAAAGATCTATCAAATCCTCACTCTATGAAATAGAAGAAATTTCTTGCTTCGCTACTAAGTTCTTCAGAACTCATGCTTACAAAATCTTAGTAGCATAACAATAAACTCTCATAACAAAGTTGCCAAGTCTGTTGGGCTTAAAGAGTACTCAGTGTACTAGTGTTCCATGTCAGCTGGGCTTGAAGAGTTCATAGTGAACTAGTGTTCCAAGGTTATTGGTCTTGAAGGAATCTTAGTGATTAGAAGTTGTATCGATATCATTAGTGGATTTCCTAATCGTAGAGTAGAAGAGTGGATTAGGAGTCTTGAGTACTCTGAACCACTTAAAACAACTATATCATTTACATTAAGACATCTACTAATTACCATAACTGCTATATCTGTTATAAATGCTACTTGAATTATAATATTTGTTTTATCTTAAAGGGGATAATCAAATCACTTATTCTGCTATGCTTAATTAATTTATTAATTAACAAATCTATTAAGTCAGTCTTTAAAAGAAAAAGTTTTAAAGTATCTATTCAACCCCCCTTCTAGATAACTTTCGTGCCTCCGGGAAACTAACAGTTTTTAACTAGTCAAAAAGAAAATGACTGAGGCACCAGTACTTACACTTTTTGACTTCGAGAAGGTTTTTAAAGTAAACTATGATGCATCGGGAGTTGGTTTTGGTGGTTTTCTCAGTTAAGAGGGTCGAACAATGACTTTCTTCAGTGAAAAGTTATTCGGATCGAGAAAGAACTATTCTACTTATGATCTGGAGTTCTATGCCATAGTCCAGACACTGAAGCATTTGTGTCATTATTTGATACAGAGGGAATTCATTCTTTTTACGGATCATGAGGCCTTAAAGTATATTAATGGTCAACATAAGCTCAGTTGAAGACATGATAAATGGGTGACGTACTTACAAGAGTTCACTTTCACTTTGCGACATCAGGCAAGAAGTTTGAATCGTGTTGCCAATGCACTAAGTCGAAGAGCATTAATCCTTAGTACTATACAAAATAAATTTTTACGGTTTGAAGCCTTCAATGATATGTATGAAGGAGATCCTTCTTTCGGGAAGATAGTATGTGAACATCATAATGAAGGACACTTCGGGCGAGATAAGACATTGGCCTTAATTAAGGCTAACTATTATTGGCCAAAGATCTCAAGCGATGTGGCTCGCTATGTGAAGGGGTGTTACGTTTGTCAGAAGTCAAAAGGAGTACTTACCAATGCAAGATTGTACATTCCCTTAACTGTTCCTAAAAGATCTTGGTGTGATGTTAGCATGGATTTTATTTTAGGTCTACCCCAAACTCAGAAACTTCAGATTCTATTATGGTGGTGGTTGATCGGTTCTCTAAAATGGCTCATTTTATCGCCTATTGAAAGACTGTGAATGTTAATCGGATCGCTCATCCTTACTTTCGGGAGATTGTACGTTTGCATAGGGTTCCCCAGTCCATCACCTCTGATCGTGACACTAAATTCATGAGTAATTTCTGGAAAAGTCTGTGGGAAAAGCTAGGAACGCAGTTAAACTTCAGCAGTGCTTATCATCATGGTCAGACCGAAGTGGTGAACCGAAGGTTAGGTAATCTTTTAAGGTGTTTGGCCAAAATTAAACCAAAGCAATGGGATCTAGCGCTTCCTCAAGTAGAGTTCGCTTACAATCGTTCAACGAAACGGACTACTATCATGAGCCCTTTTGAGATAGTTTATGGCAATAACCCTTATGGATTCCTAGATTTGGTTCCTATTCCTCGGATTGGACGAGTGCACCCAAAAGAAAATGAAATGGCATATCATCTTCGATTTATCCACGATCAAGTGTTTAAATCCATTACAGAGAACAATGCCAAATACAAGGATCGGATTGACCGTCATCGTCGACAGGTAATTTTTGAAGTTGGTGATTTTGTTTGGGTTGTACTAACCCGAGACCGTTTTCCTGTTGATGCTTATAATAAACTTAGGGATCGAAAAATTGGTCCTTGTGAGATTCTACAACAAATCAATAGCAATGTTTATCGACTACGCATTCCTAGTCATCTGCGGACTTCAGATGTTTTCAATGTAAAACATTTGAGCCTTTGTTTTGAGCAGTCTGCTAAACAAACTGTGAACTCGAGGACAAGTTCTTTCCAACCCGGGGTGACTGATGCAGGAGGGTTTGAGGCCAAAGATACCGAGCTATCGGATAGCACGTTGATGGCCTTAGAGTATCATGAGTTGGAAGATCGTCGCAAGTATAACGATCTTTAACGCCTTGAGCTTATCATCGACGCCTTCGACTTCGAATTAGAGGTTTGACTTCGGGAGAATGGTTGCCTTCGGAGTTCGTGGCATCAGTGACTTCAAAAGAGCGACATAGATTGGTCTTTATTATTATTAGTTATTATTATCTTTTATGTTAGTAGAGTTTTTATTAGGAAATAAATCTTTTAATAGAAAGAAGTTTGTTAGGATTTGGTTTTCGTATCTCTAGGAAGATTTTGTAAATCTCTATGAATTCTGTTATATCTTGGGCAGCTTGGGCAGAAAGTTATAGCTTGGGCAGAAAGTTTTGTTAGCTATATAAACCCGACTTGTAAAATACGCAAGTTGTTATATAATATTCATTTTAATAGAGAATATTCGTACGACGGCACAATCATTGGTGGACCCCACAACGGAATTATTGTCGGATTGAGAAAATGACAAAAATATTTTATGAAAATAACGGCGGAAGTTTTACCGTTAACTGTTGAAAGACCCAGTGTTAAAAATACATGAATACGCGTGGTTGCATAGTAGCACACGGTATTGATTATTGATGCTTACGTGAGAAGTCACTCAGTTTTGTTCCATTATAGCTTCAGTAATTGTTGCATAGTATCTCACGTTATTTGATTCAATTATTGTCGATATTTTATATATTATGAAATTAATAATTGAGATGAAAAAGTTATTAATATTATTATTTGCAATATTAACGATGTCTAGAAGTTCTGTCAAGGAGAGGTTTGGTCACCTAATTGCGCGCCAATATGGAGAAATCCTTATTGGAAAGCCCACTCTTTCCTGAGAACGACCTGGTCGATTAATATTATGAATTATAATAATGATGATAAATGTTGTTAAAAATATTGAGGGAATTTTTTTGATGTAGTTGTTGTAAATTTTAGTTTATTTTATGGACCCCTATTTACCCGTTTTTCAAAATAATCGGTAGAAAGTTATATATATATATATATATATATATATATATATATAATATTAGGTGGGGCCCACATTTGAAATTGAAGGAGGAAGATGGTTGATATGTTGTCACGGGTGGGTTTTTGGTGGGAGAAAAAAAAAAGGGTCAGGAGGGAGTTATTATTATTATTATTATTATTATTATTATTATTATTATTATTATTATTATTATTATTATATATGTTTATATATTATATGTTATATAGGGTATGTATATATATATATATATATATATATATATATATATATATATATATATATATATATATACACACACATAACCTTGTTGACAAATTGTGGGAGGAAGGAAAATTTGATCACAGAGTGTATCCAAGTGAAATTTTGGCACATCTTTATATATATATAATATATTTTATTTAAAAGTTTTTCGTTTTATTAGAATATTTTATTAATAATTTGCATAGTAAATCATTATGGACCGTCCGGTTTTAAAAGTAAATCAATACAGGACCGTTCATGAATTAGTTCTTATTCAGGTCCATTCTCCTAAGTAGAAGCTCATTCCTTCATTATTTCTTACTAATTCTTTGAAACTACAGAGAGAAACTATAGAGAGAAAGAAGAAAAGTATTTTGCTACTTCACTACTCTTATATCTAGTTTGTTCTAAGGTAAGGGGTATTATTTCTTTCGTATTCATGAAGAGAACTTATGTTATTCCATTCTTTATTATTACATTGGAATAACTTTGATATCTGTGATCTACCTTATACTTGGTGAAATTCTTTTGTTATTCCATTCTTTATTATTATGTTGAAATAACTTTGTCTGTCACAATACCGCATACGTGGTGAAATTTTTCATTATTCCAATTCTTTATTATTTTGTTGAACATCACATGCAATGCGTTTACGCATGACCTGGTTTCGTTATTTATTATTCTATTGGAACATCCATGCGGTGCGTGAATTTTGCCGACTAATTGGTTCCGTTATTTATTATTCTGTTGGAATATCCTGTCTATGCGTTTACGCATAACCTGGTTCCGTTATTTATTATTCTGTTGGAATAACCTGTATGTGCGGTCTATCGCATGCCTAGTGATTTCTTTTGTTATTCCATTCTTTATTATACTCAGTTGATTAAAGTTTTGACTTCTATACTCCATGAAATTAGTGGAATATCCTTGATATTTGCGCTTTATCTAGTATCTTTTCATAGAAATATTCTTCTGAGCATTCTTGAATTTTACTCTACAAAGAAGTATCATGTTGACAATTTGGACGTTATTAGTTCCTAGATAAATTAATTCTTGAACTTGTTTTATTGAATTCTTATATCATTGTCATCATCCTCATGTTTATATTATGTTGAAAGTCATACGTATTCCGTAGTGCATAGATGGACTTGGTATGATTATGAATGAGGATTAATCGGTATAATCATGGTAGTAATGTTACAAAAATGATGTGGTAAAGTCCTCATTGGCCCATAGTGCATTGATGGACAGTTGTTGGCATGATCATGATCATTGATGAATACACGAATATCCTTGGCCCGTAGCGCATGGATAATTTGTGGTTGTGATACTAATGAATATCCTTGGCCGTAGTGCAGGGATGATGTTGATTATTTATTAAGCTGAGTCCCAGAGATAAAAGTGATGAAAAACCTTTTAAATCATAAAAGATAGTAGATTTTATTCTCTACTTGACTCTTTTAATAGATTGCTTGTTTCGCTGCAGTTAAACTTGATGTTTGTTATATTGTATCAGTTTAACACTGTTGAAGGCTAACGATAATTTATTTTGTATTATCTTAGTCATAATATTTCTTACTGGGCTAGTTGAGCTTGTTAGGTTTTATGAAAATCAAAGTAGCAATCAAATTGCAAAAATAGCGGAAGCGAGATAAAATCAGATTTTAAAATTTTTCACAAACCAATTACCCGGATCATCCTTTATGCATATTATTAATTAAACGAAGAATAAGAAATTATGAAATCATATACTTGTAGAAACGAGCTTCCTCAGTGCGAGTTCACCTCCTACTTCTCCGCGATCTCCTTGAATCTCCGGGTAGATTCCTTCCTTTGATCAATGTAAGCCACCCAAGTGTATGGCCTCTATAGGTGATCCACCAAAGAAGAGGAATTTTTCAAGAAGAAGGTTTATTAGCTCAAACCCTAGTTTTTCCTATCTGTATAAGAAAAGGGAGTGTTCTCTCAAAATCTAGGAATTACGTATGTTAGATATCTGATAAAAGACTCCTCTTATAAAGATATCATGTAACCCTATTTTAATTAAAATAAGGTATTATTTATTTAATTAAACTCTTTTAATTAAATGGGCCCCTAATCCTATTAGGGTAATTAATTAAACTCCTTTAACTAATTTTCTTTCCTAATCCAATTAGGAATAAATGAGAATACTAATATTAAATTAATTCCTAAACCTTTTAGAAATTAAAATAATAATAATTATAATAATATTAATAAGACTCCTCTTATTAATTTATATTTAATATTTCTAAAATATTAAATAATAAATATTAAGCTATTTAATTTATTCTATCACCATAGATTAAATTAAATATACTTAATATATTATTACAATTATGCCATTAACTTCTTAAAATAATTATTCTTCCTTTTATGGTGTGACCCTTTAGGTTCTCCATATTAAACCTAGGTTGTGAATAAATCAATTAGAACAATTCTAATCTCATTTAAATAAATAAATTAAACAAATAATTTATTTAAATAAATAATATTTATTCTACAATAAGGATAAGCCTCCCTAGCGATCAACGACTTTCCGGATAATATAGATTTCAACATTAATCATAAAAGAACCTTTGAGTAAATAGTTAAATCACAATTCAATCCTTCCACCATACAATGTCCCAATTAAATATAAGACATGGAATTATTGTCAAGTCTTATTTTATTTAATTATATGTATTTCGATTCCTAAATGAACAACTCTAATGAATGCAAATTAGAAAATACTTTCTAATTTCATTCCACCTCGCCAAGGATTTCTCGGGTTGTCATTTATCGAATCACATAGGACATTTCTCCTTTTTTACTAGAAGTGGTAGATTCTTTATTGATCATTCATTATCTTCATATATAACTTATTACACCCAAGCATACCCTTTGATATACTCTAAGAGTCTTAAGGAATAAGTCAAAGTGTAATTCATTATATATAAGATACTATGATGATCTCAAGTCTAAGGATCATTTCAGACTACTATCACTGAGAATTCCTATTGACGGTAAGTAAAACTCCATTAGGTATTTCTTAGCGAGTCACGTTCAGTGAACTTATTCTCTAATAAGCACCTACATACTTGCTTTAGTGTCTCCACACAAATGATCATGAGATCAATCATCCTCATCCAATGAGCAAACAACGTATGTACCAATCTATCCGGATTCACTAATCCCCAATTTAGTAATCCAATGATTGGGAACTATTTTAGTTTTAAGCTTTCTAAGAATTTAGATCTCCTTAGAATGATCATCATCATTATTCTAAAAGCGTTGCTTAAAACTATGGGTTTATCACATATTATTAAAATAGCACCATGTAGATAATAAATGCCTTTAATAAATAATTCTTTTATTAATAAATAAATAAGATTGATTACACAGTATATGCTTTATCATCATACATGATTGGCTTGTATGCATAATACTTTCAATCTCCCACTTGCACTAAAGACAATCGCCGTGGTATCTCATACCCATCTTCTCTAAGTGACGATCAAACTGTTGTTGTGTTAACGCTTTAGTAAATGGATCTGCAATATTATCTTGAGAGTCCACACGCTCAGGTGGCGTCTCCTCTTTCAATAATCTCTACGATCAAATGAAATCGCCGCATGACGTGTTTGGATTTACGATGAGACACAGGTTCCTTAAACTTGCTAATGACTCCGGTGTTGTCACAGGAATAAAAGCCTTTGGTCCTTTAATGCTAGGAACCACACCAAGTTCGGTAATGAACTTCTTCATCCAAACGACTTCCTGCGACTTCACTTGCGACTATGTACTCGCCTCACATCCTTTGAATCAATTTGCTTCACGCTTGGAACTTTTCCAACTCAACTGCGCCACCGTTTAAGGTAAAACACATACCTCAAAGCGGATTTACTATCATCTTGAGTGCGTTTGAAAACTTGAGTCTGTGAAGCCTCTAGTTTTAATTCGGACCACCATAAACAAGAAATACATCCTTAGTTCTTCTTAAGTACTTTAGGATATTTTTCACCGCCTTCCGGTGTTCTTCTCCGGATTCAATTGATATCCGCTTGTTACACTAAGTGCATGAGCGACATCTGGTCTAGTACATATCATCATACAAGTACATGATAGATCCTATTCTTTGAAGCATAAGGAATCTTACTCATGCGGTTTTCTCTCCTCAGTGTCTTTGGGGCTTTTTCTTGGAGAGATGTATTCCATGGCTCATCGGCATGAGACCTCTTTTGGAATCTTCCATGCTAAACCTTTTTAGCATCATGTCGATGTACGTTCCTTGGGATAAGCCAAGCATCCTATTAGATCTATCTCTATAGATCTTTATCCCCCAAAATATAGGATGTTTCTCCCAAGTCCTTCATGGAGAAGTGTTTAGATAACTTGATTTGATTTTAATTGTTTCATGACATAGAATATCATTCCCTATCGGTAATATATCATCAACATATAATACAAGGAATGAAATGTAGCTCCCACTAACCTTCTTGTACACACATGGTTTGTGAGACCCCGGATTTTATCAATAAAGATTTAAATTTTGTCGAAATAATTTTTAATATTATAGTGTGAATTTGAGATAATATTATAGTCGTGGGTAGTATTTATAAATTTTGCAAAGTATGCAAGTGGTTATATTATATTCGATTTAATTTGGGAATATTAGGTTTAGCGAGGAATATTAAATACAACGGCTCAATCATTGGTGGACCTCTAGCGTAATTATTATCGGATTGAAAGCGACAAAAAATATTTTATTGAAATAACGGCGGAAGTTTTTACCGATTGAATCTTGTTGAACTACTTGGTAGTAAAAGTACGAAGAATGTCGTGTGGTTGCGTAGTAGCAAGTATTGATTATTGATGCTTATGTGAGAAGTCACTTTCGGTTTGATTCCATTATTGTCGATTAATAATATGAATTATTATAGCGATAATGACATTTTGTTTTATTCAGTATTATTAACGTAATAAAAGCGAAACATCTTTTTATATAAAATGAATACTTTATTAAAGTTATTTATAAATAGAATATATTATATTTTATTATGCATAGTGTTGCATAGTGTTTTGCATAGTATTTGCATAGTAAAATGTTTTATATAAATAGAATATATGATATTTTATTTAAAAGATTTTGCTTTAAATATGGACCGTCATTTAAAGTAAATCAATCTGGACCGATTCATGAATTAATTACTATACATTCTATTTTCCTATAAATAGAAGCTCATTCCTTCATTATTTTCTTACGAATTCTTTGAAACTCTAGAGAGAGAAATTATGAGAGAAGCTATAGAGAGAAAATATATAGAGAAAGAAGAAGAGTATTACGGTACTTCACTACTTTGATATCCGGTGTCTTTTACGGTAGGGAATATTATTTATTTGTGTATTCGTAAGGGGTGTTATTCTTTTGTATTCATGAAGAGAACTTCTTTTGTTATTCCATTCTTATTTATTACATTGGAATAACTTTGTATACTGTGGAATCCCCTATACTTGGTGATCTTCTTCTTTTATTTCATTCTTCTATTATTACATTTGGAACATCACATGCATGTGTTTTACGGGAGGACTCGGTTTAAAATCTTTATTATTATTACATTTGGAACATCACATGCGTGTGTTTTACACGGGACTGGTTTAAAATCTTTATTATTCTATTGGAACATCACATGCGTGTGTTTTACAGGACTGGTTCCGTCTTTATCATTCTGTTGGAATATCTATGTCGTGTGTTTTTTACCGGATCCGGTTCCATCTTTATTATTACTGTTGGAACATCTGTCGGTGTGAATTTCACGACCGACTGGTTCCGTTATTATTATTATTACATTGGAATAACTTTGTACATCACGAAATCGGCATGCATGGTGATTTCTTTTGTTATTCCATTCTTTATTATACCCGGTTGGTTAAAACTTTGACTTCTATACTCCATGAAATTAGTAGAATATCCTTGATATTTGCGTTTCATCCGATATCTTTTCATGGAAATATTCTTACGATCATTCTTGAATTTTACTCGCAAAAGCAGTATCTTGTTGACAATTTGGGACGTTACTTAATTCACGGATAAAATAATTCTTGAACTTGTTTTATTGAATTATTATGTCATTGTCATCATCCTCATGATATATTATGTTATCTTTGGCTTACGTGCATAGATGAACTTAGTATGATTATGACCGAGGATCATTCGGTATAATCATGGCTTGTTATAAATGATGTGATAAAAGTCCTCGGTGGCTGTAATGCGGTGATGGATAGTTTTGGTATGATTATGACCGGGGTGATTCGGTATAGTCATAACCATTGATAATTTGATGAAAATCCTTGGACCGTGGTAGTACGGGGATGATTAGATGTGGTGGTTTATTTATTAAAAGTTGAGTCTCGTGATAAAAAAAATTGATGAAAACCTTTTAAAACCTAAAAGATAGTAGATTTTATTCTCTACTTGACTCTTTTAATGGATTGCATATTCATTGCAGATTAAAGCGGTTGTCTATTGTATTTTATCGGTTTAACACTATTGAAGGCTAATGATAATTTATTACGCATTATCTTAGTCATAATATTTCTTCTTGGGCTAGTTGAGCTCACCCTTTCTTTCTTTATTCTCTTCGTGAAATGAGAACATATTTGGGACGAAGTCGGGGAGCAGAGTAATGGTCCGGAAGATAGCATTAGTAGTCCTCACTATTACGTGAAATAGTGTGATAATAGTTGTAATGAGGACTCCTTTTGAGTTTGTATAATATCTAGTAGACAATATTTGTATTCAAACTCACGATTTATGTCGTATTATTACCACGACAGATTAGGTTAGTAAGTTGTATTTGAATTTATGTACCATGTAAGTGGCGACCCAAGATGGGTGACGTATACCTAATTTTGGGGCGTCACGGTTGGTATCGAGCTTAGGATATGATCCCGGCTAAGAGGTGAGAATAGTACTAGGAGGGAGAGCGGGGAATACCTTCGCTAGAATGACCTACCTAAGTTTATGTGCTATTTTATTGGTGGTCGAGAATATATGGATAATTTGTTACATGTCAATTAACCCTTGTTTTGTGACGGTGTTTGAGAATGGCATCCGAAAATCTTTGAGATAAGCAATGAAACATGAGAGTGTTGATCAACTCAAACAAAAGATAACGACCAACAACACGATAATAATAATCATCTTTGGCAAGCATTTATCGAACAATGATAACCATCGGGGAAATTATCATGCTAAGAATGGTAACCACTTGATTGGTAATCATGGCAAAGATAATAGAAGTGGAAATTTCAAGAAGAAGGTCATTTAGCTCGATTTTGTCGTATAGTGAAGTCAAGTCCATTTGGGATAGTGGCACCAAAGGCGGATCTGAGACAAAACAAAGTCAATTGGTTTCGGGAAGGCGTTTTTGTGACTTCTCAAAAAAAGTGGGTAACCGAACGAAGTTAGCACGGGTTAGTTAATTATAAATTCTTGCGAAGTCTATACCTTATTAGATACCGGTTCTACCCATTCTTTTATCTCTCTTGCTTGCGTTCAACGTTTAAATTTTACTCCGGAGAAATTAGACTTTGATTTATCTATTGAAACTTCGTTGGGAGAAACCTTCGTTACCTCCACTGTTTATTAATCTTGTTGTTTCAAATAAACACTTTCACGTTACCTGTCGATTTTATCTCTTTGAAAATACTTGCCTTTGAGGTAATTTTTGAAAACGATTGATTAACTACTCATTATTCTTTTTGTAAGGTTGTTAGCTTTCATATTCTAACCAACCTGTTTTCTGAATTCAAAGTAACCAAATCCTAAAGTTAATCTTTGTTGTTATATCAAGCCATAAGTAAAGAGCCCGATCCTTTCGTTGTTGACTTCCTTGTGTGGAATACAAAAGCGGACTTTACGGGCGACGTCGTGATTTGAAGATGGCAAGTTGATAGGTATCATTGTGAGGTCTTTATCGAGGTTAAGGGATAGAAGTCACAGTTGGTATTAATGTGACGTCTTATCCAAGTCTTGGACGAAAGTAATAGATTTTGAATGATATTTCTATCATTAATAAATTTCTTGGCGTATTCTTGAAGACTTCCTAGCCTACCTAGGCGTGAAATTGAATTTTGTATTGACCCCAGTACAAAACCCATTTCTTAAACCCTCAAATATTTCTTCAACTAAAATGAACAGTTTACGTGGTTTATGATGAAAGTCATAATAAAAGCATTGGACTAATGAAAATCATGGGTATTCGTGGTATTATTAAGTGTTATGATGAGTTATGTTGGTTAGTATGTGAAAACATGAAAGTTTCTTAGAAATCACAAAGAGTTGAAAATCAGATTTTGGTGAAAAACGTAACATGAAATTCAATTGACCAAATCTCTTATTATATTTTGAATTTTTGAGTGTGGTCAAGTCCTAGAGTTAGATCTATGAGTTACCTAACTAATCCAAGTGGAATTACTGGAAAAGGTGTTGTAAATTTTTGTGTGGACTGATTTTAGCAAAGGAGTGCAAAGCTGTAAAAACCGAAAAAGCTGCTGCCATGATTTTAGAGGGGCTGTTTCGGCCACTTAAATTATGAAAAAAATTCTGGCCTTTTGGGACATGAAGTTATATGGTATAAAGTACCTCCTGTCCAAAAATGAGCTCATTCTGACTTAAAATGAGCAAGTTATAACTATTTCAATATTTAGGTTTTTCCGACGAAAAACGCTATAACCGGAGTTCTATAACTCCGATGACCATGAAATTTAAACTAGAAGCTCACGTTAACATGTGTAAGGTCCTGCCAAGATTTGGGAATTTTTGGAGTTAAACTTGAGGTAGCTAATTTCTTAAGGAATTAATTAGAAATTAATTTTGAAAATAGTAATTGAATTTTAAAAATTCCGAGAAAAATATATTTTCATTATGGGACTATATTATGCTAAATCTCAGAAAGGAAATATTTTTGGGACTAATTTGGTATTTTCATGAAAATAGTTTAATTCTGAACATATGAGTTAAATATGTTATGTGAAGTAACAAAGTTGAAAATAGGATTTTATGGCTAAAGAATCCTATATAGAGTATATGCATATTTTTTGATGAGGATTTGATAATTGGTGATGATATCTTATGAGTATGGCATTTTTGAATGATTAAATGCATTATATGGTAAAGCGTAAACAATTGAGATAAATTGTTTATAAATTTAAGAAGTGATTAAAATATTGTTATAATATTAATGATATTAGATTATGAGATTATTAAGTGATTGATAACATGGGGATATTCTTGAATCTGGATAAATTATATTATAAATGTTTAATATTTATCCTTTATCTCATTTGATTGATTCTTTATATCATTATCCTCATGTTTATATTATGTTGAAAGTTATCTTTGGCTTACGTGCATAGATGAACTTAGTATGATTATGACCGAGGATTGTTGGTATAATCATCTTAGTAATTGAAAACACGATTATCTTTGGTAGTAGTGCATGGATAATTTGTGGTCGTGATACTAATGAGTACACGATTATCTTTGGTAGTAGTCATGGATAATTTGTGGTCGTAATACTAATGAATATACGATTATCTTTGGTAGTAGTGCATGGATAATTTGTGGTCGTGATACTAATGAATACACGATTATCTTTGGTAGTAGTGCATGGATAATTTGTGGTCGTGATACTAATGAATACGATTATCTTTGGTAGTAGTGCATGGATAATTTGTGGTCGTGATCTTAATGAATACACGATTATCTTTGGTAGTAGTGCATGGATAATTGTGGTCGTGATACTAATGAATACACGATTATCTTTGGTAGTAGTGCATGGATAATTTGTGGTCGTGATACTAATGAATACGATTATCTTTGGTAGTAGTGCATGGATAATTCGTGGTCGTGATCTTAATGAATATCCTTGGCACGTAGTGCGGGGATGATTCGATGATATGGATTAATTATTGAAAGTGAGTCTCGTCTCAATGATGAAATATTAATTCATGGATGTGGTAAAAGTCATCTTTGGTAGTAGTGCATTGATAGACTTGGTATGATTATGACCACGGATTATTTAAGATAATCATCATCATGGCCGTAATTAAAAACACGAATATCCTTAGCGATGTAGTGCATGGATAATTCATGGTTGTGATACTATTGTTGAGTCTCGGTATTATTGGTTTTATAGTTATATATCTTTGGCTGTAGTGCAAAGATGAATTGTTAATAAATATCTTTGGCTGTAGTGCAAAGATGAATTGTTAATGAATATCTTTGGTAGGATTGCAAAGATGAATTTAATGTTTTCAACGATAAAGGTATTCAAGGTGTCCTCACCTTTTTATCATACCAGTCGTTACCCTAATTTGAGGCGAAATTCCATAAGGAGGGAGATTGTGAGACCCAGATTTTATCAATAAAGATTTAAATTTTGTCGAAATAATTTTTAATATTATAGTGTGAATTTGAGATAATATTATAGTCGTGGGTAGTATTTATAAATTTTGCAAAGTATGCAAGTGGTTTATATTATATTCGATTGGTCTGGGGAATATTCGGTTTAGCGAGGAATATTCGCATACAACTGGCTCAATCATTGGTGGACCCTACAATGTAATTATTGTCGGATTGAGAAAACGATAAAAATATTTTATTGAAATAACGGCGGAAGTTTTACCGTTGATCTTGTTGAACTACTTGGTAGTAAAAGTACAAAGATGTACGTGTGGTTGCATAGTAATATACGGTATTGATTATTGATGCTTATGTGAGAAGTCACTCGGTTTGATTCCATTATTGTCGATTAATAATATGAATTATTATAGCGATAATGACATTTTGTTTTATTCAGTATTATTAACGTAATAAAAGCGAAACATCTTTTATATAAAAAATGAATACTTTATTAAAGTTATTCATAAATAGAATATATTATATTTTATTATGCATAGTGTTGCGTAGTGTTGCATAGTATTTGCATAGTAAAATGTTTTTATATAAATAGAATATATGATATTTTATTTAAAAGATTTTGCTTTAAATATGGACCGTCAGATTAAAAGTAAATCAATACTGGACCGTTCATGAATTAATTACTATACATTCTATTTTCCTATAAATAGAAGCTCATTCCTTCATTATTTTCTTATGAATTCATTTGAAAATCTAGAGAGAAATTATAGAGAGAAGTTTATAGAGAGAAAATCTATAGAGAGAAAGAAGAAAGTATACGGTACTTCACTACTTTGATATCCGGTGTCTTTTACGGTAGGGAATATTATTTGTTGTACCGTAAGTGGGTGTTATTCTTTTGTATTCATGAAGAGAACTTCTTTTGTTATTCCATTCTTATTTATTACATTGGAATAACTTTGTATCTGTGAATCTATACTTGGTGATCTTCTTCTTTTATTTCATTCTTCTATTATTACGTTGGAACATCACGCTCATGTGTTTTACAGGACTGGTTCCATCTTTATTATTATTACATTGGAACATCACATCGTGTGTTTTTTACAGGACTGGTTAAAATCTTTATTATTCTGTTGGAACATCACATGCATGTGTTTTACAGGACATGGTTAAAATCTTTATCATTTTGTTGGAATATCCTATCGTGTGTTTTACAGGATCTGGTTCCATCTTTATTATTCTCATTGGAACATCACCGCCGGTGTGAATTTCACGACTTGGTTCCGTTATTATTATTACATTGGAATAACACATACATGCAATGCACCGCATGCATGGTGATTTCTTTTGTTATTCCATTCTTTATTATACCCAGTTGGTTAAAACTTTGACTTTATACTCCATGAAATTAGTAGAATATCCTTGATATTTGCGTTTCATCCAATATCTTTTCATGGAAATATTCTTTCGATCATTCTTGAATTTTACTCTGCAAAAGCAAAGTATCTTGTTGACAATTTGGGACGTTCTTAATTCTGGATAAAATAATTCTTGAACTTGTTTTATTGAATTATTATGTCATTGTCATCATCCTCATGATATATTATGTTATCTATCTTTGGCTTACGTGCATAGATGAACTTAGTATGATTATGACCAGGGATCATTCAGTATAATCATGGCTTGTTATAAATGATGTGATAAAAGTCCTCAGTGGCCTGTAATGCAGTGATGGATAGTTTTTGGTATGATTATGACCAGGGGTGATTCGGTATAGTCATGACCATTGATAATTTGATGAAAATCCTTGGCTGAGTAAATGCGAGGATGATTAGATGTGGTGGTTTATTTATTAAAATTTGAGTCTCGCCGATAAAAAAATTGATGAAAACCTTTTAAAACCTAAAAGATAGTAGATTTTATTCTCTACTTGACTCTTTTAATGGATTGCATATTCATTGCAGATTAAAGCGGTTGTCTATTGTATTTTATCGGTTTAACACTATTCAAGGCTAATGATAATTTATTCGCATTATCTTAGTCATAATATTTCTTCTTGGGCTAGTTGAGCTCACCCTTTCTTTCTTTCATTCTCTTCAGAAATGAGAACATATTTGGGACGAGTCGGGGGAGCGGAGTAATGGTCCGAAGATAGCATTAGTAGTCCTCACTATTACGTGAAATAGTGTGATAATAGTTGTAATGAGGACTCCTTTTGAGTTTGTATAATATCTAGTAGACAATATTTGTATTCAAACTCACGATTTATGTCGTATTATACCTACGCAGTTAGGTTAAGTAAGTTGTATTTGAATTTATGTACCATGTAAGTGGCGACCCAAGATGGGTGGCGTATACGATACCTAATTTTGGGGGGCGTCACATGGTTCATCCTCATTTTTGATAAAATCAAACTTTTTGATTGTCTCATCAAAGCGGATGTTCCACCCACGAGAAGCTTGCTTTATCCATAAATGGATCGTTTTAGCTTACAGACTTGATTTGTTCCAACCTTTGAAACAAATCCCTCCGATTCAATGTCATATACACATCCTCCTCAAGTTTCCCATTGAGGAAGGCCGTTTTCACGATCCATCCGCCAGATTTCGTAGATGGTAATGGTAAGTCGCAATCAAAGCAAAATCCGAATGGACTTGAGCATTGCTCTTGGTGAGAAGGTTTCGTCATAGTCAACTCCTTGTCTTTGTTTGAAACCTTTTGCAACCAATCGGGCCTTATAGGTCTCTACCTTGCCGTCTGCTCCGGTCTTTCTTTTAAAGACCCATTTACACCCAATAAAGCTTAATGCCTTGGTGGTGAGACCAAAGTCCATACTTGGTTCTCATACATGGAGTCCATCTCGAATTTCATGGCTTCTTGCCACTTCTCCGAGTCTTTACTACTCATGCTTTGTTCAGTAATTCAATGGATCATCATCATCTATGATCGTACCTCATTGTCATCTTCTATGACAAGACCATACCTGTCTGGCATCTTTGGTACTCTTCCAGATTCTGAATAGGGTGTGATGCTGAAGGAATCTCTACTTGGTTAGGTACCTCACTTTGATCTCGTAGTATTTTGTGGTTCTTGAACTCTTCAAGATATATCTTACTCCCATTGACCCCTTCAAGAATAAACTCCTTTTCAAGAAGGCGGCATATTTCGCAACAAACACCTTTTGATCGGTTGGATGATAGAAATAATACCCGATGTTTCTTAAGGGTATCCCACAAATCTACATTTGTCGGATCTAGTCCGCAACTTTATCGTTTTCAAACTTTTTGACATAAAATTTGGACAACCCCAAGTCTTAACATGCTTAAGATTTGGTTTCCTCCCCATCCATAACTCATATGGGGTCTTGGGGACGGATTTTGTAGGTACCTTGTTAAGTAGGTATGCGGTGGATTCTAGGCATATCCCCGGAAGGAAACCGGAAGGTCGGTAAAACTCATCATAGATCGAACCATGTCCAACAATGTTCAATTTCTCCTTTCAGATACACCATTCATCTCGTGGCGCCCTGGTGGAGTCCATTGTGAGATTATACCATTTTCTTTGAGACAATTGAGAAACTCACCACTTAAGTATTCTCCTCCTCGATCGGATCGAAGAATCTTAATACTCTTACCAGCTTTTCTTCTCAACTTCACTTACGAACTCTTTGAACTTTTCAAATGATTGATTTGTATTTCATTAAATACACATATCCAAATCTTGAGTGGTCGTCGTTGAATGTAATAAAATAAGAATACCCTCCAAAATGCGATTCGTTACAGTCCACATACATACTGTGTGTACCAATCCTAACAACTCAGTAACTCTTTCTCCTTTTCCACTAAAAGGAGATTTAGTCATTTTACCCATGAGACAAGATTCACGGGTTGGATATGATTTATAATCGAGATAAATGTAGGAGCCCATCTTTATGCAACTTGGATAATCTTGTTTCATTAATATGGTAATAGAGTCTACGATTGCCACATGAAGGTATAATTAACATCATCTCTTTTCCTTTTCTTAGTTTGTTCAATTTGAAATATATTTTCATGCAAGTCAAGTATATAAAGTCCATTTCGCAAATTACCAACACCATATAAAACATTATAATTATAAATGGAACATTTGTTGTTCTTTATTATAATATTAAAACCATCCATATCCAATACGAGAGATAGAAATAATGTTTCTAATGATATTTGGAACAAAATAACAATTATTTAAATTAATGAACTTGCCGTATGCGAGTCTTTAAACAATAAGTCCATACATTAATGCAAAGAACCTTTGCTCCATTTCCCACTCATAGGACGACCTCATCCTCGCTTCGACTTTCTACTTCCCGACCGGTCCTGCGATATTATTACATATGTGAGAACCACATCCAGGTATCCAATACCCAAGTAGAAGATTGACTTTCGAAAAATTAATTTCAATCATAAACATTCCTTGATTAGGATTCAAGCTTCTCCAAGCTTCTTACGCTTTTGTTCTCATGAGATAATCCTTGCAGTTCCTCTTCCGATGATTCCGGCTTATTACAATGGAAGCAAATTCCTTTGCTATTTGGATCAGTTTCTTTTGATCCTTCACTTTCGCCTTTCCCTTAGCCTTCTTGGATTTCTTCTTTTTGAGAAAATACCTTGGGCCTCTTCCTTTCTTGGAAGAATCATCCACCGAAGAAGACATGGTTCTTCTTGGATGGGAGGTGACCTTCAGTGATTTTCAACATGTTAAGTAATTGAGTGCAAGGTGACATCCAACTTATTCATGTGAAAATTCACAACAAATTGTGAGAAGGTGTCTAGGAGTGACTGCAAGACTAAATCTTGACTCAACTCCCCATCCATAACGAACCCAAGTCGCCCAAGGCGTTCAATCAGATTGATCATCTTTAGGACATGAGTCTCAATCAGTAGTGCCCTCGGTCATCAGAGATCGGAAGAGCTCTTAGATATTTCATATCTAGCAGTCCAACTTTGCTCACCATACAACTCTCCAAGGTGCAGTAGCATAGTAGGAGCATCCATGTTTTCATGCTGACGTTGAAGCTCGTTACTCATGGATGCGATGCATTGAGCCACAGATGCATCATCTTGCCACTGTTTAAAAGTAGCAATCTCTTCCTCGAGAGGTCGTCTGCAACTTTTTGCAGTATGCGGGGTAATTTAGAACATAAGAAATCTTTTCAAAGTGGTGAGAACAATTCTCGATTCCTCAACCAAGGTGTAGTTGATTCAAATCGGTTTGTTAAGCATCAAGTATGCTGTGATGAAATTAGTGAATGTGACATTTTCAAAATTTCGCATGTAAAAAGACAATATTTTAGCAAACATTCATTTATTAATTACCAAAATAAATTAGGTCTTATTTTATATTGCTATCTCCCACTATTTTCTTCAAACTATATTACCCTCATTTATATAGTTGGCAAAATCTAATTAAAGTTTTTGCTAGTGAGAATAAGGATCCCATTTCAAATATATATAGCCTTGTGGTGACACAACAAACTATATATAAATAAATAGGTGAACAACTCCTTGTCAATTACATCAACATGTAACTCCTTATGTTTTGCCTCTTAGATTATTTTGATCAAGTGGTGACACATCCGAATCAAAAATATCTAAGTTAAGTCCAACCTAGTACTTCCATATATTCAAAAAAGAAAAATATCGCCCTTGTGGTGACATAACAAAACAATATTGTTCAATTTTCTTTATAAGCATCAAATGTGATAAATTAACATCTTAAATACTTAATACTTGCCTTGTGGTGACACAACAAACTCATATTAAATATTTAATACTCTATTAATTTTATCATGCTAGAAGGCGACGTTCGATATTCTAAATATCTTTGAACGCTTAAGACTTAATATATAAAAACTTTGAGGGATTTGTTATTATTTGTCTCATCTTGTTTAGCAGCATGCAAATATATATATAAAATACGCGTCATATCATTAAACATACGCGAAGCATGTTTGCATAATATATAATATATATAATACTAGCATGCATATAGAATACTATATTCTACCCGGATTGATTATGGACTTTTATTCTAGTTTGGTTCACTAGAGCCACCAAGTGAACCAAAAGGTCAAAACCCTAGGGTGCAAAGAATAAACATTTAAACATAACTATTACATTTAAACCGGGCTCCATTACAAACGGGTCTTTTAGCGCTCCTTGATCTAGGTTCTTCAAAAAAAATTCTAACTAATCCTATTACATTAAACTATTTAATTTAAATAGAAACATTGATCAACAATCGAGGGAAGTACATAGGAGAGAGATAGAATTTACATCAAGAAGAAAACCGGAAAAGGCGAGGTACGCAGAACCCATTTAATAAAACCCATTCATTCAAACATCCAACTAAAATAAATCCAATCATATTGGTCAATTGTCCATAATCAATCCCATTTATTATCATACATATCATTATATGTATCAATGAATTAAATCATTCCATATATATATGAGTATCATTTAATGGGCAATTTTATGTTGCATGAAATCCAATTTCAAGATTAAAGTAAACTCTTTTATTTTAATTATAAAATTATTAAGATTAATATATATATATATATATAACTATTATATATATATATATATATAATTAATCATGCCATCCTTGATCCACGCAAAAATTGCCGGCAGGTATTACGGTGGTCAATTTTTTTTATTTTTATTTTTTTAAACGTGGGCCCTTGCAAGACTAAATCTTTTGAAAGAAAAAAAAAATAGCCACCATACATGACCACCCTAATCAGATTCAATCTTTTGAAAAAAAAAAAATATGACATGCTTGATTGTTGAGGTTACATAAGTATATATATATATATATATATATATATATATATATATATATATATATATAATATATATATATATATAATGACCCACACGGATGTAATATAACTTGCTCCGTTCGTTTTTTTTTCTTTTTTTTTCATAAAATAATAATTTTATACAACAAATTATGCCCAATAAATAATTCTAAATTCATACCCATACATATATGGAATCAAAATAATTAATAATTCGCATAAAGTTTGGCTCATGATACCATTGTTAGGTTTTATGAAAATCAAAGTAGCAATCAAATTGCAAAAATAGCGGAAGCGAGATAAAATCAGATTTTAAAATTTTTCATAAACCAATTACCCGGATCATCCTTTATGCATATTATTAATTAAATGAATAATAAGAAATTATGAAATCATACCCTTGTAGAAACGAGCTTCCTCAGGTACGAGTTCACCTCCTACTTCTCCGCGATCTCCTTGAATCTCCGGGTAGATTCATTCCTTTGATCAATGTAAGCCACCCAAGTGTATGGCCTCTATAGGTGATCCACCAAAGAAGAGGAATTTTTCAAGAAGAAGGTTTATTGGCTCAAACCCTAGTTTTTCCTATCTGTATAAGAAAAGGGAGTGTTCTCTCAAAATCTAGGAATTACGTATGTTAGATATCTGATATAAGACTCATCTTATAAAGATATCATGTAACCCTATTTTAATTAAAATAAGGTATTATTTATTTAATTAAACTCTTTTAATTAAATGGGCTCCCTAATCCTATTAGGGGTAATTAATTAAACTCCTTTAACTAATTTTCTTTCCTAATCCAATTAGGAATAAATGAGTACTAATATTAAATTAATTCCTAAACCTTTTAGAAATTAAAATAATAATAATTATAATAATATTAATAAGACTCCTCTTATTAATTTATATTTAATATTTCTAAAATATTAAATAATAAATATTAAGCTATTTAATTTATTCTATCACCATAGATTAAATTAAATATACTTAACATATTATTACAATTATGCCATTAACTTCTTAAAATAATTATTCTTCCTTTTATGGTGTGACCCTTTAGGTTCTCCATATTAAACCTAGGTTGTGAATAAATCAATTAGAAACAATTCTAATCTCATTTAAATAAATAAATTAAACAAATAATTTATTTAAATAAATAATATTTATTCTACAATAGGGATAAGCCTCCCTAGCGATGAACGACTTTCCGGATAATATAGATTTCAACATTAATCATAAAAGAACCTTTGAGTAAATAGTTACCAAGACAATTCAATCCTTCCACCATACAATGTCCCAATTAAATATAAGACATGGAATTCTTTGTCAAGTCTTATTTTATTTAATTATATGTATTTCGATTCCTAAATGAACAACTCCTAATGAATGCAAATTAGAAACTACTTTCTAATTTCATTCCACCTTCGCCAAGGATTCTGGGTTGTCATTTATCGAATCACATAGGACATTTCTCCTTTTACTAGAAGTGGTAGATTCTTTATTGATCATTCATTATCTTCATATATAACTTATTACACCCAAGCATACCCTTTGATATACTCTAAGAGTCTTAAGGAATAAGTCAAAGTGTAATTCATTATATATAAGATACTATGATGATCTCAAGTCTAAGGATCATTTGTCTTACTATCACTACAGAATTCCTATTGATGGTAAAGTAAAACTCCATTAGGTATTCCTTAGCGAGTCACGTCAAATGAACTTATTCTCTAATAAGAACCTACATACTTGCTTTAGTGTCTCCACACAAATGATCATGAGATCAATCATCCTCATCCAATGAGCAAGATAACGTATGTACCAATCTATCCCGGATTCACTAATCCCCAATTTAGTAATCCAATGATTGGGAACTATTTTAGTTTTAAGCTTTCTAAGAATTTAGATCTCATTAGAATGATCATCATCATTATTCTAAAAGCGTTGCTTAAAACTATGGGTTTATCACATATTATTAAAAACAACACCATGTAGATAATAAATGCCTTTAATAAATAATTCTTTTATTAATAAATAAATAAGATTGATTACACAAGATATGCTTTATCATCATACATGATTGGCTTGTATGCATAATACTTTGAGCTCACCCTTTTACTTTCATTGTTTCTCTCAAGAAATGAGAGCGTAGCGAGGACTAGTCGGGAGAGCGGGTGACGGTCCAGATAATAGCATTAGTAGTCCTCACTATTCTGTTAAATAGTGTGATAATAAATGTAATGAGGACTCAATTGAGTGTGGATATTGTCTAGATGACAATATTTGTATTAAAACTCACAGCATATGTTTTGTCGTATTTTACATGACTGTTGTATAATTAAGTTGTATTTGAATTTTGTACCATGTATTTGGCGACTCAAGATGGGTGATGTATACCTATTTTGGGGGCTTCACACGACTTGTGGGTTGAATTTGATAATTTTGATTTTGATAAATATAATATACACATTAGAGAGTTTTCTATGTATTTTTCCGGTGAATCTCTTGTTCTTTTGCCTGTGAATTCACTTGTTACCTAGCTCGCAGGATAATCGTTATCCCGCCTGGCGTCAGTATACCTATAAGTGATGACTTAATACATCATAAAAAGAAAATTTATTTTTCGTGAAAAAATTGGTGTGATTGACATGACCATCACAATTATAATACATTGATATCAAAATTAGTCATCAATAAGAGCCATCATATATACTATTATTTTATAATTGCTTAAAAATTTTATCACAAATTGATATCTTTTGTGATTGTTTTTAAAAACTGTCACAAAGTTCCGTCACGTATTCTTGTTTTTCTAGTTATGAAGGAAAAATATTTATTTACGAAGTAAATGACATAATATTTTGAATCTATTTTGAAAATATTAAATATAAATTAATAAGATGAGTCTTATTATTATTACTATTATTATTAAGTTAATTCCTAAAGGTGTTTGGGAATTAATTAATACTCTCATATATTTCTAATAAGATTAGTAGGCTAATTAATTAAAAGGTTTAATTAATTATTCTTAATGAGATTAGGAATCCTAATTAATTAAATGAGTTTAATTAATTAAATAAAACCCTATTCCTAAATAGTTTATGAGGGTTTCCTACATCTATAAATAAGAAAGTTTTTTTATGGAGAGAGGGTGACATAAGTTACGCACTTTATTCCAACAGATAGAAGAGTACACATTTTCTATTGACATAGAAAAAACTAGGGTTTAGCCAAACACCATTCTTCTTGAGTTTTTGTTCTTCCTTGGTGGATAACCTTTAGAGGTCAAACTCTTGGCTGGCTAACGTTGATCAAAGGAAGGAATCCAATCCCGCGTATTCAAGGAGACCACAAAGGTCTAGGAGTTGAACTTGTACCTAAGAAAGCTCGAATCTTTAATGGTATAATTCTGATCTTCTTCTTTATTTATATTGATAATTAAGCACAAAGCATGATCATGACATGGGATTGTATGAAAATTTTAAATTCTAATTTATCGCGCTTCAGCACTTTTTTATATGATTTGATTATGTAATCACGCTATATACAATCTCAACACAATATGCTCTGCAATGATAGTAAATTAAACATAATAAATTAAATTCTCTGTAAATGAAATTTTGTAACAACATTAGTATGCATTCATTTTTTAATCACAAAGAACTTATTCGTGAATAGTTACTGTACAATTCAATTCTTCTACCATACAATGTCCCGATTAAACATAAGACGTGGAATTACTGACAAGTCTTATTTATTTAATCATATGTATTTCAATTCACAAAATGCACAACTCTGATTAATGTAAATTAGAAACTCTTTTCTAATTTAGTTTTTAATTTACATTCTCATTAATTAATGATTTCTGAGTTGTCACTTATTGAATCGCATAGAACATTCTTTACCTTTACTGGAAGTAGTAGATCATTTGTTAATCATTCACCTACCTCCATGTACACTTTATTATAGTCGAATATACCTTTGATATATCCAAAGAGTCTTAAGGAATATGACAAAGTATAATTCAAAATTTATAAGGTACTATAATGATCTCAAATTCAAAGATTACTTATACTACTATCCCTATAGGAACTGCTATTACCAGGCAAGTAAAATAAAGTATAATTTAGGATACATAACGTTGGGTTAGAGCGTTGCGACGCTGAAGGAACTTCGAGTTTACGTTTCAGCACTAGATTAGAGCACATCGACGCTGGTGCTGTTGATTTATGCGCGTGGATTTGTTTCCCAGCTGATTTATACTTCTAAGTCAATTGGGACACTTGTTAAGCTGGAGACCAATTAGGGTTATCTTCTAAAGCTGCCGAGGGATTTATAAATAGAAAAGGAGGTTGATGATGAAATGGAGACATAGAAACTAGGGTTTTATTTGTTGTTAAAGGATAACACGCAAAGACTTTGCAAGGATTCGAGGTGGCGTTTGAAGATCAACTGTGACAGAGTTTTCTTCTCTACTCCATTATTTTATTCTTGTAATTTGAGGATGTTTTCTGGATTATATGTGATGTTTCTAATGGATGCTATGAACTATTCTTTTATTTAAGATTGCAATGGAACCTAATGCATAACTTAAATTAAATTACTCTCTTATGGTTAAGATAATTATATATGTTTCGTTTATCATATTTTATGATTAATTCATAATTGTCTGATTAACAATTATCTAATATAAACATAGATGAATTTGGAAAATGAAATCTAAGGTTAGATTTGAATATGATACATATTCTTTTGTTTATTCTTTAATTTGAATAAAAGATTTGTATATAGGATATGAATATACCTATATGCTATATGAACTGTGTTGAGAATTGGTGTTTAATGAATCTGATCTTAATTTTATCACGTATGAATATAGTGATTTAATTGAAAAATATATTTTTAACAAACCATTAGACAAAGGGTTGTTAAATAAATGAAAATTCTCGATTAACAATTTAGTATAACAAATTAACTAATAAGAGAGTGCACTACAAGAAAATCGGCTATTTCCGACGGACTAGTCCGTCGGAATTAAGGTTATTCCGTCGAAAATAATATTACTTCCGACAGATTAGCCTGTCGGAAATTCGGACGAATAAAATATCGTCGAGCTTATTTTCGTCGATTATTCGGTCGAAAATAATTATTTCCGAGGAATTTATTTCTGACAGAATGTTCGTCAGAACTAACTTATATTCGACGGAATTTATCTCGTCGAAAAATTACGTCGAGTACATCTTGCCACGTGGACAGACGCGAAAAACCTGGTCTTTTTTAATTCCGAGGGAATATCCGTCGGACCTAACTTAATATCCGTCAGAATTAACTGCGATAAAATAAATTATTTATATTAATAGCATTTTTTTTAAAATTAATTGAATATATTATTTCTGACAGAACTTCCGTCGGTTTTAGGTTATTCCGTCAGAATTATATATTATTTTTTTCAGATTTATTTTACTTTTGCATTTTTCAGGTTTTTAAACCACTTTTTTTGTACCTGAAACCTGTTTATCACAACAATACATACAATAATATTCAACCCATATTACAACTACATCCAACAACCAGTAACAACATATATATCATAATTAATCAATCCATTATAATACAATGTTTTACAACTAAACTAAAGAACATATATATTGGACAAAGGGTTGTTAAATAAATGAAAATTCTCGGTTAACAATTTAGTATAGCTAATTAACTAAGAAGAGAGTGACAAGATTAAGTGAAGCATTGGGGAAAGTTATATATAATTTTAAGATTTTAATATGATATTACTATCTGTTAATTAGTTACTTAGTTTAATTAATTAGTTTATAAACTGAATTTCATTTGTTTAAATAAAATCGAATTGATTAAGAATTAGTAGTTGAATTAATAGATTATTTAATATTTCTTGTGGAAACGATACTCTATTAGTATTTACCACTAGATTACTAGTTGATCTGCGTGTATTTGCTAAGTATAAATTTAGTCAAACATTTCTTCTTTTGTTTTGTTCTACACGCTATAGAACAGCTTGATGTTGCTGACAGACTAAAGTTGCATGCAATCCTAAGTCCGGCTTTATAATGTTATACTTTGCGAAGGAATTTTAATTAATTCTAGTAATTTATATTCTGTAGCTAGTTGTTTCCGTTTGTTAAGTGGATTAAATTTCTTCTATTTAATTAGGATGATTTTGTTGTGATATGGACTTTTTACTTGTATTTGTAGATCAGAATGTTAATCCGATTTTGTATTTGCAAACTCATTTTTAATTTTACTTAGTTCCTGCATCTTCGCTAAACATTAGTTTTATTAGTTAATCATAGACTTTTCTTGTGGGTATGCATACAAATAGTTAATCATAGACTTTTCTTGTGGGTTTGTATATTATGTACTGTTTTTTTACCCCTCTCTGGAACATATTTTGTTTGGTGCGGGGAATATATAGTGAGAAAATAAAGGAAAAAAAACTCTGCTGTGTAATTTATCTCTTAAATCTTAATACCTTCAAGTAAAATTATTCACCAATATTTGATCCAAATTTTACCTTCACCAAGGTAAGTATTATTATTATTTGGTAGAATATTTAAATGGCGAAGGAGTATAATGGATCGCCAAAGCCTCACCACCACCTGGAATCAAATCGGAAGCGTCTCACTTGGATCCTAGCTGTTAGTGGCCTCTGCATTCTGTTCTACGTTCTGGGAGCTTGGCAGACAACAACTCCTGCTCCATCCGGCCGATCCGAGGTCTACACAAGGGTTGGATGTGATGTTGAATCTCCTCCTGGATCTTCGTCATCATCATCATCAAGTACCCCTCTAGACTTTGAAAGCCATCATCAGTTAGAGGTCAATGCATCTAAAGAGTCCCACAAGTTCTGGCCATGTGATATGTCATACAGCGAGTACACTCCGTGTCAAGATCGTGCTAGGGGAAGGACATTTAGCCGCGACATGATGAAATATAGAGAGCGACATTGCCCGAAGAAAGAGGAGCTCCTTCGCTGCCTGATACCTGCCCCGCCTAACTACAAGTTCCCTTTCAAATGGCCTCAAAGCAGAGACTATGCATGGTACAACAACATTCCCCACAAAGAGCTCAGCATTGAGAAGGCCATTCAAAACTGGATCCAAGTCGAAGGGGATCGTTTCAGATTTCCTGGTGGTGGCACCATGTTCCCGCATGGAGCTGATGCTTACATAGATGACATTAATAACCTCATTCCTCTTACTAGCGGAACCATAAGAACTGCAATAGATACAGGCTGTGGAGTAAGTAATATATATATATATATATATATATATATATATATATATACTCAGAAGAAAATAACATCCTATCTATGCTATATAATCTTAATTATTTTCCTACACACACACACACACACACAGATATATATATATATATATATATATATATATATATATATATTTCTTTTGATGTCTATATATAACCTTTTCCATATATATTGCCAGTATCATTGGTGTTCAATTCCTCCGTATTTTACATTTTCTTGGGATATTTACTGTTGTTAATAGGTTGCAAGCTGGGGTGCTTTCCTATTAAAGAGGGACATTCTGACCATGTCTTTTGCTCCAAGAGATACACATGAAGCACAAGTTTGGTTTGCATTGGAACGTGGTGTTCCTGCCATGCTTGGCATCATGGGTTCTCAGAGACTTCCTTACCCAGCAAGGGCTTTCGATATGGCTCATTGTTCCCGATGTCTGATCCCCTGGTTTCAGTATGGTAAGTAAGTTGTCATTAATTAATTAATTAATTAGGTCTTCTGATCGATCAAGTATTTATACATTAGATCCCAAAAATTGCATGTCTACATGGGTACGTACGTAGGATATATCATTAATTGTTTCTTCGAAAGATATATAATTATCTTGTAGACTGACTTTCGAAAACATGTCAAAATAAACCAAGCTAGATCCATTTTGACTGCTTTGTTTTTAACAATTTTAATTCTTCAGGTGGAATGTATCTAATTGAAGTGGATAGAGTTCTAAGGCCTGGTGGTTACTGGATACTCTCTGGCCCTCCAATCCACTGGAAAAAATACTGGAGAGGTTGGGAAAGAAGTGAAGAAGATCTGAAACAAGAGCAAGATGCGATCGAGGATGTTGCCAAGCGCCTGTGTTGGAAGAAAGTGATCGAAAAGGGTGACCTTGCAGTATGGCAAAAGCCTGTCAACCACATTGAGTGCGTGAAGAGCAGGCAGATTTATCATACACCACACATGTGCAAATCAGAAAATGCTGATGCAGCTTGGTATGTATATATATATATATATATATATATATATATATATATATATATATATATATATATACTAGATATTGTCTCATTAATTCCATGATCAAGAAATATCATCATCACTTTCCAGCCTATCTATCTATCTATCTATGGAAGCACTGATCCTATTTAACTAACTATGATTTAATTACTCAATGTGTTAAAACAAGCTAGGTACAAAGATATGGAAGCTTGCATCACTCCCCTGCCAGAGGTAAGCAGCTCAGATGAGGTTGCAGGTGGTTCACTGGTGAAATGGCCAGAGCGTGCGTTCGCTGTTCCGCCTAGAGTTAGCAGTGGTTTGATGCCTAGCATAACTCCGGAGAAATTCCAAGAGGATAATGAATTGTGGAGAGACCGCGTGTCACATTACAAACGTATCATAAGTCCTCTAACCCAAGGCCAATACCGAAACATAATGGACATGAATGCTTTCCTAGGTGGGTTTGCAGCAGCCTTGTTAAAATATCCAGTGTGGGTAATGAATGTGGTCCCTGCAAATTCAGACAGCGACACTCTTGGCGTGATATACGAACGAGGTTTTATTGGTACATATCAAGATTGGTGCGAGGCATTTTCAACATATCCTAGAACATATGATCTCATCCATGCAGGTGGTGTGTTCAGCATCTACCAAGATAGGTACGTACGGGTGGTAATTAAATGAATGTGCCATGCATATAATCATCATCAGTTGGTGATCTTTTTTTTTTTTTTTTTATAATTTTTAATTTTAATTATTTCTGAAGGTGCGACGTTACCGATATTCTCCTGGAGATGGACAGAATCCTGCGGCCAGAAGGGACCGTTATATTTAGAGATGTGGTGGAAGTCCTTGTGAAGATCAAGAGTATAACCGATGGAATGAGGTGGAATAGCCACATAACGGATCATGAAAGTGGCCCATTTAACCCAGAGAAAGTTCTTGTTGCTGTCAAAAGTTATTGGACTGGAGAAACAAAGCAGGAATAACAGCACCAGTAATGAGTGCTAATAATTAACTTCTTGTAGTCTTGAGTTTTCTGCTTGCACTAAATTAATTATATTTGCTGAATTCCATTTCCCTCTTTGGCGGTCACATGATCATTTCTTATAAACAGGAGAGTTCAACAATTAGTAGCAAAATATGCAACAATTGCCTTTTCCAAATGTGCATTATATTGAAAAAGAGTTTCATTTCAAAATTGTATCAAGTGGATTTTTAAATAACAATAATATATAACATAGTGTTGATACACTAGCTGAAATTTTTTAAATTTGAAGATTTGAAGAACGTTGAAGAGAATTGACGTACATGAATATGAATGTACAATAGTTGCAAATAATGTAAAATTAATAAACAAACGAGACTGTTTATAAGCATCAAAATGGGTGTTGCAGAAAGAGGAGCTAAAGTGTTAGCAAAACATGGACTGAGAAAAACTTGTTTGAGGGTGGATGAAAATTTAATATTTCGCTACTAAATCTTTTTATTATCCTTTCATGTTGTTCATTTTGATGCTCTTCAGTAGCCAAGGTTCAAAACAAATGTGCAGGTACTAATATTTGTCTTTTTTGTCTTTTTTTCTTTAGATGAGTTGGAAATACTATTTCTCTTAAGACTCGATCCTCTCAGAACAACAATTAGCAATTATCTTTAGTTTAAAAAAAAAAAAAAAAAGTAAATGTAAATGTAAATGTAACACTTATTTTCTCATATTGGCATGCGAAGTTGAGGTTTACTCCAATAGTAAGTTAACCTTAATGACAATGCCAAAGTTGGATGCATATACAGATAGCTTAAAAAGCAAATGCTAGTAAGAGATCTGTACATAGGTTCTCCAAGGACACTGCATACGCTCCATCCCTCTATTGAATGACACTTACAATTAAAAAGTCATAACTTTGCCCTTTTAAAATACCTTATTGCCTCGTCAATAACTTAACTAAGAGATACAACAAGCTCTTTTGACCATATTACATCACATGCCACTTTCCTTAATTCCCTTACACAGTTAAAAAATTAAATCCGTAACTCCATAGATTAACTGAAGATCATTTTGTCAAACCCAATTCGCAGAACACAACTAGTGCATTATTATTGAAGAAAGCTGAAGTCTTTATCCGTAGAACTGAAAGTTGTGACTTTTACAACTAAAAGTTATTACATTTTTGGTAAGATACCCATAAATTCAGACAAAAGTTGGAGGTCATGTGGTGAATTGAAGAAATCTGAAGCCATTACGTGTCTCAAACAATTCAAATTCATGATTTTTACAACACAACTTATAAAATTCTGGTTTCTATCAATTGGGTTAATTTTCTAAAGAAAAACAGGACCCTTACAGCATACCTTTCATGTATAAAGAAACTTAACAATATTATATAAACAAGACTAACAAATAAGTAAAGCTTACCAGAGGAAAGAAAGGAATCGAGGTTTAGGGTTTCTGGTGATGATGAGAGTGACCGAGTGAGGAAATTATTTACTTTGGTGGGCTGCTGGCTTATCTTTCTCAACTGTTGGCTTATCTTTTACTGATTTACTAGTCAATAGTCGATTACTGTTATTTTAATTTTAATTTTAATTTTATAAATTAACTATGATCACCATTTTATTAATTAAACTAAGAATGAGATTAATAGTCATTTTTTAAAAAGAATATACTTCCAAAACTAAAACAAATAATAACAAAATGAAATCACATTCAAAAATAATTTCAATGTATACAACATATCTTTCAATCCACAACCTTGCGACTAAGGTTACAGTAGCCCTATAACACGGCCCAAAAGTTTAATAATATCAATCATCATACACCCTACTAAGTAGGTATCTATAAAGTGCACGCTCCCGAAGGGCCTAATTTACTTTATCATTCCTAATTCCTAGTTCCTTCAAGCATTGACATTCACACCACATGATCCTAATGAACCATAGCTCCATAGCAAAATTTCATTTGTGATTTTCCATCACTTTGTCAAATGAAAAGACCAAATACATGTGTCTTAATAAGTAGGCACTCAAAACTTGTTCGCAGCAGTACCTAGTACAACTATCTGGTTAAGAAGCTTAAAACACAAACTCTTCCTCTCATTGTTCCATTCTAAGTTGTTTCATCCTTCATCTCTTGTAAAGCTTCTCGTCGAATCATCTATGTCCAAAGAAGCATTATAACCGAGGAGCTTTTTTTGAGCACATGGCTCGCGCTTCTTGGTATTTAAGAAAGAGATCGGTGAGCTCCTCGGCACCTCCCATGATAACGGTTTAGATGGTACAACCTTGTCACAAGCTAACAAATCATTGAGAGAGAAAACCTACACATGTAGAGAATGAAACAATAAGAATTCTCGATCTATGTTCAGATTTCGGTGCTTACTTTTACATGTAATGAACAATAATCCATAAGCTAACAAGTTCATACCACCCCTCGAATGGTTTCTCCGCCTCAGAGTAGTGCCACAACTGAATTAGTGAGTTTGACAACCTACTTTGTGCAAGTTCACGAACAACACACCTTGCCTTTTGAGAATTGATGTTGAGATCTGCATGGAATTTTTTGATAGACTTCCTCTTCATCAAACTCCCGGTTCAGGAGGAGAAAATCTCATCAACAGTTTTCTTGAAGAGGCTCTCGCGTAAGCTCAATGATATCATCTTTGTCTAAATCAACTCCGGCTTCCTTCGGTTCTCTTATCTCCTTTATACTAAGCCTCCTCGACCAACAAAGACTTTCCGTGGCGTACGACATTTTGTAGTTGTTATACTCTTTATTATCTTTTGAGAATACCGAGAAGGCAAACCCACTTGCTTTCGCAACTCATTAAGTCGCTTTCAATCCTCGGCTTTTGTTAGTTGTCCATCCGCCAAGATCACCTCACTTGTTGCTTAAAGCCGCTTTCGGCTAAGCCTCGTGTACTTCCACAATTTCCTTGTCGGTCGACCCGAGATTCCTCCAAGTGGTTTAGCGTAACATATTCGTAATCATCCTTCTTTGTGGTGATTTGTGCACCAAAAGGGATCCTGGTTACCTCTCCGGTTAGACAAAATAGCAAGTATGTCTTGTAAAGATCAGTTCTATCCCTTTTCGGGAGGTCATCTTCAAGAGTAATCTCTCGTTCTGGCTTCGCTTCTCCAAGTTTACCTTGCTTGGTCTTACTTTTCAAGTGACTGCAGGGATTCCCATTCCTCATCCTCTCTAATTGTCCTTCCTCCTTAACAAGATCTTCCGATGTAGTATCGATGATTCTCCTTTAATATCTGCTATCAACTTCGGCCACAACCAAGTTGTTGAATGCTATCATCTTTTAAGTTCTTTTGCAGCCTCCATACGACTCCCAGATGCTCGTGATCGTTGTATGTAGCTGATGAAAATCTTGCGAACCTGCATCCATAATCAAAGTCATTTGGATCAAAGAGAATGTTGATTTCAGAAAAATAATCACAGACTCACAGTATACCATGTGACCCAAACATTAAGTTGTTGCAAGGTGACGTGTTAGCAAGCTGCTACTCCCACTCAGACACTTCCAAGTAAATCAAAGGAAAAGTAAAAGCAAGTTGAATATAGATACTCACAGCTTTACTAGCAATAGACATGGCGACCTCCCTGGTTAAACGTAAACCATAAGCGAGCCTTCCTCACGATTGCTTGACATCCCAGATCATACCCATTGACTCGCAAAGAATTGCATCCTTCACAACCTGGAAAAACAATTTTATTTAGAAACTTATGAACAAATACCCTTATGAGATTTAGAAATGAATTAAGGGTGTCAACACCTATTACTTAAGGGAGTAGATGATCTTGATTAGCAGTGAGCAAACCTATCTAGCCTTGATTAGGGAGATTCAAGAGAGCAAACAAGCACATAAATGAGTTTAAGCTTTCAAGGAATTAACTCAACTATAAATACTGAACTAATATTGTGTTAATCAGTCCTTAAGATGTTACTTAGCAGAGTGTGCATCGTAGAGAATGACAATTAAGTGAAATGGTATATTAAGATGAATGGACGCTTGAAACTAAAATTCAATACCCAAACAGATCAAAGTAATATAATTGAAGAAATCACAATTTATATTGCCTAGTGAAGAATAGAGCAGATTTCAATTCTATTGAATAGATGTTTGTATGCAATTTTAAAGCTGGGCTATAGAGATATGATATAATCAAGTTGGTTAGAAGTTAATGCTACCATAAACAACTACAAATTGGTGTCCAAATCCTTAGATGGAGGTCAGCTCGCAGAAACAGAGCATTTGTGAATTTGTTGCTTGATTTACTCCTTTCTGCGCTGCTTATAGTGCTTCCAAATATGACCCCGCAGAAACAGAGCATCCATGAATTTGTTGCTTGATTTACTCCTTTCTGTGCGGCTTGTACGGCTTCCAAATGGTGTACTGTGGGACTCGTTTGATGATGTATGAATTGTATGTGATAATTGGAGAGTTTAGAGAAATTTAATGTAGAGATTAGAAGAAATTGAGACTGAGAAATATAAAAGAGTTAGATCGAGAAAATAGAAGAACTGGAGACTGATAATTGATTTGATACCAACTGTTAAGCCTCCCACCGGAGAAACTTAGGGAAGAAGATAATGGAGTCAAGAATGAGAACTCCCAACTTTAATTCATTTCAATGTATAGCTCAATACATATATAGATAGATATCTCTGATAAATTAAAAGAAAAGACAATTTTTCCCTCTAACTACTCTTATGGCACATGTTGCCTTAATTCTAGAACTATCCTGAACTGGCTATTCCTACTTTACCCCTATATTCTCTGCAATTTCTAACATATATATATATATACAAACACGCATACATATATGTTTGTGTATATATACATATACTTCGAGAGGACAGGTGAAGTCCTGACAACAAGCACTCTGGTAAAAAAAAAATTCTAGAAACCCGACTTATCTGATTTTCTAAAAACCTGAATGACATGATAGAGTACTCAAAAACAGGAACTGTAAGATTTCTTGTTATCATCTTTGTTGGTCCAAATAGACTACCTCTGGTCCTCCAGTATATCCTCAGGGCAGAAGCAATGTTATGGTCTTTTAGTCTAAAATGTACTCTGCATTAAAAATAATAATACTAACAGGGGGGAAAAGAGGGAGTATAGTATAGTGATTACCTTTTCAAACAAATTGCCACATATATCAGAATGAGCTGCTTCCACTGTTTGTCTAGGAATGCAAAGCATAACCTGCAACCTCTCCAAGGACTTAACATCCTCATCAGTGAGCCCTCCATCAGATACAGCTTGCTGAAGCTTTTGTCGGTAAATTTCTAGAAATATATTAAACATGACTACATCAGACCTATTCTTAATATTACAACTAGATAATATATGTAAAATTACGCACAGGTATCAAAAAAACTAAAATATGATTTCGGTTCCTTTTTCTCACCATATATGACTAAAGCAACTCAATGTCAAGATTTCATTGTGCAAAGATAGAGAAAAATTCAAATGCTTTATGTGGCAGATTTTGATCTTAAGGAACAAACGTGTCCATGGCACAAGTCCACCGACTTGACAAGAAAACCAAATCCCAGAGTATGATATGCGTACAAGTCCATGCAGTGTGTTCAAAATAGCAGATATCACATAGTTGCCAGATATTACACCACAGCTTACCATCATGAATCTCAACAGCTTTCTGTGTATCAAAGTGCAATTCTTCACAGAGATTTTGAAGGAAGTCTGCTTTACTATCAGCATCTTCTAAGTTACCACTAGTTACCGATTGAGCGAGACGTTTACGATATACTTTTGAGGAAACATCCAACATAATGGATTCTGCCTCTCTCTTACCTAAACCAAATATATTCCTCAATTGGTTCAATGCAGCCAGCTACAGAAAGAAACCAAAAATAAAGAAAAATTAAAAAATTAGCACTTACAAAAATATTATGCATAACAAGCGTCCCAAATAAAAATACCAGTAAAAAGCAATCCGGAGATCTTGACATTTAAAACATTGAATTATGATTCTACATAAATTTTAAGGAAAAGCAAATCAGTTTTAATATAAAAAATAAAAAATTGTTTGGGGTCAAGGGCACAGGTTTGCAATTCTTCAGAATGAGAATGAAGGGATTTTTGATACTCTGGGTTTTAACTTGTATCTATATTATTAGAGATTCGATAACGGGCTCATTTAGAACTTCATTTCGATTATGCAGCATTATTAACTTTAGAAAGTTCTTTTGTTGAAGGATTTCAAAAATTCTTCTCTAAGTAAGAAAGGTTTCTCACTTTCTGTACTTCTGTGAAAAGCATAAGCAAGCAAGCAAGCATTATATGGACAATTGAAAAAGAGCCGAGTGATAATATTTCTTAGCATTTGATTGCGCATTTTGTAGATTTAAATGGAGAGCACACTTTAGGAGCCTATTGTAGGTATCTTCTTTTGGAAGCCTCTTTGTCTAGGGTGGGTTTTGGGTTCCTTCATCCATAACCCATAAAAGTGCCTTTTTATTTGCATACTGCATGTGTGCTCGGGTTCTGTAATATCCTGAATATTTATAGAACTTATAAATATGATATTAAATGACAAAAGATTATTATACTGCAATTTTGAGAACGAAATTCTTATAAGTAGAGGTGAATGTAATATCCCGAATATTTACAAGGCTAGAATAAGAAAAAAAAACTCCGCAAAAGACGCGAAAACACTATTCATAAAAAGGCTAAATTATTATTCATAAAACGTAAAATCAAGGAAAGTCAACATTTTTGACTAACCAGATTAGTTAGGAAATCTAACTAGAAGATAAACTAAGTTGGATTAACCAAACTAGGTGGAATTTGGTTAGGTTGTAGAGAAAGTGAGGGCATTATGGCCATTTAGGAAAGCTTATATGCATATAGCTTATGTATGTATAGGTTTTTTTTTTGCTAAGTTTGTTTGTTGTAAATGGGACCAAAAAATACATTGGCTAAGGGGCATACCCCAGGGATATAGCTTGATCATCTAATGACAGGCCAAAAGATGATGGAGCTATAGGATCAGTGAAAAAATCACAATTTTACAAAAGCCAGTAACAATAATATTGACAAAAATGAGTAGCCTTAATAAAAGATTTAGCCTGAGATGGCAGTAGTAATTACATGTATAAGTTTTTCCTTGATTAATTAGTTGGCAAATGAGACTTTGCTTCCTAAAATGTGTTGTCCAAAATTGTGTTGCCTGTCAAAAAAATAATAAATTTCAGCATGTACTTCCTTTCTTATAATGGTGCTCAATCGAAATTCTTCCCCGTGAGACTCTAAAAGTGCTTATAATGAGACTTAAGGCCTTCTCAGGTTTTCTCCTGCTCCTCTCTTTTCTGCTCATTCAATTCTGTACTCAAATTTGAACATTTTTCACTCAATTCTTTAATAAAACATATTTATAAAGCCCAATTAATCCATTCTACAGCCATCAAACTGGTCCGCCCAGACCAGCAACTTATCATTCTTCTTTCAAATTTAGCTTTATTTCACTTAGATTTTAAGAGAATTCCTAACGATAAGCATCCGTATACAGCTATCCTCATTTTGACTTATAAGCATACTGCAATCATTCTATGAAACAAAACGATCCGCATTCCATGTAACATTGGTTTGAGCTTTCATCCTAAAATCAACCCTAACTCATCCCATCACAAAATATCCCAAGTCCTTAAACCCCTAGCACATCTTTCATTGATTTATGGAAGCTTTAAATCCTTAATTAAGGTTTGTCCCGCATCATGGAGAAAGTAGATTCAACTTGGTCACATAAAGCATATTTCATGCAATGAACTTGTGCTGAACTACTAACAAACATGGCAAACTGTAAAGATGAAGTTAGGAAATTTATTCAATATTCATAGAGAAATTCCCAATAAAGCAAGAAATATCAAGTATCAATTTCCAGAAAGTGTAGACGCATTGCATTACAGTTTGCAAGTCTTTTGATGCAACACTTTCTGATTAGTATGCCAATTTTATGAGAAAGTATATCAAATGGAAACAAACTACAAGAGTAAAACATTTAGAAAGTAGAAAAAACACAAAAAAAATCATTCTTCAACTTTGAAATATGTTCATAAATAAGGTGATGCACAAAAGATGAAATTGACCTATATATATATATAGGTATCTATTTATTTTATGTGTTGATGGGATGAATAGGGAGGATGAAATTGACTTTGTGACCTTATCTTCTTCCATGCGACCACTTGACAAGGAATCTGTCACATATGTTTTATACAGGAGCTTTAAGTCGTCCATCTTTCTCTCACCATCATACTCACCACCTAAGCAAAATTTATGTTAAATCCAACTGTCAGTTCAGGGCACCTCTACAACTGAACACTTATATTGTCCATGAGGAACAGCGTAGCAATAGTTTAGTAACAGCCATACCTAGCAAAGCAACTGGTCCAAGCCCACAAGCAAAGCAACTGGCATCCGGATGCTTCTTCAAGGCGACAAGTAATGTATTAAAATACAGTATCTTATCAAGCTCTTCTATAGGATGCCTGGTTTGCCTGAGGGATAAACCCATATTTTAGATGGTATAATGAAACATAACTTGTATCGTGGGAAAAAATTGAAAAAAAAAATCTGCAATCTCAAAGGATGAGCTTGCGCACGTGGTCTTTTACTACCAGTTCTTATGGTAAATTTCATACAATTATGTTATAAGAATTTATTCTTTCCATTGTGATGATAAACTTTAATGGCAGTATTTTAATTCCAAAGAACTATCAATTAGTTTTGTAATTTAGGGTATAATAAAGAGTTTGTGTCTTTCCCTTGAATCAAGTAGTTGCGAACTTACGCTGCTCTTGTCCTTGACTTCAGTGTTAGAAGGGCTGCAGATATGTTTTCCTCGACAACCTTTCGTGTATGATCCCTAAACAATTCTTCAGCAAGCTGCAAAAACTCAAACATACTATATGAAACAACTACAAAGCATCAATGAGCTCACAGCTTAATAATAACGTGATTCATAGGTTACCTCATCAGAAAGTCTATAGAGTTTTTGCTTCTCTCTCAGGCTAATAAGCTGTTTCACATCAATATCTGCCCGATACATCAACTCTTGTTACAAAAAGTCTTAGAAACAGCAAGTTTGTAAACTCAGATGAAACACGGTAAGAAATTACCATTATAAAAGTATAGCATCATCAACATTTATTGATGTTAACTAAAAGTAAAGTTAGCATAAAATGTATAATCAAAGCATATGCATATTGTTCAAACCTAGCTAAGCACATCTAGGTATATCACTTTATCAACTTTATTTATCTATCAATCTACATTTACAAATATATGTATATATCCCTCAATCTCTAAAAACCTTACGATCCGAACCCAAGGCATCTCCATATGAGTTAATTTCTCTCATCATTCTACAGCTCCTGTCATCAATTGTAAAGTTCTTTGATTCGATTGTTTAGGGTTTCTTTTGTTCCTTTCAATCGTATTGTGTATTCATGTTAATTGTATTATATGTACTTCAATTGTATTGTTTTTCATCACCAACTTCTGGGCATCTCTTGAGCACAAGTATATTGTTTCATAGAACAGTCTCTCATCCCACTTGCAATAGGTTAATTCTCCCAAATAATAGGTTGCTTTTTTTCTAGTATGGCTGTATGAGTTTATGTTGTTCTCTCTGGCCATCTCTCAAGGAATCAATTTTCTTTTACAGACTATACAGGATAGCTCCTCAATATCACTGTGGCTTACCCATTATACTGAAATTAGTGTCACTCTTAGTATCAAACACATTTGGAGAGTCCTCAGTCGACAACAAAACAAAGAGGGGCAGAAAATAAGAAAGGGATTGATCCATGAGACGTCGTCGTCGTGGATAATTCGCTATTTAGTTATTTATTTATCAGTGTCTATTTATTTATTTAGTTCGTGACCTTGTTATTTAGTAGTTTATTTCAGTATTAGGTTATTTATTTAGAGGCCTAATTGTTAATGGGCTTAGGATTATTAGAGTTTGTTTTTATTATAAATATGTAAGTCATGACAGATTATTGGACACGCTTTGATTGAAAATTAATCTTTTATTGGTTGCGATCAATATCGTTTTCTCCCTTCCGCGGTTGAGAAATCTTAGGGGTAATGGTTCTCCCACGGTTGAATTACCCTAGCTCGTTAATTTTTATTACCAATTCCCAATTAATTACTTTTGTCCTACATCAAATTGGCATCAGAGTCTAATTTTGTACCTAGGAATTGTTTCGAAGCTGTTATCATCACCGGAAAATCTCGTCGTAACCCTAGCCCACAACCATTATTATGCTGCCACCCACACTCAGATCAGAGTTGCTACATTGCCGCCATCAGTCGCGACCTCAACGCCAGAACAGAATCCCTCAAGCCGCCGCTCCAACCCACCAATAGAGCAACCCATCATCGCCGACCAAATTTGTCGGGCCAATAGAGCCAAACCTTGGGAAAAAATTAGTTCCCAATTAGAACCCTCAAGCACTCAAACAACACAACCCACAGATCGTTGACCCCAAACACTAACCAACCCACCCATCGTTGCGACCAACTAAATCAAATCGCGACCAACCCAACCCATCCATCATCACGACCAACGTCGCAACCCATTTCCGATAAGCACAGATAAAAAAACGCGTGAAGAGCGGCAGAGGAACAAAGTGGGCAGAAGAAGAAGAGGAGAAAAAAGTAAAAGCTAATAGGAAGAGAAAGCAATATTGATTGCAACCAATAAAAGATTAATTTTCAATATCAAACTTAGATATTTATATTAAAAAAACTTTAATAATCTTAAGTCCATCAACAATTGGGCCTCTAAATAAATAACACGATACTGAAATAAACCAATAAATAGCAAGTTCACGAACTAAATAAATAAATAGACACTGATAAATAAATAGCTAAATAGCTAATCATCCACGATCGATGGTCAGACTGAGGTTGTTAATAGAAGTCTAGGTGATTTAATATGTTGTCTTGTGGGTGATTATGTGTCTACATGGGATAAGATTTTTTACCTATGGCTGAGTTTGCATATAATAGCTCGATTAATAGTTCGACTAGAGTAATGCATTTTCAGGCTGGTTATCAGCCTAGAAAACATGTTGATTTAGCTCATATTCCCATTGCATATACGGCTAGTGAGTTTGCAGAGTCTTTTGCACAACGCATTCTTGATTTGCATGTTGAGATAAGAGAAAATTAATTTGAGCAATGAAAATTATAAATTATAATTTTCATCGTAGGTATCAAGAGTTTAATGAGAACAATCGAGTGATGCTGCAACATCATGCTAAGAGATTACCTCCTGGCACGTGAAAGAAAGTGAATGCTAAGAGAATGGGTACATTTCGAGTTCAAAAGAAGTTTATCACTAATGCATACGAGTTGGATCTTCCAAGTGATATGGGTATTGGTCATGTATTCAATGTGGAAGCCCTTACTCCTTATCATTGGCCTTTTGATTATTCCACCGCCTCTTTCACTTCTCCTACTTCTTCCTTGTTCCTCCTTTACCTGTTCCACCCGTACCTCCTATTGATCCATCGTACAACAGAGGTTATTGAGGATGTGTTTGATGAGCAAGTTGGGTCGACCAAGTAGGGTGATTACCGTCAGTTTTTGGTGAAGTGGCACAACATGCCTCCGGATGATTGTACATGGATTAGTGCTAAAGAGTTCCGTCGGCTTGATCCAGACCTTTTTGAGAGATATGAGGCTTTCACTTTGTTAAACTTCATTTTTGCAGTCGGAGAGAGTTGATAGGGATTGATCTATGAAACTTCATTTATTTAGTTCGTTGACTTGTTATTTATTGGTTTATTTCTGTATTGGGTTTATTTATTTAGAGGCTCAATTGTTAATGGGCTTAGAATTATTAATATTTCTTTTTATTATAAATATGTAACTATGTAAGTCATCACAGATTATTAGAAACGCTTTGTAATTGAAAATTAATCTTTTATTGGTTGCGATCAATTTTACTTTCTCCCTTCCGCGATTGGGAAATCCTAGGGGTAGTGGTTCTCCCGCGGTAGAATCAGCCTAGCTCGTTAATTTTTATTACCAAATCCAATTAATTACTTTCGTCCAACATCAAAATATAATGAGAAACACACAGCGAGAGAGAGAGGGGGGGGGGGGATGGATGGATAGAATGGAAAAACGAAAAAAAATAATAGAGAGAACACAAATCACAAGACATAGTTTTTGGGTATCCGAAGTCTCAGTCCTTCCTTTTTTCCCTTGTATCGTTTAAGATGCTTCTTTCCCTAGGTTTATTAAAGTTTCATGTTGAGGTTGTATCATTTAGCTTTGCTCTTTGGATTCATTTTGCGAAGTGCAGAGTGTGCCGAAAACGGTCAGGATCAAGCCGGTGAGCCTGCTGACAACGATAGGAACAAACTGAAGTCCCTTTGTCTGCTAATTGTAATACCCAGAAAAATAAAATAAAAAATAAATAACATTTAAAGTTGCATTTTAAATATATATATATATATATATATATATATTGGACTTTGTCTTTTGTTTGGGTCAAACAAGTCATTTAATTTATGTGGGCTAATAAGTATTAATAAGTAATAAAATTTATTTGAGCCTTAAAATTAATTAGATTTAATTTATATTTGAGTAATATTAAAACCCTATTAAAATTAGGAGAAATAATAAGATATATAAATAATAAACAAAACCTAATTACTTTATTATATCTATGCGAAGTGAAGGTCATAGACTAGTGCGGCTGCGCAGAAAGAAGAAGAAGGAATAACAATTTTGTTTTTTTGTTTGGTAAGTTTTAGTAATTAACAGTACATGCATGTGTTGATTGGTATCACATATATGATGAATGAATCCAATTGATTTGAGTACTCAATTGAATTTGAAGTATTAGTCATTCATTCATAAGGAATTTTATATTCGGTTAAATTACTATATATATTATTATAGTCATAAGGAATCCATCAGGAATATGAGATTATGAATGGTCAGGGTAGGTAAAATTTATACATAAATATATGTATAGTACATTTTAGTCAATAGTTAATTGAAATATAAACTTACTTAATTGTAATGTAAATTTTATACATTAATTCGGATTAAATCATTTAGTTAGTAAAAATTTTAGAATTTATTTATTAACTAATTGAACAATATTATGTTATTAATGATTAGAATTGTAATAAAGTTTCATTTTATTTTATTAGATCAAACGGAGGGAATTTCACGAGTTATATTTGTAATATAAATTTTGGGTATTACGTTGCTCAATTCAAGTACGGATTTCGTACTCTTTCAGCGATATTTTTGTTAAATTTGATTTGTTCGTTTTGTTCCTCGTTTCGAATTCTGTTATTATTTCACATAATTGTTTATTGTGAAATTCATATAATTGTTTCATTTTGGAGTTGACACATTGGACTCGTACTTGTACTCTTTGAATTAGGTTATCATGTCTAGTATTTATTTTGATATTTGTAGAGCGAGATATGTTGTTCCCTTCTTTTGGAGACATTATGATTTGATCTAGTTCAACATATACATTAGAACCCCATTTTGTGGATATTGTGTCGCATGTGTTGTGACACGGTATCTATTTTTATTGGTATTATGTCGCATGTGTTGTGACATGATACCTATTTTGATGGCATTATGTCGTATGTGTTGTGATATGATATTTTTATTAGAATGTACCGTAGGGTATACATGAGCTATAACCACCTGTGGGGGTACCACAGGCATGTCGTCTTGGCACGAGAGACATGACACTTTCCGTGGCGGTGTGATTAGTCTACGGCGTCTCCGTTTGGGCTCCGGAGGAAGTGGGCCATTTGGTGTTTTGTTGTGGGAAGCGTATGGGTCGACCCTAGTTTTCTGTTGATGTTGTGTCAAACACACCTATCCGATTTGCATACATTTGGATTCGCAGTCCAATGTGTGATTTGCCCTTGTGGCATTATTTTGTTTGCCTGTGTGGCATCATTTGACTTGCCTGTGTGGCATTGTTTCGACTTGCCTGTGTGACAATGTATATTTCTGAGCTCACTCGGTATGAAATAACACCCAACCATTTGATTCAGCCTATTATTTCATTGTATTAGTTTTGTTTATTTTTGTTCAGTTCAATTCATTGAGTTAGTTACTTCAGCTCGTTATTTCTTTATTCTTCTATTGGTTTCGTCAATTCTGTTGATTCAGATATATTCCATTCAAATCTTTGGAGATTATATTTTCGACAGTATTTACACTTGAGGCTTTGTTCAGTATTTTGTCTCATTGTTTTCGTATATACTGGGCAATTGGCTCATACTGTGTTTTTCTTCCGGCAGGTTTGCAGGGGTGATTCAGAGCTAGTGTGATGAGAGAGTTGTCTTTGACCATCTAGGTTGTTTCGATTTTTTTGATTTTGGTTATTTTGACTCTAGTTGGAGAATTGTATTTAGTACTTCATTGATGGATATCACTATTAATATTTTGAAGTTATTAGTGCTCTGTTTACTTATTTTGAGGTTTGTTGTGCTTTGCACGTGACCTCTCTTTCCTTTTCGGAAAGGGGGTGTTACAGAGGTTCTAGATTTTGGGATTTTTGCTATTTTTTATTCTTCCAGTATCAGATCATTTTTCCACATTAAAAGTTTATGCAAGGATCACTTCATTATCGGAATTGTTATTCACAATTGTTGAACTTTTGGGGTTTCTAATTTATTTAGCTTCCAATCATTATTTACTTGAAAAAAATTATTTGCTGAGACAATTATAAATCATGATATTCAATGAAACATTGTTGGTTATTGACTTGTTTTTGGGCCAACTACTGTTTAGTATAGAAATTATATGAGACAATATAATACATAATGCTAAAGCAACCATAGACAGTTATTTACCTCTCCCAACTGAATTTAGCTTGGAGACATACAACCGCTGAGCATTATCACGAACAGCAACCTCAACCTGATGGACAGAAAGAGATGAACACAAAAAATAATACAAAGGTATAATAAACTGTGCAGGATCACCATCGGGTGATATTTTGAAAATACTTGCTTGTTCTGTATCAATTTTAATAAACTAAAATTGCAGAAGATGCTAATCGGTGCCAACATCGTGTCTCCACAAAGGGACAGCACGACAAATGGCAATATATTTATTAAAAAAATAAATTTAAAAAAAAAACAACTTAAAGGGTAATGTATAATATTTGAGTACCTGGGCATCAGTAACCTTGAAGACACGCTTCCAAGGTAGAAGGAAGGTTGATGCTTCACCAAATACAAGAGTTGAAACATATATCAGCTTCTGAAATGCCTGCATGAAACAATAATGGTCAAGCCCCATATATGTGTTTACAGTCCCAAGGAACCCAGTAGATACAGAAATCATCATAAGAAAAACAAAATCACAAGTAACATACCCGACGCTGCTCTATATCACCATCACGATCGCCAGTTTCAAGCCTTTGCCTGAAAATTCGCCTACCAATCTAAGAAGCCAAAAAGGTAGAAGAATTAAGGAACTTAAAACCTATTCTGGGAGCATAGACATTCTCATATTGAGCATAGCAACAAATATGTCCTGGAAAAAATACCTCCATATGCATGGAAGCAGCATCTGGGTCATCGATGCCCAATGCATTTTTAAAATTGATAATAGCTTCAGCTTCATCACCTCTAAGAGCTTCACTTCCCGGAGGAAGCACAGCAGAAACATACCTTACAAAGCAGAGCTTCCAATATGTCAAAGGACATCGCAAAATAATTTGAAACATAAACTACTTACTCCATTGATGCTCGAACAATAGCAACTAAATTAACAACAATAGAGCCAAAAAGAAAAGCACTCTGCATAGGTGGGAAGAATATAGCATAACAAGGGTAAGTACAAAAAGAAGTTAAACTCAGAATCCATGTATGCCAAGCATTAATGCCCCCAATAACTTTTACTTACCGACAATATATATCACTCAGTTCTGAATTGAATGCCTCATTCCGTTTGCTAACACCATATCTGAAAGGTAAATCAAGAAGAAGAGGGAGGAATAAACATGATGAGAAAGAGACAACTAGCCATGGTAAAGGAAATTTGAATATTTCAGCAAAAACACACACACATATGAAGAGAAAGAAAGTCAAAGAACAAGCTTAGATATACATACATTGTAATAACCATGTCCCACATGGAAATATGTGGGATGAAGTGATGGACTGAATTGTATGTAAGGTCTTGAGTCCACTATCAAGGTCCAAGAAATACCGATAACTTGACATAAATTTTTGAGTAATAGTGCTCTTGGGACAAATTAAGCCTTGACATAAGCTTGGTTCTGGCTCGAGTTACAAATGGTATCAGAGCAAACCAAGTACTACGACCTTATGTTACTCTACTCATTGTTACCCATGTGGGGACATGTGGCACAAAAGCTTGGTGAATCCCCTAGGGAAAATAATAGTAAAGGTAGCAAATATGTGCCCCGTACTAGAAGGGTCTTGGGATGAGTCTATCAAGGACGTCAAGGAATTCAGTTAAAGGAGATCGTAATACCTCAATCTCAAATTGAAACATGTGCAATTGACTGAATAGCATACAAGTTCTCAACTCTAATACAAAGAGTACCAATAACTTACCATATTTCTAAGTGGATTGTGGTGGCTCGAGATGACCGACTTGGGACAATGATAGAATCTTAATCTAGTCTCAATTAAAGCTTGCATCGTTACAAATGGTACCAGTCTACCAAACATGACCTAGGAGGTTCGTACTATAACCGTGTGGCACTTTACTCGTTCCCACGGGGGAACGCGTGCTGCAAAAACTTGATAAATCATGTGGGAGGTAAGCAATAGATGGAGTTGATGTGAATCCCACTATAAACGGGTTATAGTAGAGTGTGCCTAGTTTGCCTAACAAGGATGTCAAGAATTTAAGTGAGCAAATTTTAATACCTTAGTCTAACACTAAAGAAAATGTCGAATGACTGAATTACAAACAAAATCTGAAATTCAATATCAAAAATAGACGTATGTTCTCATGAAGTTTGTGTGTGCTAGTGGTGGGCCACGATGAGCCATGAGCTCTTAAAACAATATTAATGATTAATATTAGATGTTATGTATAAGATAATCTGAGGGTGGGGGAGTGACTATCCTTAATTTTGTATAACCTTTCTTACTATTAAGGGTATATAGGTAAAGTGCAGTGCCCACCTTTGAAAAAGAAAAGAAAACTAGGTTTAGCCAAAGTAAGACATGAGAATGCATCACTGCATCAATAGTCTCTTCTCTCAAGTCTCAACCACTCATCCGCTCCTCTCTAAATCTCCTCGACTCCATTGGTCATCTACTTCTCTGAATATTCAACACTTGAATTACTCCAAAGCTATCACTAATTAGAAATTAATCAGTTAATTTACCAAATCTTCTCTAAGAGCTCTCTCTCTCTCTCTCTCTTTCTCTCTGTGTGACTTCTCGTTTCAATCTCCATTGACAAATGTAAAGGTATTCTTCATCTCTCTCTCCAATCTATTTTGGTGTTAATTTTTATTTCATGTTCCACTTTATGTTGTCTAAAAATCCTTTTCATTCATCTATTATTTGGGTTTTTTTATTTCATTCATACTATTATTAAAATTCTTTGGGTTTTTTTTTATCAAGATTCAAACTGATTTCTGAGTCATGGACAAAAGCAACAAAGAAAATCGCACAAATGAGAGTTGAGACAAAGACAACAAAGGTGAATACTGATTCCCCAAATTTAATTCCAAATTAGTTATTCAAGCCTATTTTACTTTATTGGCGATAACTACTAGAATGGCCAAAAGATTATTTTTTTTCTAAGCCATGTTTCATTCTAGTTAGGATATATAAGTTTTGTTTTAAATTGATTTTATACATGAATTGTTTATAAATGTTTACGAGGATTTATTTATGATTTGTGTTTGATTGTGATCTTGTGGACTTGAATTTGGGTTTTTGGAATCAGGTTGAATAAATTTTTTTATAAGAAAGAAGCATCTTTGATCCGCATCCGCACCTCATTTTGTTGAATCTGTTCATCTGTCAACTAATAATGTCCCAACTCAAGAGGAACCTAATCGAAGTGTCCCATCACAAAACCAAAACCTGATAGTAGAACTAGAATTTGACGCAGATTTATTTGCTGTTGATCCAGGTTTAAGGAATCCCATTTCTAGCATCGCTAGTAATGCTTAGCAAGAGAGAGTATTTGAATGGCATACTTCGTTAATTGCCCTTATCACCCAGAAGTCAAAACTTGTTAACTTTCCTCAAACAGATTTTCAGGGAAAAAACCTAGATTTAATCCACAGTACTGATTTTGTAGTTGGTTGTAATATAGTGAATTTAAGAATGCAGTGAATCTAATACACAGTAAAACATACATATATATGGGTAATATAGGTATATATACACACACATATGATCACTTACTTTTTAGCAATGGCTTGTATATCTTCCTTCTTTAAAGTAGCAGGATCATGGCAACCGGCTACATAATTATGCAAATTCGCTGAAGCAACCTCAGGAACAGAAGAATTTAGTGCATAGGCAGCACCAGCACCGGCAGCCCCAAGAGCAACAGCTCCAGCTAAGCTGGCATTCCGGGTACCCCCAAAACGGAGGCCTAACCCATACCCAGCTGCCACAGCACCAGCAAAAATAAGTATGGAGCTGACTATTCTGACAGGCGGTGACATAGCGTCGACTATGGATAGAATTCCGGAGAGTTCTTTCTTGCCGCCGAATAAAACATCGGGAGGAACTGAAGTGAGGGGAGATTGGTCGGATGAAGAAGAGCAGCAGACTGTGGAGATTTTTATTCGGTATCTGCATCTGTGGCAGTGATGATGGTGATGTTTTGTAGAGGGAGAGGTGTGGGGATTTGGTGATAATGTTGTGATACGGTGAGGGATGCGAGGGTTGAGGAATGGAGAGAAGAAGAAGGTAGTCGGGTGCGGAGAAGAAGGGTGCGTGATGAGAATTGAGGGGCTCATGGTGTTTTATTTCTTAAATGCTCCTCCTCTGCTAAACTAAATAGCAGAGGACCAAATAGAAAACAGACAATTAGCCAACACTACAATTTCATGCATAAATACATATACATACATACATACATACATATATATATATATATATATATATATATATGCACACATATTTACACGGATCTTTAGTCATGGGCTGCCTAATTCTTGAAGATTGGCCCAATATGAGAAACGAAAATAGATGCAGTATCTGAAGATGCAAGTCCATGAAACGACTCAATACAACTGCAAATAATGTTCCTAAAATAAACAAACGAGACTGTTTATAAGCATCAAAATGGGTGTTGCAAAAAGAGGAGCTAAAGTGTTAGCAAAACATGGACTGAGAACAACTTGTTTAAAGGTGGATGAAAATTTAATATTTCGCTACTAAATCTTTTTATTATCCTTTCATGTTGTTTATTTTGATGCTCTTCTGTAGTCAAGGTTCAGAACAAATGTGAAGGTACTAATATTTGTCATTTTTGTTTTTTTATTTATTTAGATGAGTTCGAAATACTATTTCTCTTCGGACTGCCCTCACAACAACAATCAGCAATTATCTTTAGTTCCAAAAAAAAAAAGTAAATGTAACACTTATTTTCTCATATTGGCATGCTAAGTTGAGGTTTACTCCAATAGTAAGTCAACCTTAATGACAATGCCAAAGTTGGATGCATTACAGATCATAGCTTAAAAAGCAAACACTAGTAAGACATTAGACATCTGTACATAGGTTCTCCAGGAACACTGCATACGCTTCATCCCTCTATTGAATGACACTTAAAAGTTAAAAGGTCATAACTTTGCGCTTTTAAAATACCTTATTGCCTCGTCAATAACTTAACTAAGAGATACAACAATCTCTTTTGACCATATTACATCACATACCACTTTCCTTAATTCCCTTACACAGTTAAAAAATTAAATTTGCAACACCCATTTTCACTCACTCAAATACAGCTGAAATCAAGTTATGTTGGTTGATCCAATTTACAAAATACAAATAGAGTAGCATGAATCCAAATGAAAATCCATATGTTTTTTGGGTAAACAATCTTATGAAAATCCATATGTTTATACAAAGAGTTAGCATACAACTATGTACCCAACATATTATATTGCAAATATCTAGCAGAAACGAGTAAGCTGATTAAGAAATAAAGACTGTACATAAAGTATGATGACTTCACAGCTGAAGTTATAATAGTTTTGGTTAGAAATCCGTAACTCCATAGATTAACTAAAGGTCATTTTGTCAAACCCAATTCGCATAACACAACTAGTGCATTATTATTGAAGAAAGTGTAAACTGTAACTAAAGGTCATTTTGTCAAACCCAATTCGCATAACACAACTAGTGCATTATTATTGAAGAAAGTGTAAACTGTAATATATAGTATTATTTAATATATATAAATATAAGAAAACAGAACAGAATTTTATATACATGTAACACAGAAAATATGAATAAATAAATCCGAGTCCTTTGAATTCACAAAGTCTCCTTAAAGCAAATTTATTCCCTCACTGGTGCTAAAGATTAATGAATAATTGCTTCCCAAGATAAAACGGATTTCCAGTTCTTAATTAGAAGCACTTCAAAATTAAGAACACTACGAACACAACTTTATGTTATGTACCCGAACTTTACTATTAATACTAATGATGCATGTAAATGGAAATTACAGTAATGATGCATGAAAATAAAATAAAAGAAAAAACTCACGTCAGAACGGAGTTTGTAGAACAGAAACGGGATTTGCACTTGCAGAACGGGACTCTGTCAGGAACGGGATTCTTCCAGAAGGGAAGGAACGGGAATTGTTACTACAGAACGGGGAAGGAAGGAAAGGAACGGGAATTTTTCTTACTGTAGAACGGGGAAGGAACGGGACGGGAAAATTTGTACGTTCTGTTTTAGAGCCCCATATGAATTAATTTATAGATTAATCCGGTAGTTTATTACCGTTAGGATGCGTCAAAACTACATAGTATTGATAATAACTTAAAACAAAATCTAATAACTTATTAAATAAATTTTGTCCAAAAAATTATATATCATGACCCGAACCCGAGCCCGGCCCGACCGGACGGCGGCGGCGCGCGTGTGGGTTTGAACCATGCCTTGGCTAGGTCCTCTCCCTTCCACAAAAGTGGGGTGCCCCTTGGGGACCTTCCCATTGAGCAAACATCCCATATATATGTTCTTCATTGTTCCCTCTAATGCCCTATGTGGGACTTTTGCAGTTGACAACATTCAAGTAGGTGACTTTGGAGTCAATTTTCTCATTCAATTTTTAATGGATTTGAACATATAAATATACCAAGTTATACTCCTCACGAAGGAGAACACATTGGTGCAAAGACCCGACATTTCTGGAATGTGGGTCTCTCATTTAATTGAGCCTCAAAATGCTCTAATATTTGATATTTCAAATCCCATTTCCAACAATCCCCCACATGAATGTAAAATTGGCTTTACAATATGTAAAATATGTTATGAATATGCAGACACTAATTCGAGTACATGAGAAAATATATTTCATCAGGTTAAGTAGCCTAGTGGCTTTGAACTTGCCCTAGTAAAATCTATCGGATTTACTTGGCTAATCAGTAGACTTGATGTCTTTGACGTGTCAGCTTTTCGTGTAAACCAAGACAATAGAATTCACAAAATATCTCTTCAGACATAATTGGTTCTCACGTTTGTGCTCATTTTGGCCATGAAACACCTCTTGGTTCCGTAAGTATATTAAAGAATTCAGCCTTCAAAATTCTCACAGAAGTGGCCCCCTTCTTACTCACGTAGGTGACTTCTATCAAGAGTATCCTGCAATACTCCACTTGAATGTATTTCAAGATATAAAAGTCATTAAAAGCGTAACTTATCCTAATTTCATGGCGGATGTGCCAACGTCTCATCTTAGGAATGGTTAGGAGTAAATATCTCCTCAGTGCTTTACTGAGTACTACATAGTTCGGTTTGCCCATTGAACCTTGATCTTGGGATCTCCAGTCAGCTAGGTTGGGTTGCCACTATGAGGACTCTTATTTAAACAGTAGGCTTTAAACCCATTCCCCTCGATGATTTTTCCACTTGCTCTCTTGTTAAACCTTTCGTAAGCGGATCCGCAATATTATCTTTTGACTTTACATAGTCAATTGAGATAATTTCATTTGAGAGCAATTGTCTAACGGTATTATGTCTTCGTCGTATATGGCGTGACTTAACGTTATATAAATGACTCTGTGCTCTTCCAATCGCTGATTGGTTATCACAGTGTATACATATAGCTGGCACAGGTCTTGACCAATTTGGAAAATCCTCTAAGAAATTGCGAAGCCACTTAGCTTCTTCTCCAGCTTTGTTTAAAGCAATGAATTCTGATTCCATTGTAGACCTTGTAATACACGTTTGTTTTCAGGATTTCCAAGATACTACTGCACCGCCAAGGATAAAGACATATCCACTTGTGGATTTTGAATCTTTATTATCAGATATCCAATTAGCATCACTATATCCTTCCAATACTGCTGGATATCTTGTATAGTGCAGTCCATATTTTTGAGTATGTTTTAAATATCCTAAAACTCTCAAAATTGCTTTTCAGTGATCTTTACCTGGATTACTCGTATACCTACTTAGCTTACTTACCGAATAAGCTATATTTGGTCTAGTACAGTTCATAACATACATTAAACTGCCTATTATACGAGAATATTCTAATTGAGATATGTTATCACCTTCATTTTTAGCTAAATGAAGATTTATATCAACTGGGGTCTTATTTAGAATTATATTATACTTGTTAAATTTTTAAAGTATTTTTTCAATGTAATGAGTTTGAGATAATATAATTCCATCAGATATTCTAGAAATCTTGATTCCTAATATTATATCAGTAACCCCCAAGTCTTTCATGTCAAACCTATTTGACAACATACGTTTGGTAGAGTTGATAACTTCATTGTTGCTACCCATGATTAACATATCGTCCACATAAAGACAAACAATGACATATTCCTTTTCAGTGCTTTTGACATAAACACATTTGTCACACTCATTAATTTTAAATCCATTTGATAACATAACATTATCAAATTTCTCATGCCATTGTTTTGGTGCTTGTTTCAATCCATACAAGGATTTAACAAGTTTGCATACTCTCTCTCTTGTCGGGAGCAATGAAACCTTGAGTTGTTCCATATATATTTCTTCATCTAATTCACCATTTAAGAATGCAGTCTTTACATCCATTTGATGTATTTAAAGTCTATTTAAAGATGTTATTGTTATTAGCATTCGAATAGATGTAATTCTTGTAACAGGTGAATAAGTGTCGAAATAATTCAATCCTTCCTTTTGTCTATAGCCTTTAACAACGAGCCTTGCTTTATATTTATCAATTGAGCCATCAGCTTTCATCTTCTTTTTGAAGATCCATCCAGGTGGAAGGTCCATCAATTCTCATGTATGATTTTGCATAATGGACTCAATTTCGCTATTTATAGCTTCTTTCCAATAAGAAGCATCTGGAGAGGATATTGCTTCCTTGTAAGTTTGAGGATCGTTTTCTAACAAGAATGTTAGAAAATCCGGACCAAAAGACTTTGAAGTCCTTGCCCTTTTGCTACGTCTAGGTTCATCCAATACAGACTCTTTGTCTATATTTTCAGGATTATTACTAGTAGCATCCAAAGGTCTTTTGATTGAATTTGAATCATTATTTATATTTTGTGGAAAAATATTTTCAAAGAATGATGCATCTCTTGATTTAATAAAAGTATTAACATGAATGTCAGAAATTTCAGATTTATGAACAAAAAAGCGATAAGCACTGCTGTTATTTGCATAACCAATGAATACACAATCAATTATTTTTGGTCCTATCTTAACCTTTTTAGGTTTAGGAACCATCACTTTTAATAGACACCCCCACACTCTTAAGTATTTATAGCAAGGTCTATGACCTTTCCATAATTCATAAGGTGTTTTGTGAGTTTTCTTATGAGGCACTTTATTAAGAATATAATTGGCAGAAAGCAAAGCTTCCCCCACAAATTCTGGGGTGCTCCAAAACTATTTAACATAGCATTCAACATTTCTTTCAATGTTTAGGTTCTTGCGTTCAAAGAATAGTTAGATTGAGGTGAATAAGGAGCGGTAGTTTGGTGAATAATACCATGAGTAGAAAGCAAATCTCTTCAAATGGTGATTCATATTCACCACCTCTATCGCTTCTTATTGCTTTAATCTTTTTGCTAAGTTAATTTTCAACTTCATTTTTATAAAGTTGAAACATTTCTACAGCCTCATCTTTGCTTCTCTGCAAATATACATAACAATATCTTGTGCAATCATCAATAAAAGTTATGAAATATTTTTTCCCACCTCTAGTTTGCACAAACTTTAAGTCACATATATCGGTGTGAATTAAATCTAGAGGTTCAGTTTTCCTTTCAACAGAATGAAAGGGTAATCTTGTCATTTTTGATTTCACACAAATTTCACATTTATGTTTTTGATTAATATCAAATTTAGGCAAGAATTCTAAATTAACTAATCTACGCAAAGTATTATAATTAACATGTCCTAATCTAGTATGCCATATATTTGAAGATTCCAACAAGTAAGCAGAAGAATTAATTTTATTATTATCAATAGACTTTGGTACAACAGTCATAACATTCATCTTAAAGAGCCCATCATTCATGTAGCCCTTTCCTACAAACATATCATTTTTAGTAAGTACATGTAGATATAATAACATAAATAAATTACGTGATATTATTCTTTGCAAATTTCACCCATTTTATTTATTTATTGTATTGAGTTTTGGTTAATTTCTAATCTATTTATAGATTAGGTCGTATCCCAATTATGGGATATGCCGTATCCCAATTTTTGGAACGTATCCCAATTCCAACCGATTCTAATTTTTTGGAAATTTTTGGCCCAACTCAATTTTGGCTCCCAAATTCCAACCGATTCTAATATTAGCGTAATATTACAATTGATTTAATTACTGTTGGCCAAATAAAATTTTATTAAAATATATATATATAAAAATGTTGTTAGCATGACTTGAACCCAAGTCCTTAATATCAACACGTCTCTCTTATCCAACTGAACCAATATTAATTATTTGTTACATGGATGACATATAATATATTTATTATATACTTTTAGATAATGAAAATATCTAACACCAAGCTACCATTATGGCAATTGGTTCTGCTATTTCGGTATGATAGCCTCTTCTACGTTAACATGCAATTCATGTTAGCATGCAGGTGTTATGCTCATCATCAAGTGTATCTGGAAATTAATTGAATGATTGATCAAGGGTACTAGCATGCAGCAACTAAAACATTCTGCAGTTTTAATATGTAAATCAAGATTTTCTCAATATAAAATAATAGTGCTAGAAATGAAGCCCTCTGCTAATATTTTTGCTTGTTTGTCGATACAAGAATTTGCACTAGCATATAGAAAGAAAACATTAATTTGCACATCTCAAGAAATTTGACCCATCTGAAATTTTACTAGTTACATCCATTCTTTAGCCAAACTTAAAAAGTACATAATAGAAAGAATAAATGAGGACTAATGCAGTAGGGGGATAATAGCGTACAAACAGAATATACATTCTGTTTTTATATGATAATAGAATAATACACATGATAATAGAATATACATTCCATTCTTATACAAACATGTAAAAACAGTGTATTTATAAACAAAATTTGCAGAAATTCAATGAACAAATGAAGTTTTTACAAAACAAAACTTGTTTTATAAAACAATTTTCTATTCACATAAAATAATTTTCTGTTCACATAAAACAATACTATAATTACAGAAAGGTAAATTTTCTTTAAGATTGTGGCTGTGATATATAGTATTATTTAATATATATAAATATAAAAAAACAGAACAAAATTTTATATACATGTAACACAAAAAATATGAATAAATAAATCTGAGTCCTTTGAATTCACAAAGTCTCCTTAAATCAAATTTATTCCCTCACTGGTGCTAAAGATTAATGAATAATTGTTTCCCAAGATAAAACAAATTTCCAGTTCTTAATTAGAAGCACTTCAAAATTAAGAACACTACTGAACATAACTTTATGTTATGTGCGAACTTTATCATTATACTAATGATGCATGTAATCGGAAATTACAAAGAATGATGCATGAAAATAAAATAAAAGAAAAACTCACTTCGCATGAGCGGAGTTTGTAGAACGGGATTTGCACTTGCAGAACGGGACTCTTTCAGGAACAAAATTCTTCCAGAAGGGAAGGAACGGGAATTGTTACTACAAAACGAGGAAGCAAGGAAGGAAAGGAACGGGAATTTTTCTTACTGCAGAACGGGGAAGGAAAGAAAGGAACGGGACGGGAAAATTTGTACATTCTGTTTTAGCGCCCCATATGGATTAATTTATATATTAATTCGGCAGTTTATTACCGTTAGGATGCGTCAAAACTACGTAGTATTGATAATAACTTAAAACAATATCTAATAACTTATTAAATAAATTTTGTCCAAAAAGTTATATATCATGACCAACCGATCGAACTCGAGCTACCGACCGGACGGACGGACGGCGGCGGGCGTGTGGGTTTGAACCATGCCTTGGCTAGTCCTCTCCCTTCCATTAAAAGTGGGGTGCCCTGGGGCCCTTCCCATTAAAGCAAACATCCCATATAGATGTTCTTCATTTTTCTCTCTAATGCCCTATGTGGGACTTTTGCAATTGACAACATTCAAGTAGGTGACTTTGGAGTCAATTTTCTCATTCAATTCTTAATGGATTTGAACATATAAATATACCAAGTTATACTCCTCACGAAGGAGAACACATTGGTGCAAAGACCCGACATTTTCAGAATGTGGGTCCCTCATTTAATTGAGCCTCAAAATGCTCTAATATTTGATATTTCAAATCCCATTTCCAACAGAAAGCTGAAGTCTTTATCTGTAGAAATGAAAGTTGTGACTTTTACAAATATAAGTTATTCCATTTTTGGTAAGATACCCATAAATTCAGACAGAAGTTGGAGGTCATGTGGTGAATTGAAGAATGGATAGTTCCATTTAGACTATCAAAAAAGATCCCCAATAAGCATTTGGGTTATTTACACTTTTTAGTACATTTTTTAAAAAAAATAATAACAAAAGTGCATTCATAAAATATTTACAGAATTAATACATTTTTAATATTTTATTTACAAAATTAGTGCATTTGGTATCCCTTTAATTTAGTTGGGTGTTTTAATGGTTTGCTGATGTGGCAAATCAGTTTTGTAATTATATAACTGTTCCCGGTTGTTTCTCTCCGCTGAGACAATTTGAATTGCATGACAAACCCGAGTAGTCGTGCATTCTGTATATAGTGCAGTTGATAACCAAACCTTCATACAAAGGTAACCATTTTAGTTTATGTGGGTAACCAAATAGTCATAAAAAAAAATTCAGAAAAGTTAGTGAGTGTTACATGTATTTGTTTTCTTTATTTTGTTAAACTATGATGAAATCAGAGAGTAGTCGCGTGGTTTTTCTCTTACTTAATATAAAAAGAAAAAAATGCAAAATATTATTCAATATTGTGTAACACAATTTCGGTTACCTTACATCAACAAAAAGGTGCAGTTAGTAGCCAAACCTTCCTACAAAGGTAACGTAACCAAATAGTCATAAAAAAAATTCAGAACATTTACCAAGTGTTACATGTATTTGTTTTCTTTATCTTTTTAAACCATGATGGAATCAGATCCTCTTAATGTAAGAAGAAAAAAATGCAAAATATTATTCAATATTGTGTAACACAATCTCAGTTACCTTACATCAATAAAAATGTGCAGTTGATAGCCAAACTTTCATACAAAGGTAACCATTTAAGTTTATTTTTGTTACAATAAATGTTTAAAACATGTTAAACATGTCGGTGGGCCCTATTTTGTGACTGAAATTGGATTATAGCCCGTAAAATCGTCCGTATGTGGATTTCGGTCAATTTTTGTTTGGAATTTCGAAAAACTTAAACTTACAAAGTTGTAGAGAATTGAATTTCCTACAAAATGGACATAAGATTTGAATTTTTCTGATAAAAGGGCTATTTATTATGAATTATTGAAGTTCCAAAATAATTGATTTTTGAAGTTTTAATTATTATTTTTAAGAAAAACATTTTTATTATGTTGGTGGGCCCCACTAGTATGTAAAATGAGCTGAAATCAGATTTCAAAGGTGTGTGTAGGAATTTTTATTAAAAATAATAATATTTTATTAAATTTTCTGCTTTGGTGTTCTAAGCATTTTCCTATAAATAGGGTGCTTAGGTTAAAATTGAAAATCACACCGAAAACTGACATTTTCTCTCTATATATTATTGAGCGTATTCTTGTGAGTATTTTGATACTTTGAGTGTGCTTATCTATCTGCAAATTCCTTCAAAGACTATATCCGAAGATTTCGACAATGTAAGATCATCCTTTTGAGGTAAGAGATGTTATTTTTTTAAAAATGATATTATTTCTTTCAATATCATTATGCCAGAATATTGGTAAGATTTTTCTTGTGAAATTCTTGTCTTTTAGTGTCGGGGTTACTATTCACGTATACGGCACTATTCACGAATACGACACTATTCACCGAAAAATGAAATTTTCTTTTCTTTGTCCCAGATGTCTATTTTTGTTACTAGCTTTGATTGTATCCATGTTTTGATCATTATTCTTAAATTTTACTCCACCATAGTATATTATGAGGTATTTTTGAACATGGATAAACCGAAGTACGAATCCCTAATATTTGTTCTTTTGTCTCACTAGATTCGTTTTCTTTAAAATATTTTTCATCATCCTCAGTCTTAAATGATGATATTACTGAATATCTTTGGCATGTAGTGCAAAGATAAAGGATTTTCTGATGAATATCTTTGGCCCGTAGTGTAAAGATGAATAGGTGTTGAGATGAACATGACCAACTGATGAATATTTTTGGCCTGTAGTGCAAAGATGAATATTTGATTCAAGATGTATATTGATTGATGTTACAGGGATAAAATATTGATAATAGACTTTTAAATTCATAGATGATAGTAGATTTCATTCTCTACTTAACTCTTCTAATGAATTGTTATTTTCGCTGCGAATATTGATCTGAAACTTGTTGTCTATTATATTCTATCAGATGTTTCCCTGTTGAGGACTAATGATAATTTGTTCTATATTATCTTAGTCATAATATTCTTTACTGGGCTAGTTGAGCTCACCCTTTTCCTTTTTGTTCCATTTTTACTCTCAGAAAGCGAAAATATAGCGGGAAGTAGTCGGGGTGTGGAGTGATGTTTCAATGCAATTGTTATAGTAGTCCTCACTATTTTGTAAAATAGTATATCAATAATTGTAATGAGGACTTATTTGAGTGTGGATATTGTCTAGAAGACAATATTTGTATTTAAACTCACAGTTTATGTGTTGTCGTATTTTGCACGATAAATGTATTAATAAAGTTGTACTTATTTTTGTACTATGTATTTGGCGACTCAGAATCGGTGATGTATACATATTTTGGGGGTGTCACATAAATTCTCAAATTAATGTAACCACAAACTTATTATAGTCAACATAAATTAAAGGAACAATTACATTTTCTAATACATTTTTAAAAATAATTACATCAATAGTGCACTCATAAAATATTTACAAATTAGTACATATGCAATATTTTTTTTACAAAATTAGTGCATTCTTGTCCCTTTAATTTAGTTGAGTGTTTTCATAGATTGCAATTTAATAATTATTTTCGTCGTTCTAGCCTTCTGTTCTTGTTCCTTAATTAGCCTGCCATACTCTTCTCTCTCTCTCTCTCTCTAAAAATGGCTGCACAGAGTAACTACCGGATCATGGGCAAAGTCCAAGCAGATATTTCAGTCAAAGTCAAGAGAAGCCTTTTTAGAGTCTGCTACCGTAGCACTAGAGATGGATTTCCATTCCTTCGCAAAATATTGATCGAAGGACATGGTTGTGTTATCACAGTTTGTTCTAGCTAGTGTCCTTCATGACTGAGAAGACAAGGATATAGTATTTCTCTCTCTTATCAACAAACAGATATCAAAATAGCTAGAGATCGTGAAGTGATTTCTTGGCTTTTTCACCATTTGTCTTGCTATTTCAAACTCTTTTAACCTTCATTATGAGTTCTGAGTCTTATTTGCAAAAAGAAAGCAGGCTTTGAAAAGAGTCTTATCTTGTGTTTTTCTTGTAACTCTTTGTTTATTGAATTTCTTCATATTGACACAGACTCAAATTTAATGAAAGACGTGAAATGAAAAAACATACTTACAATTCATTTTATGAGTTGGTGAGAGGCTTGCGTAGAAAACGATTTTGTGGCAGAGGCGCGATTTATTTTTTATGAATATTTGGTTATCCACAAAAATTAAAATTGTTACCTTTGTACGAAGGTTTGGCTACCAACTGCACCATATTCATAATAATTTTATTTTTAAAATGTTATTTATAAGTTGATAGCCAAACCTTCATTAAAAGGTAACCAATTCAGTTTTATTGGGTTACCAATTAATTATAAAAAAAATTAAGAACAGTTTCCAAGTGTTACGTGCAGATGGTATCCGAAATGTCATGTCTAAGTTTCCATTTATGTAGCTGTTAGTTACTTATAAATAACCTTTTAAAAATAAAATTATTTTGAATATGATGCAATTGGTAGCCAAACCTTCACACAAAGGTAACCATTTTAGTTTTTGTGGGTAACCAAATATTCATAAAAAAAATTTGTTCGTGATTTCCTCTTTGTTTGGCTACTCCGAATTCGTTTTGGATCTGTTCTTGCTGGTTTGGTAACTCCGACTTCTTCTTTTTTGATTTGTTTTGGTAACTCCGACTTCTTCTTCTTCTTCTTCAATTTGTTTTGTTTTGGTTGTTCGTGATTTCCTCTTTATTCGGCTACTCCGAATTCATTTTGGTTCTGTTCTTGCTGGTTTGGTAACTATGACTTTTTCTTTTTCGATTTGTTTTGGTTGTTCGTGATTTCCTCTTTGTTTTGTTTTCAATTTGTTTGGTAACTCTGTTCATGCTGGGAATTAGTATGCAATTATTTTTGAATTTGAATTTATTTTTGTTGTTAGATCCCAAATATTTAAATTTGAATTACTAATTATGGCAGTTATTTCTCCTTAATTTTAGGTTTCCTTATTAATGTGAATTGTATTATTTTTGTAATATGGGTCCTAATTACACTCTTTTTGTAATTATTTTGTTGATGCACTAATGGTGTAATTACTTTCTAATTATTGTATATTTTTGTAAAGAACTCTTAATTAAATATAATTTGACCAAAACTGTCAAACATAAGAAAAGTCCAATTTTACTAAGTTAATTATTCATCACTTATTAATATTTATTAGCCCAAATTAATTAAATAACAAGTTTGACTCAAATAAAAGACAAAGTCCAAACAATATGTTTTAAGAATATAAAATCTTATTTATTTTACTTTTTCCGATTATTACAAATTTGTGTTACATTCTTTGTAATTTCTTTACATAAATAAAAGTAAAAAACTTTTATATATAAACATTAGTTTAACAATAAATTTAGCATGTAGTGGTTTAGTATTAAGTGAAATAGTTCATATTCGAAACTCGGTTTGAAGGCTCGTGAGTAACTCATTTTGTAAACGAGTCGAGCACACTTACGAGCCGAGTAGGTTCGACTAATGATCCGAGTCGAATCTGGCGCAAAATTAGAAATTCCTTATCGAATCCGAGTTAAATTTTTTCGAGTCGAGTTGAATCTGAGCATTAGGATGTTCGCTGATATTCGACTCTTTTACACTAATAACGATAAGGGCTATGTGGCTGGAGTATTTTATGAAAATAGTTTCAAACAAGTTAAACTTTCTTATTTGCATCTATTTTGTTCACTTTTTTCTAAAAATAGGCTAAATGTCAGATGAATTCGTGTTGAAAATAATAATTCAAATTCAAAGCCACTTGGACTGGCGTTGGAATGCTTTTATGATCATTACTGTTCTTAACCTGTTTTTTTTTTATTCTTATTAATCATATTTTTTTAAACGAAAAACTTATCTGAATTTAAAAAAAACAAATTTAAAGAAAGAAATTTGATAATTTTTTCTATTGAGCAAATTTGAAAATAAAAAAATTGAACGCCATTTCAAATGATGTTGGAATAATTTATTTATTTATTTTTTATAAAGCTAATGTGTCGGAGACTCGGAGCAAATGTTAGTCGAAGCCATTTCATTTTTTTGAGGCTATTTTCAGAAAATATTCTGTGGCAGGGTCCTCTATTCACTTTGGTGACTTCTTATCTCCTTGTTTATGAGGCTACCTCCTGCTCTTCAGGTGGTCACGTGAGTGATGATCCTGATTCCTCTTCATGGGGCTTCTCCTTATTCCATCATAAATTCATAAGATCCGTCCTCTCAAATTTCCCTCAATGTTTGTTCGTGGTAAAAAATCTATCCACTGTGCAACTTACTAGACCAAGACCATTTGGGGCACTCGATGGCAACACGGTTTGGACTTGATCAAGGCTGAACCATTTTTTAGCCTTGATCAAGACCATTGTTTTTACTATGCGAAGATTCTCCATTTTTTAGCGGGTAAAGTACCCATTTTAGTAAATATTAATCACCCAAAAATATATTACTTCATTTCCCGCTTTCTTTTTCCCTATGTAATTTGTTAAAAGAAATAGAACGAACAAAAGTTAGAGTTTTTAAAGGGTATTTCTAATGTATACAACCATAATTTATTTTTTTTAAATAAAAGTGTCAGACACTTACATAGTCTGTCGTTTCTCCTTTCGTGTACTCTATTTTTCCCCAAGTCTTTCAAACGCTTCTCTCTTTTTATTCTCAACCATCACATGCATATGTCACCCTCCTCTGATTTCTCTTTACTTTTTAACAAATCGACTGAGACAGTCGAATTCACGTTTTCCTCCTAGCATATCTGTTTGGTGGCAAATTTAAGCCGGGGTGGATGATATTTTTGGTAGTGTAGTGGAGGCTCACTTCAGTCCTAATACAGTGCCACCTTGTGTCTCTGGTGCAACTCTGGTCTGGTAATTTATTTTTTGTGTGGAGCAAATCGAATATGCCAAGCTCTAAAAAATTAGTTTGTCAAGTATACTAAATGTGGTTTATTTAGTATTTACTGATTTAAAATTCAGGAGGAGATCAAGCAAATAGAAAAAAATTGTTTGTAATTTGAAATTATGGATTAAATTTCAAAGTTTTGATTTTAGTAGCTGTTGCTTGTATTGTATCATTTTGACTTTTAAAATAAAGCCATAATGTTTTTCAGTTTGGACACGGGTGCTTGTAAACTTGGCAATATCCTACACATGTTCTAGCAAACATTCATAATCTTGTTGTTTTGCAATTGGTTTGTAATTATTAAGTTCCTACCTTTTATGTTTGAATGTTGATAGAACTACATTTTGTTTCAGATACAAGCCGCAAAAGAATTGAGTGGGCAAATATGTCTAATTTGTGGGGATATGGTTGAGATAACTGTAGATATGGAGCTCTTTGTTGCCTGTAATGAATGTGTTTTCCTTGTTTTTAGGACTTGCTGTGAATATGAAAGATGAGAGGGTGGTCAGATTTGCCCTCAGTGCAAAAGTAGATACAAGCGCATTAAAGGTAAAAGTTTTCATGTACATCCCAAATTTCATCTAGGAATTTTTGTTGATGTTTGGCATTACTTGCAGGTATTCCAAGGGTTGAGGGTGATGATGAAGAAGATGACGATTTTGATGACCTGGAGCATGAATTTGATTTTGGGAAGGATGATGCTTTTGACCCACAAAAACATACCCCTGTATTTTGTAGTCCATGGAGCGATGATTGTCTCGATGGTTTCCAAGTCTCTACCATTGTGTCTTTATCCTTCCCATTTTTATATACTGATATACAAAAAAATTCAAAAAGAAACAAAGAAATGCGTTGAATGATCTAGTGGCGAGTTTAAAGGAACAATGTAACATCGAGGAGACCCATTTGGAGTTATATTTAGCGAAATTTTATTTTGTTTGTTTTAAAAAATTGAATTGTTTGGTGAAAACGGAGATCTATGAAGTGGGTATGGAGTAAAGTAGAACAACTAGGGTTTTGTTTTTTGGGCTTAAATCTTTTGAACTTTCTTAAACTTGGAATATCAGAGAAACAAGTAGACCCAATAAAATGGTGTTTGTATATGATTTGGTGGGTTTCTAAAAATTTGAGTTGAGCATATTTTGAAGGTAGGTACACTTGCTCATTGTTGTTTATTGTTATACCTTAGCCTTAAGAATGCAGATATGCACGGTGCATGTATGTGTGAAAAAGTAAATTTTGGTGCTGAATGATTTGAAGGCATTGTTTTGTTTTCTTTTGTTTTGAAGGTTATTTTGACCTGACATGAAGTTGGGAAATTTAGCTTAAGACAAGACATTCAACTTTATTGGGTTTTAACTGAATGCATATTTTCATATTCGATGCTAGTGTTTTTGTTTAGGATTGAAACTCAATTTCAGCGTTGGACTATGCCTGCAAATTAGATTCTCTTTGAATTGGGTATTCCCTTGACCTTGACTCCTCTACAAAATCCTTTTGCGCATCTAAGCGATTCAATTTCACACTCTCTTACCAGACAATTTTAATCATGGATTTATCAATTTGCAATTTCAGGTAATGATTTCGAATAGGTGTTACTTTTCTGAACAAAACCCTAAAATTTCTGTTGATTGTTGGTTTTTAAGGCTATGTATAATGAATCTAATGTATATAAAAATACTGTAATTAGCGAACTAACATATGAAGAACAAATTAGAGGGGTTATGAGTTTTACTACATTTAACTTCTGTGTTATTTTGGTATTTTATATATGCTCTATTAATATTGGAAATTAAATTGCAATCTAGGGGTTTGTGGAAATTACAACAACATATTTTTTCTTAGTCGAATTTCTCGCATATATAGCTTTAGTTAAATTTGTTAAAGTTTTTTGGGGTCTAAAATGTAGAGGGAAGGTTTAGGGTCTACATACATTTCACATTTGGTATAGTGATTAGAAGTCATGAATGGTCTATGATTGTAAATTTGAATATGGAGTACTTGTTTTGATAATATATAAAGGTTCCACTTTCTTTATTAAATTGATAATATATTTTTGATCGTCTTTATCTGCATATGCTTTATTGTTTTCTCTGCGTATATGAAGATTGAACGGTCGCTCTGTTATAAGGAGATGTTGCCTGTTATAAGAGTTTTGGTCTTCCGCTTCTCTTTTTTCTCGCTCCTACAAGATTACCTTGTGCAATGTTCATCATTGATTCTTCTGCTAAATGACATTTTGACACCCAAGGTTTCTAAAAATTTCAATTTAGCCCCTTAAATTTTTGAAATTTAAAATTCTGCCCCTATACTTATATACAATGTCTTCTAGGTTTAACGATCTAGACTTTCTTTGGGCCAAGATAAAGCAACCTGAGCATCGAACCATATCAATTCTCTACAGAGATAGGTACTCTTATTTTTTCTTCCCACTTTGTCCTACATCAAGTAGGCGCTAAGGCCCATGGGCATTGGTGATGTGGGTGCATGAGGGCGGGTGAATTGGGGAACAGAAGAAATGTGGCGCATGGAAAAAGGCGTTAGGAACGCGGTTAGGTTGGGCACATTAGCGCGGGTGAGCAATAGTGTTGGTGCTTCGGGCAATGAGGCAAAGGACGATTAGGTTATGGGGCTAAATGTCTGCGTGGAAATTCATACCGTGGCACCCAATCCCCTATCGCGGTTGTTAGGCGTTCGAGGACATGCATGCGTAGGCACGCAAATGCTATGACAAAAGTCATTATAAGCAAAATTGGTGCAATTAATAGGGCGTGGAGCATCCACGCGTAGGTATGAGAGCTAAATGGTACTGGGCTCAAGTGTGGACAGAGATGTTGAGTGTCACGCATATGTGAAGGCGAGAGCGTGAATAGGGGGCACGATTTCAAGGGCGTGTGAGTATATGGGTGCTAGTGGTCCTGGCGATGAGGATCATATGCACTAGTAGGTCGAGCGGCACTGGGAGTGCTAGTGTCTGCGTCCCCCAACACTATCGTCACTGTGTCTATTAAGTGTCCACACGCCTATGCCCCTGAAATAGTGTACTATGCCTTCATCTTTTTTTATACTATAAGTTTGATCTTTCCTTCATGTACATTATCATAGTAATATAAACTAGAGCATCACAAAATTATGTTCATACTGTCATACCCCAACTCAAAAATTGGTGGTCAATAGACAACCTTGTATGCTACAGTGCAGTTATATGAGGCCAAGCTTAATTGTTCTACGGGACGTATTATTGATTTTGAGATTTTATAAAATTTAGATTTTGATTGCGATCAATCTTCTCTTTCGTGCACAAGTAATCTCAGCGGAGTGACCCCAAACCATCGTATGTCTAGGGAGATTGGCATCCATCTAATCTTGGTTGGAATCAAGGGATCCTATTGTTTAGGTGCGAAACCTAATGTGACGCCCCCAAAATAGGTATACATCACCCATTCTGAGTTGTCAATACATGGTACAGAAACAACTACAACTTTATTATTACAACATATAAACTGTGAGTTTAAATACGAGATATTGTCATCTGTATAATATCCACACGCAAATAAATCCCCATCATAATTATTGATACATTATTTTACAAAAATGGCGAGGACTACTAAACAACTCTCTCTAAAACCTTCATTCCATACCCCGACTAAGTACTCGCTACATTCTCGCCTCCCGAGAAGAAAATGGAACAACAAAGAAAAGAGTGAGCTCAACTAGCCCAAAGAAGAATATTATGACTAAGATAATATACAACAAATTATCGTTAGTCTTCAAATGAGGAAAAATCTAATAGAATACAATAGACAACAAGTTTTAAATCAATATTCGCAATGGAAATAATAATTCATTAGAAGAGTTAAGTAGAGAATGCAAACTACTATCTTCTATGTATGAATTTAAAAGTTCATCGTCATCTTTTATCCCCGTAATATCAATCAATATATATCCGGAATCAAATATTCATCTTTGCACTACAGCCAAAGATATTCATCGATTGGTCATGTTCATCTAAACACTGCTCATCTTTGCACTACTGTGCCAAAGATATTTATCGAAATCATTCATCTTTGCACTCTGTGCCAAAGATATTCAATAATATCATCATTTAAGATCGAGGATGATGAAAAATATTTTAAAGAAACGAATCCGGTGAAAACAAAATGACAAGGATTAAGGATTAAGGATTCATACTTTGTTTTATCCATGTCCAAAAATACCTCAAAAATAATCATAGTGGTGTAAAATTCAAGAATGATCAAAACATGGATACAATCAAAGCTAGTATCCACAATAGATATTTTGGATTAAAAGAAAAATTTTCATTTTTCGATGAATAAAGGCCGTATATTATGTGAATAAGATCAGATATCGTGAATAAAGTCAGATACGTGAATAGTAACTCAAACACCAAAAGTTCCAAATTTGATAAAACTTCAGATCAATATTTCAAAGATAATGATATTGAAGAAATAATATCATTACTGAAAAAAACAATATCTCTTACCTTACAAAGAGATAAGATTTTTAGTTGAAACACCTGATATAAGGCTATGACTTGAACTTGTAATCAGTATAGCAATACTCAAAATATACTCAAAATACTCACAAGAATACGCTTCGATAATATAGAGAGAAAACTTGATTTACGGTGTGATTTTCAATTCTAACCCAAGACCCTATTTATAGGAAAATGCTTAGAACACCAAAGTAGAAAATTTAATATAATATTAATATATATAAAATTTTTCCTACGACACTCTTATAAACTGAAATCAGCTCATTTCAACAACCAACCAAGCCCACCAAACATATCAAAAACGTTTTTCTAATTTAAATTATTTTAAACTTCCAAAATTAATTATTTTGAGACTTGAACTTTAATAATTCATAATAAATAGCCCTTTTATCAGAAAATTCGAATCTCATGAGTTTTATAGGAAATCCAATTCTCTACAACCTTTTCGTAAGAAAGTTTTTCCAAATTCCAAATGTAAATTGACCGAAATCCATAAAGCAGGCGATTTTACACGCTTATAATCAAATTTCGCCAATAAATGAGGTCCACCGACATGTTTAACATGTTTTAAACATTTATTGCAACAAAATACTCTTCCTCCTCAGATACTCATATATCCCACATTCATTGTAAAAATATCATCATTATTATATTATTAAAATATAATAATATATTTAAATGAATTATTTTATCGAGAAAAAGATAAAATTTCAATTTTCAACAATTGTCACATTAAAATTTTTCCATCTATATCCACATAAAATCAATATTTTTCTCATCATATGAATCAATAATTAATTATTCACAAATAATATTACAGAATCACAATATCGATAACCGTGCAGCAGCCTGTGAAAGAAAGAGGGGCTTTCAATAAGAATTTCTCCTTACTTCTCGCCGCAATTAGGTGACCAAACCTCTCCTTAGATGTAACTTTCTAGACATTGCCAATAATGTTATCTAATAATATTATTCGGATAATATGAATTATTGCTTCGATAATGAAAAAATCTTGTGTAATGACAATTATCAAACAACAAAGAATATAAAATATCAACGCAAAGAATTATTAAATCAATAAAATCTTGAACAATAATTATCTGTAACCATTATTGAGTAAGGCCTTTTACGTAAGAATCAATAATTGGTGCAATACTGGTGCTTCTTGTGTTTTAACCATCGAGTATTTTAACAAAGATAATTCTGTAATAACTACGCTGTTATTTTTAAACAACTTATATTTGTCGTTTTCTTCATCCAATCGCTTTTAGTTATGGGGCCCACAAAAAGCGCCCCATCGCATTTAATATTCCAAATGTTAAAGAATATTCCACGACCAAACGAATATTCCCCGACAACAATGAATATTTTATAACCACTTGCTTATTTTGAAATATTTGCGTATTTTACCCATAACTATCCACATTAATCAAATCAACCCTTACTATTTCAAAATATTAAATAGAGAAAATTAAATTTCATTAATAATAAGTTGGGGTCTTACACCTAAACCCTAGTTATTTTGTGTGTTGTCCTATATCATTTGACTAGTCGAAAGTATCATATGGATCCACCACTTTTCTTATTTGGTTCATTCTATGCAGAACTCATTTTTTGTGTACCACATTCGCAAAACCTTGTGGTGAAGATTTTTACCTCATTATATGATCTAAATTCTAAACAAGATAATCCTTGATTCAAAATGAACTATTCATTAATAACTCAAGAAATGATGTGGGCTCTCTACCTCGAGAAAGGTGAAGACATAGATCATCTAAAAGAGGAAGAGAATGTGGCCTACATTCTTAACTTGCAGCAGGACAAAGACATTGAATATTGGGTAATAGGCCAATCATCTCTAATAATAAAAATCACAAAGAGCAGTGAATACGTCATACGTGAGAAGGCACGTAAGCGAGATCTTTTTTTTTAGTACCAACCATTTCATGTGGAATGAGGTTATGAAGTAACTTATAAGTACTCCTCCATTCCAAATTATAGGATTGTTGACTTTTGAAAGTCAATTTGAGATATTTTTAAACTCAAAATAGAGATGATTCATTAAAAGTTATAAAATAATAAATCTTACGATGAGTAGTACTTTTGAGATAATATACAATATTCGTCATTGTATTGGCTTAAATGAAAGGAATCTATGTCAATTTTCAGTTTGAAAATGTCTTTCGTTGACTTCAAAATGTCAATAAGGATCTTATATTTTGGAGCATGTATAGTTAAATAACCATCGCACCTTATTATTGTTAAATTCCCCCACAAATAATGTATTATGCCTTCAAATGATTGTCACTATCACATATCTTTGCAACCTTCATTGTTTTACTCTATTGTTATTATTACTCAAACATAAAAGCTGGAACATGATAACATATTTCTACTATCGTTGTAGTAATTCACAAATATAAGAGTAGTATTTAATTTTCGAGATTTACGATCTTGGGAGTTGTTATGTCTAATGCCTTGTCATCTTAAGATGCAAGTGTAGGTTTGTAAATCGAATCTTTGTAATAATATAACCTGGTTTTCATGTTTGTAAACTAGGTTGCTATAACAATGTATAAGCAAAACTACACAATCCTTTCACAATTGCTAAAAAACATGGTGTATGCATAGCTAGTTTTTCATGTTCTCGTATGCCAAGTTTTGGATTTTCTCGGATGTAGATAAGAACATATCGTGTGGAGAAGTTCAATAAACTTCCAACATATAAAGGACTCATGGATACTAGTGAATTGATTGGTAGAAAACGATTTAATGCTTTATTTGGAACTTGGGAAGCTGCGTGGGGAAAGAAAAGAAAAGGAGAATGAAAACAATTCATTACACTTACTTTCATCATTATATATGGTTGAACTTATATCCAAAGAAAAAGTTTTTTTGGGAACTAATATTTCATTAAGTGAAAATGTTAGTTCCCCACAAAGTCCTCTCTCAAGATAAGGGTGGACCTCACTATTCATGTGAGTAGAAGCTTGTTGAACTAACATTTTCATTCATGGAAAATCAATTTCCTTTTACATTTTCTCTAAATTTACTTTCCTTTTTGTTTCCTTCACCTCAATTATTTGAGTATCGTAAAGAATAATTAAGGTTATTATTGTTGCTTTACATTCCCGATTTATCGTGATGCGTTGACAGCAAGAGATTTTGATCCCGATTCCTTGAGATTTGGATTAACAAAAGTTGTCTCCTCACTAGATTGGGCCATTTAGGAGAGGGCAAAAAGGAAGAGTATACATACATTGTATCATTTGGATTAGGTAGGGCTCTCATTTGTTGCAATTGCTTACATGTTCGGGTTTTGTGACATGGATGTAACTCCTCAAATCTTCACTTCAGATGTCCTCTAATCTCATTTTTTAAATCCATTGTTGTCATGTCCCGAAAATTTGCAAAGAAAACTACGAGTCTCTTACTTTTCCGGTTTTGATTTATCTGAGATGTTAAACACCAGACATACAAGAGATACTTACCTCAAAGAGACCTTTTGGACCCAATCAAAGAGCACCGAGGGGAGCTACATATGATTTAGCTAAAATGATCCTTGGAAGTTGCTTTTGAAAATCTTCCGAACATGCTTTTGAGGATGTAGCGGATTGGGAGAGGAAACATGATTCGTGGTTTGTGTATGCATGCTTTACGTGGAACTTGAAAATTATTGTCAGGCTTTTTTACATTTCAAAATTCATCAAATATTGAGTGAGCTTAAAATCAAATGTTGTAGGCCTTCTATGCTCAATCTAGGGGTATTGGAAGGAATCTATGTATTCAATGTGGTAAGAGTGTGTTCATTGTTTTGAGTTTTCTTAAAGATGGATTGAATCACATACTAAATCTGCATGGCTAGTCTGCTAGAAGCTTATAGCTTATTATTTGGTCTCGAAAGTGTTCTTGACAAAGATCCCTTAATAGTTTGACATTAACTCTTTTTATTAAGATAAGTAAACCTGGTCATATTGGTAAAATCTCTTTTGAAAAGCTTAACAATAAATTGATAACCATCCCTCGGTCATTCATGTTCTCACAGACTCTCATTGCACCACAAAATGAGATACTTTGTGAGATTGTTAATAGTCTCTATTCCAAACACAGAAATAGTCTCATTTGAATTTTTTCAGGTCAATTTGTCAAATCCTACAATTGAAATTATAATGTGAACAAATATATATATATAGACAATCAATTTTTTTATTTCATGCTCAAAAATAATAAAAATCACCCAAAAGGGAGAAAATTGTGAAAAATAGAATTTCAGGTTCTAAACAACAAAACCAGGAAAATATAGGGGTTTAGGAGAGAAAAAGACATCAAACCAATCCATGTGTTTGTCCTAAAAATTCCACACACAAAAAGGTGCACAAATTGTGACATTGCTTAGCTCATTCATGATCTATATGCGGCTCAAATTTCTTAGATAAAATTTTCAATATATATTCATTTGTTCCTTCATTTCATGCATATAGAGAATTGGGTATCTCTATTTTATCTACAACATTATCTCTATTTTAGTTGTTATATGTGAATTGGGTATCAATTTGAAGTATGTGAAACTTTTCTTACTACGCTAAAGTGCTTAAATTGCTTGGGTAAATTTTTGTAGTATAATTTTGTGATGTCCTAGGTGAATCTAAGGTTTGTGGTCTTCTATCCATAAAAATTAGACTTAACCCATTATGGATATATGTTTAGAATTCATGCAAATGCATTGATTGAGCTGCTTTTCCTCGTTGTGTGCCTCGAGATGAGTTCAGAGGATCCAAATCCATATTTGGAAGAATTGTGGCACTCTTCCAATGATGGATTTTGAAATTAAATTCTATCATTTTTGTTTGAGTAAGATTTATGCAAATTGTGAGTATAATAGAAAACTTAAGGCCTCTAAATTCAAATTTAGAGGAATTAGGACATTCCTCCCATAATAATGGACATGTGAAATTGGGCTTGTAAATGGCTATCGTACTTGTAAATCATTTATGGGCCTTAAACCTAAGGGTGAGCATGGTGCGGTTTGGTGCAGTTTGAAGTCCAAACCGCACTCGAAACCGCTTAGGTGCGATTTGAAAAATTAAAACCGTACACGAAACCGCTTGTGATTGATGCGGTTTCAGTTCCAAAACCAATTGAAACAACAAAAAAGTCTAAGCCTTCACTAAAATTTAACATAGAACTTACATCGAACAATTAACTTAGTGACAGAGTCGGCAATGGGAGTAATATCAAGTATAGAACTAAAATTCCTTCGGCCAAACATGTCAAATTCACCATCAAATCATAGAACAGTGAGACACGTAAAATAGTTTTAGTTTATAATAAAGGAATGATGCTTTAAAACTAAAACATACGCTATATAAAACAACGGAGACGATATATTCGATAACAAGTAAGAAGGTTTATCTAGTTCCCCAAAAATTAAAAGTATATATAGAATGAAATTCTATCTTATATATTGCAGGGAGGACTTATAAAATATAATCATAACTATACCTAATTTGAAAAATAATCTATTAGACTATTACTATTATAGCATTGACCTTAACCAATGCATCAAGTGCTCGAACCAATGAATTTGGCCCCTCAGCTATAAGCCCTTCCAACAACGCATCAAACAAATTTGAAATTCCAAAACTCAATTGCTTAATTTTTGACTTTATAACGTATAACAATCTTCTTTCAATTGGTGAAAAAATGACAATGTAAGACTGGATTTTCTCTGAGCGTGTTCAAGTGAAAAGTAACTTTAGAATTTACTAGATATAATACATACATACACACACATGATGCGGTTTTGGTTTTATGCGTGCGGTTTTGGCTAGTAACCAAACCGGAACCGTAAATTTGGTTATTCAAACCACCTAAAACCGCCACATACGCTGGAACCGTTGGTATGGTTTTAATTGGTGCGGTTCGTGTGGTTTTTGGTGCTGTTTCGGTTCCAATTTGGTTACTTGCTCAGCCCTACTTAAACCTATTTGGGTAGACTTTTAACTCTTAAGAATCATATTCAAAGGGTAAAAACTAATTACTTGAAAGGGACTTTTGATGAAACTTAAAATTCACCTTTTAAAATCACACTCTTTTGAAAACTCGCACTAAAGTATAGAAAACAAACTCACTTTTTTTGAAAAACACACTAGAATTTAGAAACCAAAATTACTTTCTTTTGAAAACATACACTAGAGTTTAGAAACCAAACTCACTTTTCTTTGAAAAACACACATTAGAGTTTAGAAATCAAAATCACTTTTTTTTAAACACACACATTAGAGTTTAGAAGGCAAACTCACTTTTCTTTGTAAATCAAACACTCACGAGTTTAGTATTTAAACTCACTTTTTTATAAAAAATCACACTCACGAGTTTAGAATCACATCCAACCAATGCATTACAACCAACCAACACATCACAAGTTTATAACCAATGTATCACAACCAACCAACACATCACATCACATCCAACCAATGCATCACAACCAAGTGGAAGCAAGAAGTTTATCTATATCGTTGAAGAATCTCCATAGTGCAATGGATTCAACTAGGAAGAAGTCTACCAAAAAGTAAAATGTCTCATTAAATTTCTTTGCAGTTAAGGCATTTTTGAGTCTTGAATTGGATTTTTTGTTAATATTTGTCAATAGGCTTAAGCAAGGAATTGTACATGCATATCCACTTTTAAGAACAATATTAAAAAAAATTGGGGCTTGAAGTGGTTTTTTTGTTAATATTGAACAATAGGCTTAACCAAGGATGTATGAAGCTGCTATTATGCATGTCTTTAGGCTATGCCATAACTTCAAATGGATTAATTATAGTTTGTTTATATTTATGGATTAATGTCAGTTTGTTTATGTTCTTTTATACTTATGGATTAATGCCAGTTTGTTTATATGTATGGATTAATGCCAATTAATTTTTTCTTATGGGTTAATGCTAGTTTGTGGCTGAAACCAGTGAATACTTGTGTTAGATTATAACATTCATGCAATGTGTAGTGTTAACGCCAAGATCTTTCTCCACGTCCCAATCACCAAGACGCGTCCAATATCCTGCACAGTTCAACAAGTCAACACCAAAAGCTTGACGGCCTGACCGTCGAGGGATAGCTCCGGCGTGAGAGTCAGTACAGGCGATCACAAGGTCAACAATGGAGAGAAAAATATTATCTAATGCTTGAGAGATAGAATAATAATCATAATGAATGTGTTACTTACCCTCTTATGTGATCTTAGCCCCATGCATACTCCACTCCCGGTTTACCGTGCCACTCATCACTTCCTGACACCTTTTTCCCCACTTCCGGTCATTTCAGCCGAAAGTAAGCAGCCCACTTCCACACCTGCTGCCATGCATTTCAACCGCCGGTCATCTGAGTCCCATCCTCATTAATGCCATGCAGAAAGGTGGCCAACACAATAGTCAACTGTCACTTGGTATAATGATTACTGGTCAAAGTTGGGTTAAGTGACAATTTGTATAATGGGTCAATTCAATGACTAAGCCCAAATAATGGAAATGACCCAAGTGACCGGATCCAACCGAAAGAACCCAATGAAATGATCAAGTAACTGGGCCCAAACCATTCGGACCAACCAGACTTAAAGATAACATGATCCAAGGAGGAGCCCTTTAAGTCCCGCCCAATAAGGAAAAGGATTATGGCCAAAGATTACCCCCTAGTCTTATATTAAACAGGGTGTTTAATGAAAGACTATAAATATTATAGGCCCAGGACATAACAAACTATGATAAGATCCAAAGTGAAACTCACCAAAGTCCATCAAAATCGGTCCAAATTGATATCAGGAATAGAAGTGGGAAGCCCAATAGACGCAAGCCCACATAGGTGAAGATATTTTGATCTAAAAATGGACGAAACCTCTTCTCATTCATCATCATTGCAGTGAATTAAATGTGCCGCTCTCAATTACCGTGGTAATCACAAGATAAAAGGTAAACTTTACCAATTTCGACGGCTTTTTACTCGCTAATTTGAAATTTGAACCTTTGAGCTTTCTCCTCCTCTCGTAAACTTCTTTCTCTCGCTTCACAAAATCTTAACAATGGTGACCGTAACCTCTAGCCAAAATCCCCCCTTCGCAACTCCCCGTCAAGATCGCTCCTCCCAACCCAAACCCTAACCAAGAGGGTTCAAGTTCCAACCCCAATCAACAACCCATGGGGGAAATCCTTCTCCGATCCCTCCGCCTCAGACTTCTTCAAGGATCGGGGAACAGTTCCCCATGCCAACATCCGCTCCTCACCACGGACCGAGATACGATGCTCAGGACTCGTTATCGATTCCCGACACATGTACGTTATAAGGCCCCCGTTCCCGAAGAGCGATGTATCAAATGACCGGACGGTTGGGTCGCCATGCCCGCCACTTTTCCGGAAAAGGGGTTCGCCTTACCTCTCCATGTTTTTATTGTTACCTCCTAGGGTTCATAGAGTGGGCTTCACCAGATTAGTGCCCAACTCCTACATCCACATCCCGGCATTTATTGCTTTCCGCCATGAACTAGTGGATTGCTCCTCTCTGCTGACATCTTCTTCACCCTCTTCTCTCACGGTAGGTCTCGAGAACGAGGCTTCAAAATGTTGAGCAAGTTAGCCTCCCCGACCCAACACCAAAGTTCGAGAGAGATCCTCGATAGATACCCCTTCCAAAGAACAAGGGTTGGCATGAGAAGTGGTTTTTCATCACGGACCCAGATCTCTCTCTTCCAGCCGGACTACCTCGACCGGGTCTCTCGCCGACTTTGGAGACATATCCAAGGATGGGTGAGGAGATGGGCAGACTTTTTTGAAGAAGATTCCTCCAAAAGAATGGAGTTTCACACTTCTGACCAAACAAGCCTGGCTATATGACCACAAATGTAAGTTTCAAATAACTTTGTAACATAATTTCTGAGATATATAAGTGATACAGGTTCTGATACATGGGTTTTTGCAGTGTCTCTGATCAAACCGACTCCCCTGGAGGTGAGAGACCTGGAAGATTTTTTAGCAGGGATGAATGCAGATGCAAGTGAAGAGCATCCGGCCGAAGAATCTTCCCAGGTTAATCCCCCTACCACCGATCCACCAACTTCTTCCCTTCAAACTGATGAACCTCAAACTGACGAACCCAACATACCCGAAGAAAACCTCAGACCTCGCCGAAGAAAAAGATCCGCCAAACGATCCAAATCCACCCAACCAGAAACAAACCCTGAAAGTGACCCTGAAACACTTCCCGAAGCAACCCCCCAAACAACCTTCTCAACCGACCCCAATCCTCCAACTTCTGAACCTACCCCGGTGAGGAGGAGCCTACTTGATATTCCTTTGCACGACGGCTAAGGTCCTTCGTAAAGAAAATAAGAACCAAGATAACCCCCCGATCGCCAAGAGCTCCGAAGTTCCCACCTCTTCTATTGTCACTCCTCCGACCACGCCCACGTAAATTCATGTGTGCCTCGACGATGAACCGACCGGTCCAATCCCCACTCCATCCCTAAAAAAGAAAACATCCATCGACATACCCACCCCGGTTCATCTTTCTCGCACCTTCGCCAACCCCCGAACGCACCCCGCCCGATCCCCTCTCCCAAAACCATACACGTGGACTCCTCACCAGTTCACGATGAACCTCCGCCTTCTCCTCCAAGACAACCAAATACCGAATTCCAACAGGACGCCATGGCCTCCCCAACAATGTGGCCCCGATTAAATGCCCATTTTCCCTTCCAACTGTTCAACACCTTTGTTCGTGAAACCGACGATCATCGGTTCGGGAACAGTTCGAATGGGGATCTACTCAGCGAAGGCATGAGCTACTTGGCGAAGGTAAACGATTCTCCCCTTTATCTCCGATTTTATCTTCATACTTATATATCTGAAAACTGATCAAATAATATTGGAAACACATAGGCCAATGCTGTGTTCGGGCGTCTTCGTCCGAGGTCCCTCGAAGCCGAATCTGAGGAAGAGGCCCTGAGGAAGGAGAATGTCCTTCTGAAGTCTGCCTTGGCTAAAGAGAAGACTCAACGTGAATGCCTTCTTCATACAAATGAAGGTCTTCAAAAAGAGTTAGCCCAAGCCAAAGGAGATGTGAAGGCCTCCAATGAAGAACTAAAGTCGACCAAAGCACAAAGACGAGGAGATCGCCAAAAGAATGTCGACTTGGTTCGAGGAGCGAGATAAGGATGAAGAAGATCGAGGAGTTAAAGGTCGATGCTAAAGATCCCGACCAAGACCATCCATAAACCGGAGGAGGCAGAGACTCACCACACGAATAAAGCGGCTCAAACTCAAGAAGAAATCCGAGAACTCAAGGCTCTTTTCGGGACCTTGGGCTCTTTTAACCCAACGACCTTCGCAAACAAATATATGAAGAGTAATTTTAACTCCTGGACGAAATAAATGGGGAAATAATGAAGATATATTCCGAGAGTTACGAGCTCTGCCGAAGTCGTGGCAAGGAGAAGTCGTCTCGTACCAACCCGGATCCATCCTTACTCGATTCTTCGAACGACGAAGATGTGCCCGAGGTCGATGTTCCTGCTTTTTGTTTTTTCTTTCTTTAATTTATAAGATTTGTAAAAATTATCTAATATTGTAATTAGATTATATATTAATGAAAATGGCTTCATTCCTTATGACTTTCAGATATTTATTTTCCGCCAATACTCCAATATTTATTTAAGTGAAAAGATGCACAAACTCCTTCACGGGTCGAACCCGAATCGTTAAGTAACAACTAAATATGTCATATAATGAGATAAGATGAAGTTAAAGAACGAAGCTTCCTTAACTCAACACTTAGAAAAAATTTAGGTAATAAAGTAAAGGGATACTTATTAGTTACAAGTGTGTGAGATCGATTCGCTTTTAGGAATTTGTATACCCCTAAAGGCCTAATAAAACCAAGAGATGACATTTGCCTACCACGAAGGGCCCGATAAAGTTTAAAGATGACACTTGCTTACCCCAAGGGCCCCGAAGGTCAAGGTCTAATGACCACCGCCAAGAGGTCGCCATCGAATGGCCAAACGAGTCCACCCGAACCTCCTAACACCAATGACGTTTGCCTACCATTAAGGGCCCGATAAACTCATAAGGACCACTCGCCGAAAAGGTCGCCATCGAATGGCCAATGAGTCCACCCGAACCTCCTAACACCAATGACGTTTGCTATCACCACGGGCCCGACAAACTCATAAGGACCACCGCCGAAAAAGGTCGCCATCGAATGGCCGCCGAGTCCACCGAACCTCCTAACACCAATGACGTTTGCCTACCACGAAGGGCCCGATAAACTCATAAGGACCACTCGCCAAAAGGTCGCCATCGAATGGCCAACGAGTCCACCCGAACCTCCTAACACCAATGACGCTTTGTTTACCACGAAGGGCCTGACAAACTCATAAGGACCACCTGCCAAAAAGGCTGCCATCGAATGGCCAGCGAGTCCACCCGAACCTCCTAACACCAATGAATTGATCAGCAACGAAGACAAGATTTGTTCGAGAAAAAAGGGAACATTTATTGATGATGACATAAATATTTATAGACTTCCAATGTACTGACATCATTTTTACTGAAAGTACTTCCTAAACCTGCCAGCGTGCCAAGTATTCTTAATTGCTGACCCATCTAATGCTTTCAATCGATAAGTTCCCGGCTTCGGCACTTCAGTGATTTCATACGGTCCTTCCCAGTTTGGCATTAGCTTTCCCAGATTCTGAGGTGTAGATGCTTCGGCTTCTCTGAGGATAAAATCTCCTACTTAACCTTCAAACTTTACCCCTTATTATAATGCTTGGCCACTCTTCACCGATAGTCGCTAACTGATTAAATTTGTTTTCTTACTTCCTCAAGCAAATCAAGGTTGGCCTTAAGCCCTTCCTCATCAGAGATCTCTCTCGAATTGGTCGACCAAGACTTGAGATCCAATTTCAACTAGGACTAAGGCATCGCACTATAGGCCGCCTAAAAGGTGAATCCCGTCAGTAGTCCCTGAGTAGTTCGATAAGCCCATAACACGCTAAGTAGCTCCTCCGCCATCTCGCCTTTCGCTTCATTCAATCAAGGCTTGATCCCATTCAAGCAATCAGCTCATTGGTCACTTAACTTGTCCATTCGATCGTGGATGAGCCACTAAAGTCTTTATGTGGTCAATCTCATTCTTTCAAAAATGCTTCAAATTTCGATCCCACAAACCCGACGTCCATTTATCGATATTACCACCTTAGGAATCCTCAAACGAAATACTACCGATTCTTTCAAAATTTCAAGCATTCCTGTTCGTTATTAACCTAAGTGGTTTTGCTTCTACCCACTTGGTCATATAGTCGATGGCAACTATAACAAAGTCGACTTGACCTTTTTTGCCTTGTAGAGTGGACCCAAAGATATCAACCCCCGTGACAAATAAGGGTATAGAAGATAAGATCGAGTATAGCTCTTCCGTATCGATGTGGGATCGGACCGTTGAGTTGACACTTCTCGCACTTTTTGACGATTCACCGCTTCTTCAAGATGGTAGGCCAAGAAGTATCCTTGTCAAGTACTTTATAAAGCTAATGACTTAGCCGCCATATACGGTCGCCACAGATACCTTCATGTACTTCCAAGAGCATATTCACTTCGGATGGAGTCGCATTTCAAGAGTGGAGATGAGAAAGCTCTTCTAATAGATCCCCATCAATCGTAACAAAATTAGCACTTTTATACTTGATTTTCTTGGCAGCATCCGATCCAAGGTAAGACGCCATCTCGCGAGATACTCTATATATGGAGTCAACCAAATAGCTGTTTGGTCAATGCACATTACCGATTCATAATGGACACTAGGATGTTGCAAAGTTTCTAAATAAACCGACCCATCAAAGACGTTAACATCCGTAGTGGCTAATTTGGAGAGTGCATCAAGAATTGAATTGTTATTACGCCGACCCTCAAACTCGTAGGATTGGAAATCTTTGAAGTTGTTCTTCAATTTCGTTAGATATTTGATCATTTTGGGCCTCGAGCTTCAGATTCCCGTAAAGTTGCTTAACGACTAACCGAGAATCATCAAGATGATTATTTTTGCACTTCAAGACTTTTTGCCACCAGAACCTCGCAAGTACCGCTTCATACTCTTCGCTTCGTTGTTTGTTGCTTTGAATCAAATCGATGACTGTCAGACCTTGAATCCTCCGGACTCGTTAGAATAATCCTGCTCCATCGACGTCCGTGGTAGAAGACCCATCTCGCATACAAATAAGGCCCATTTAACTCTTCGTCATTGAAGAATTACAATCGCTTCGTCTGATCCTTCAATCCTTCTTTCGCCACAACTTCATCGCCTTTAAAACGAAAGCATTCAACAATAAAATCAGCCAAGGCTTGCCCTTTGATGGCGGTTCGGGGATGATATTCAATGAAAAATTGGGACAACTCCATCGTCCATGCAATTTAATCTCCCCGATACTCAAAGTTTGCCCATAATCTTCTTTAAAGGTCGATTCAGATATACTATTACCAATCTACCCCGAAGTATTGCTTAAGCTTTCGACTAGCGCTTATTAAAGCAAAAACAAACTTTTCAATGTTCGGCACCTTGTTTCAAAGATCCCAAGGACATGGCTTACATAATAAACCGGTGTCAAGCATTTCAACTTCACGCACCAAAACCGCTCCTCCCATCGCCAACGAACTAGTCGCTAAGTACAAATATAAGGGTTCAGCAGAGCGGGCTTCACCAACAAAGGCGTCAAGATAAGTAGGACTTGATGCTGCTCGAAGGCGCCCTCACACTCAAGTCCATTCAAACGCTCTTTGCATTCTTCTACCCTTTCAATGTATCAAAGAATCGGTAGACATCTTTTTCCGACTTGGACATGAACCTCCTTAAAGTCGAAATCCTTCCAATGACGTTGAATATCTTTAAATGACCGAGGAGTCTTTATGTTCGTGGATCGTGAATCTTTTTCTCGATTGGCCTCAATTCTCTCTCTCGATCGACAAGATAACCCAAAAATTTGCTGCACCCTTAGATCAAGGTGCACTTAGTGGGGTTCAATCTCAAATTGGGTCGATTTAATCGTTCGAAAGCATTCTTCTAAATCATCTAGATGTTTATGCACCAACATGCTTTTGACAATCATGTCATCTACGACACCTCCACATTCCCGCCCAAATTGATATCTCAAAACACGGTTCATCATCCTCGGTATGTGGGCTCTGCAGATTGATGAGGCCGAAAGTCATTTTCTTATAGTATATACCGAACGATGCGTAATGAACGCCGCCTTCTCAGATATCCTCCTCGCACATAGAAATTTGATGATATCCAAAGAATGCGCCCATGAAACTTAACAAAGCATACCCAAGTGGCATCGATAAGTTGGTCGATGGGGGGTAGAGGGTAGAAATCCTTCTGACAAGCCTTATTTAGGTCGTTGTAGTCGATGCAGACTCGCCATTTACCATTTTGCTTCGCATCAAAGACCACATTCGCCATCCATGTGGGTAGTCAATCTCAAGATGAAGTCACCGCCAACAGCTTTTGCAATCTCTTCATCAATTATTCACCGACGCTCAAAAAGCGAAAATCCTCCTCTTCGCTTGACCGGCTTCTTTTCGACGGATCTACCTCCAAATTGATGCTCAGCCGATATCCCTCGCTTACTCCCGGCATATCCCGAGGCTCCCATGCGAAAAATATCAACATAGCATTGCAGAGCTCCATGAGGTTAAATGGAGAGGTTCCGCAGACCAACCTATTTTCACCGCCTTGTTCTCCTCGCCCGGAATGAGCTCTATCTCCTCCGCTTTTTTCACCGGCATGACTAATGGTTCGGAACTACTATCCGTGAAGGGTTCGATCTCTATCGCCATAGTCCACTTCTGCTTCGATACTCCCACTCCTCAAGTGATCACGCTGCTTCTATAACACCTTTCGCCGATCCAAAACCTCCTTTCACCTCACCGACCCCATGAGCCGTAGGAAATTTGATTTTGAAATGAGGAATAGAGGTCACATTTAAAGCAATTAAAAAGGTGCCTTCCCAAAAAATAGCATTATGTTAGAATCTACACGCACAACATAAAATTTGCAAATAATTTCTACCGTTGGGGGCCGTCTCAAGATGATCGGCAGTTCAATGGTTCCACCACCTCGACCGGTCGTTATTAAAACCATATAAAGGAGCCTCCCGTCCTATCTCCATCTTTCGCCCATCTAAGTGCATCCTCCGATAAGCGTGGGCATATGTAATATCTCAGTAAAACCCATTATCTACCATCATCCGCTTTATATCCACCGAACCCACTTCAGGCAACAAGACCAATGATGCCCTCGTATGTTCGATGACTTTCAAGGGTAATCTTCATCAAGAAAAAGAGATTACCAGATTGAATAAGGTCTGTCCGCTACCGGAGGGTACCGCCATCGACATGACCGAATCCAAGTAGCTTTTTGCCGCTTTTTCCAACGAATTTGCTGTAAGTACCCCAAAGGATGACATCTACCACACGTGCTTGCAGCAGTCGCTCCCGAGCCGGCAACACTTTCACGAATCGGGTTGAGCTACGAGAACAGCCCTCCGTCTCCGCCATTGTTGATTAGTTTCGCGCACCACATATCGAATCAAAGCCCCGCTTTGTACCTTTCTTTCAATAAAGTCCTTCAAACTAGCATACTGTTTCAGATCACGACCAAGCTTGATGGTAATCACAATACTTACGAGAATTTCTTTTCCGGGCTTAATGTTATCTCGAGGTGGTTCAAAATAGGTTGATTCTTAATTTGATCCAAGATAATAACTGGCTCGTGTGTGTTAAGCAGGCGTGTACGACGCCCTATTCACTCTTTCACTGGAGCGGATTTAACGCCCTCCACCCCTGTCTCCAATTGTTATACTTTTTTCGACTTCGCCCGTAGCGGTCTTTATTACCTTCATTCTTTTCTCCGGTCTCTATCGGTTTTATCCCGATCCGTCTCCTCTGTTTCATCCAAGCAGGACGTTTGAGGTCGTCCATGGCTTCCTCCACCACGATATAACCTTCACTTTGTCAAAGGCCTCAACGAGATTCTTCTGGTGATGAAACATTAACTTCTTCACTAACTTCTCCGATTTGACCAGATCTAACCCATTCAAACAAATTCCAACGGCTTGTAGATCGTTTCAGTCTGGCTACTTGGCCGATCGCTTCACGGAACCTCTTCACATATCGCCCAAAGACTCATTCAAAACCGTCGAACTCGAGCCAACGAACCAATTGGTTTTTCCCTTCTTTATCGCTTCCCGAAGCGAGCATGAAATTTATCGCATATATTCCGCCAAGATGAAATTGAATCCGGGGCAAAGTCCCCATCCACCGCCGCATCCTTTTCGAAAGTGTTGTGACAAAAGTATGACACTTTAGCAAAGATCGCTAAAGTCATAATAATCCATCGGCCGAATCGACGCCTCGATGTGGGGTCATAGGATCCCCGATCCATCATAACTCTCGATATGGGGCAACTTGGTGGGGTCATTTTTTCTTTAAGAATCTCCGCGGAAAAAAGGGATGCCTTCTTTCCAAGTATTCTTCGCTTTTTGTACTTCTAAGTAAACCGCTCAAGTTCTTTTAACTCTTTGACCAGATACTCTACACCTTCCGTCGAGATGATGCTTCTTTCCGGTGACTCCTTCCTCCTCCGAGTAGACCGGTTTCTTATAATAGAGCCTTCAATTCTAGAAGGGCTTCTTCGATGACGAAAGTGTCCACAGGTGGTGTACCCTCAAGAGACTTCTGGAGTACGATCTCTAGATATGCTTCGCCTTTGAGCTCCTGCACTAAGGCGAGAATGTGCAACAACAAGGGCTTTCTTTGTGGTTTTAAGAGTATGATCTCCGGATCGACCTCTTCGTTTTCTCTCCGACCGCCTCCTTAGAATCGACAGGTGATGTACCCTCCTCGATCTTTGAGGAGTAGGGCTTCGGATCTTCTTTTTTCTCGATTTTGGCCTCGAGACTCTCGGCCCCGAATGAATGTGTTCTTTCCCACACTTTGTCCTCGCTCTTCTGGACCGATTATAACCGAGCTCTTCGCTCTCAACTCGCCGCCATCCGGGCCATCCGCTTCATTTATATCCCGTCGTTGCTTCACGAAAGTACTTCCATAGCTCTATCCGCCTCATCCGCCATTTTAGCCACCGTGAAGCTTTTTTTCATCCTGGTCCTCTCAGATCGAGTTCAGCGGAAGTGCCTTCTACTCGCTTCCGACCGCGGGCTGACGCTTTATCCATCGGGAAGACTAGCCCACGCTTAGCCTTACCCACCGCCTTCGATCGAAAATCTTCAAGGGATCGCTTTGACGCCTGTCTTAGCATGAACACTTATCACGGCCCCAAACGATCCTCGATAGACACTCGTGGTGTCGATTCACCGGCAAATTTCTACCGCTCTTCTTGTGTAGGTGTTCTACTCTTCACCATGAATATCGACGTAGAATAAAACACAACTGTGATTGAAAAATACCAGTCACTAGAACTCACCTCCTTCTAGCGCCAATGTTAACGCCAAGATCTTTCTCCACGCCCAATCACCAAGACGCGGCCCAATATCCCGCATATTCAACAAGTCAACACAAAAGCTTGATGGCACGGACGAGGTCGAGGATAGCTCGGCGTGAGAGTCAAGTCGATCACGATCACAAGGTCAACAATGGAGAGAAAATATTATCTAATGCCCGAGAGATAGAATAATAATCATAATGAATGTGTTATTTACCCTCTTATGTGATCTTAGCCCCACGATACTCCACTCCCGGGTTCGTGCCACTCATCATCACTTCGACACCTTTTTCCCCACTTAGGTCATTTTTCAAAGAAAAAGCAATACACTTCCACACCGCCGCCTTCGCTTTTCCACCGTCGATCGTCATTCGAGTCCCATCCTCATTAATGCCATGCAGAAGGTGGGTCGACACAATAGTCAATTATCGGCAGTATAAATCAAGATGGAAAAAATAATGATTGATGTTAGACATTTATTATTAGCTCTTTGTTGTCTAAGTTGTGCTTTGAGTTGATTGTTCCTTCTCAAAAGTCAGAGTATGATCTACATAGCTTTGTCTCCAATTGGAGGGTCCAACCAAATAAAGAAGCCGCAACTATTCAACTAGATTAATATGATAGATTTATGAGGTGAAGAGAAATGACAGTCCAAACAAGGATTTAAAAGGTAAAAGGTGTAGCACTTACCCTTGGTTCTCCAGCTATAGAACCTTCGATCGGGATTTGTTTCAGTCCACGAAGTGAGGACGATGGACCTCCTACCGCAATAACAAGGCATGTCCAGGATTTCTCTCTTCTACCTTTCTTATCTCTATTTTTTTCTCAGTTAAGTCTGTTAGATACAAGGGAGAGGGTGGTTTATATAAGGTGTCTGAGGTTGCATTTTGGAGGAAAGAAGTTAATTTTCCCTCATTTTTCTTTCAATTTGTGTGTTAAACCTAATATACCCCTCACGGCTTAATAGTTTGAAGGCTGGAATTTGATGGGGTGGGTTTTTTTAGTTCGAAGATGATTTAAGCTAAAAAAAAGAGTTAGAGGAAAGTATTCATAAAAAAATTGTAAATAAGAGGGTTAGATTTGCATTTCAGTCGGATATTATTAACTATCTATTAACATATTTTGATCATTAGTAATATAGTTATTAAGATTAAATAATTGGTGTATCAGTTAGAATTGAAGACACTATCTAATGGGGGGAGCCAAATCCAAGGAAAGGTGAATTGAAATCTCTATTATTTTTCCAACATGGCTCGTGAGTGGTAAGTAATAAGAAAATAATCTCTCCGTTCCATAATAAACGTCCTAATTTGAGTTTCATGGTCAATTTGACTATTTTTAAATTTATTAATTAAAAATATTTATATAACATTTTCAAATTCTGAAACTTGACACTAATAGTAAATTCTCCGTAGTATATTATGATCATAATCACTTGGTGTATATTTTGATTTTTTTAAAAAATTTATTAATTTTAAAAATGGTCAATTTGACCATGAAAGTCAAATTACAACGCTTATTATGAGGAGGGAGTAATATTTTTTATAAATGAAATTAGAAGGAAGATAATGAAAGAGATAACCTCGCAATCTCTGCTAAAAAGAAATGGAAACAATATACGGAGGGTGTATTTAATAAATACTTTTAAATACTTTTTTAAGTGACATACTTTTGTAGTTTGTGGATTTTAAAGACTTTTAAAATTACTTTTAAAGACTCCATGAAATAAGTGACATATTTTTATAGACTTTTTACCAAGACTTTAATAGACTTTTGTATACTTCTAATATATCTTGCAGCTTATATTAATTGTTAAAAAGTCAACAAAGATCTTATATTTTAGATGAATCGAGTACGATATTAAATAATATTAAAATATATTGACAATGTCACAACTTAATTTGAAATAAAAGGCATTGTTGAAGTTGAATTATTAGATCATACCCAGTCTATTACAAGAAAATGTCATATTTCATAATTTTATATTTCATAAAAAAGTCATTTTCTACTAACAATAATATAAAATAACAATATCGATTTTAAAATTGTTCATTGTCTTTTTCATATCAAGTCATTATTACTAAACTAACAATTTATAATTTTCAACGAATAACAAAATTAACAAATTTATTACATTTAAAAATAAACATAAAACAAAATACATCTTTAATACTTACAAATATAATAAATGAAATTTTTTTATGGGAGAGAAGAAATATAAAATGATATTAAAATATTTGTTATCTCTATTTATACCATTAGTTCTATTTGAAACCCTTAACGCTAATCTCTCTTTTTAACCCTTCCTCCTTTTTTCTCTCTCTCACCTGTTATAATAGCTATATTTCCTTTTGGGATTTTTATTTTGAGAGGACTGAGGTAGAGAGAGAGAGAGAAAGTGAGAAAGGTATATATATTTTGTTTTTTTTTCTCTTCTTTGTTTGATCTACTCTATCTCTTTCTTCTTTGTTCATCTTCTTCCTTTCTCAAATATTTAGAAGTCTTTGAAAGTCTTTAGAGATGAGGTCAGACTTTGAATATGAGTATCTCTTTTTCTAAAGTCTGTCAAACTAACATTTGATAGAAATCTAAAAAATCTATGACTTTTTGAATACCAAAATACTTTTATAGACTTTGCAAAAGTCTCAATTCAATATCACTTAATTTTTTTAAAGTCCTAACATTACAAAAGTCTTAATAAATACAACCAAATAAATTTTTATAAACTTATTTAAATAGACCCCAAACTATATAAAATTACTTATTTAGTACAAATATAGTCTATTGTGAGAAGATTATATACAAACAGATATAAGAGAAAGAAGAAAGTGAAACAGGAAGAAAAAGTGATACTGTATACTCCCAAGGCATGAGCTATATGTACTTTGTAAATTCCCCCTCCCCCCAGAAGGCCGACAGTCCAAGCTAGATCCACCTCTGCTTTTTTGCATGTAGAAGAGGTGTTTAAGTTTAATCAACTTGCTCACTTCTAAGTATCCTATGAAAACTCTATGCTTCCATTACAGATCGATTATTCAATTTTCCAAGATACGCGCACCAGTTATCACTGTAAGCTCGCCGAAAAGATGGCCGGAGACGGCGCATCCAAATCGGAGTTGCAACGCGCCCTGCGCGCTTCTTTTCTTTGGATAAGGTTCCCCTTTCTCTGTAGTGCGGACCTGAATTACAGTTCGTGCAGTTATAGTTTGGTAAATTTACAGTTCGTGCAATTCGGGTCGGAGCTCCATTTTGGGACAAGTTTTCTGGTTACCTCAGGTTATATGGGTTCCTGCGGTATATGAATTTTTCCTGTTGCTTATTAAGATTTTGCTCCTTCTTGTTCGCGGTTTCTTCTGGTTCGTTTGGCAATTGGCAGTCAGAGAAGCGTAATGTATGAATTAAGGAAATTCAAATCAATGAATCGAGTCTTATAAATGATATTATTATCTGTGAAAAATTATGCACTCATGGAAATAGCATCGCAATACAAGCTCTAGACCTCCAACAATTCGAGGTAGGTATCTTTATTAGCAATTTGGGCTTTGGCTATGGCTTATTAGCTGGTGAAACTATATTTGTACTACTAAAAATATGTGCTCGGACTCGTGGCCCAGAGGTTGGATCATATCTTTTCTAACCTCCCCATGTTGGTTTCACCAGATCCATCTAAGTCAGTCCCTATCTCTATCTGTTGCTCCCACTATATTCAATCAAATTTATACATACATTCCTTGCTTATTGGATAAATTATAAATTCTTCTTTTAGTTTTTTAGAGTAGTAGGTGTTTGGGGGGAAATTTATGGAAAATTTTGCGCTAATGGAAATAGCATCGCAATACAAGCTGTTAACAGTACTAGACCCAACAGTAAAAGTATTGAAGTCACTTAAAACTATATATCTAGTTCAGTTTATTAGAGTAGGAGTTATATTTCGTTTGTAGATCATTTTAAATAGTAATGCTATGTTTGGATTGAAGGAATGAAGGTGGGAATGGAAAATTTGTGTTTGATTGTTCCATCGGAATGGAATAAATTATTCTCATTCCTACCAAATTTGTCAATTTTTTACTTGGGTGAGGGTATGGAATGACTGGAATGAACGCCCAATTACCTTAAAGTAATGGTATGCTTCATTTTGTGGTCATTTTATGTTTGTACTTTGTGAGTTTCAGTTGTAGTTGAAACTGAGACTGTTTGTGGTTGTTTGAATTTTGCAGTGAGAGTTGATTTTTTAATTATCTCGGTTAAAGTTCAATTCTTTCACCTATTATTTAGCCACCGTTGATATCTATTGATCCATTTTTTCATATGTTTGGGGTTTAACGATCTTATTATAGGTGTTTCTTTTGAAAATATTGATCCATCATCTTCACATGCAACACTGGTAGATCCATCAAACTTCTCATGCCATTGCTTAGGCGCTTGTTTCAAACCATACAAAGATTTCATTAATTTTCACACCTTATATTCTTGTCATTTAGCCTCAAAACCTTCAAGTTGCTTCATATATATCTCTTCTTCTAAATCTCCATTTAAAAAATCGATTTTGACATCCATTTGATGTATCGCTAAGGTTGTGTATAGATGCTAGAGCTAACTAAGTTCTACTTGTAGTAATTCTAGTAACTAGAGAAAAAGTTTCAAAGTAATCAATTCATTCTTTTTGTGTAAAACCTTTAGCTACTAGTCTAGCTTTGTATTTATCATAACTAGAGAAAAAGTATCAAAGTAACCAATTCCTTCTTTGTGTAAAACCTTTAGCTACTAGTCTAGCTTTGTATTTATCATAACTAGAGAAAAAGTATCAAAGTAATCAATTCTTTCTTTTTGTGTAAAACCTTTAGCTACTAGTCTAGCTTTGTATTTATCAATTCTCCCATCTGGTTTGAGTTTCTTCCTAACACCCATTTACAACCTATTGGTTTATCTCCCGGAGGTAAATTAGACAACACTCGAGTATTATTTTGTAAAATTGTCTCATATTCATCATTTATAGCTTCTTTCCAAAATGGAGCATCTAAAGATAACATACCTTCTTTGTAAGTCTTAGGTTCACCTTCAACTAAGAATGTAAAGAAACTTTTTAAATTCTTTTTTATTCTCTTCCTCTTTGACTTCTTCTAAGTTCCATAGGAGACTCTTGTTCAATGCCTATGCTACTCCTAGTTATGGAAATCTTTCACTATCATGGTTTTCAAACTCGGATCGAACTGGCGGTCGAACTGGTAAAAATCGGAACCAGTTTGCCCTCTGGTCCGGTTTGAAGCAATGACCCATTTTAGCCCAAAAACAGTTCAAACCAAGAAGAAGCTGGTTGTTGAATCGCTTAACCCAAATGAATTGGACCGGTTCTCTACTTAAATAGAAGTGAAAAAAAAATAGGGTTTCACCGCTTTGACCCTTGGTCTTGATTTCTGCGCTTTAGCTTCTTTAGCCTTGAGAGTTGTTTCACCTTGACTCTTTTAAATTGGCCATCGCCTTCATTTATCTCTCTCACGGCTCACCAATCACCACCAAATACCATCATCATCATCATCTCTCTCACATGTCACACAACCTACAGTGACCTAACCAATGCTGCCAACTTGCCTAGTGACTCGTGCCCCTTGTGTTCTCTATGCCACTAAGTTGAAGCAATTTCATGTCTTACTTCCAAATTCTAAAGTCTCTAAACTATTTTCTTGCAATAGTCCCCTCTTCGCTATATAATATCCTCCACATCTATTACATACTTTGTAGCTTGTACTATTTGGAATTAGTTCATTAATCTTTTTATTCTGAATCAATTGGAATGAATCACAAATTCAGAGCAATTGGTGACTTGACTCTATGTAATGTGTTTTCATTCCTCTTCTTTTTATTATAACATAACTAAAGTGATTCATCACTTTATTTGGTCAAATTGTTTTGCGTGTTTGTGCATTTTGCTAGACCCCATGTTTCTTTTTTTTGGATGCCTCTTTTGGATGATCAATTAGTGTTTGTTATGACATCAGGGTGGATGGATCAAGGCAGCCTATGCTCACTCTTTTTTTATAGGTAAACTTAAGGGCGTAATTTGTAAGTTAGTAAACTCAAGGGGCGGATTAATAAAAAAGTTAAACTCAAGAGAGGCGATTTGGACGTAAGAGTGAGTTATATAAGAGAGGGTTAGAGGGACAATCGGACGAGAGCTCAGAGCTCTTCTTCGGACTTCTCGCCTTCACTACTTTGCCAACAATTTCTCCTCTTCTCACCGCGACCTCGTCTCCTCTTCTCATTTGGTCTCTCCTCGCCCTTTGGCCTTTGCGCATATGAGATTTTGAAGGTAAAAATTTAGGGATTTTTATTTGGTAATTTAAATTTTGTAATTTGTTTGAATTTGTTGTTGGTTGTGGACTTGGGGAGTTGGGGTTAAACCCAATTCAATTTATTTGATATATTTGTTGTATTGGACTTGAGGTAGCTAATTAAGGTTTTTTGGTTTGATAATTTTTTAATTATTAGGGCTTTCTTCTTTTTCTTTTTTTTTTTATTTTATATTAATTTTTTAACATTGAATATTTTCCCCAAACAATTTTTATCATTATATATATATATATATATATATATATAGTTCTGATTTCTTGCTTCATATGTATTTGTGTTGCTTTTATGGGTATATTCATGAAGTTTTTGCAATTGGGTGAATTAGAAATTGCTTTAATTTTATGTACAAGGCTTATGGATCTTTTGATATTTGATGATTGTGGAATTTAGTGATGCACCAACACACCATTATCTTAATGTTATATTATACTCTTCTTTGCTTTGAGAGCTCAAGCATAAATGGTATTCTAGATGCATAGGTTTATCCTGTTCTATTAAATTTTGGAAGTTTTTTGTGTATGTATGTTTATATGCTGACTGGAGGACTCGGAACTAGATAGTTAATTTGTTTTATGAATTGTAGACTGTATTTTTTTAATACGAAATATTTTCAGGAATATTATTAAAACCACTCTCCGAAATCAAATGGGCGATAAATGGTTGAGTGATTGTTTGGTTCCTTACATTGAAAATGATGTATTTGAAACTATTGATAATGAAGCTATCTTAGAACATTTTCAAGCTATGGGGTCTAGGAGAATAACATTGTAATTTGTTAACATTATTATGATTAGTTCAAATTTTCTTTATTTAACTTCAACAAAAAAATTAATTAAATCCGCCCCTGCTGAGATTTATTCCTGGATTCGCCCCTGATGACATCTAAAGTAATTTACCTGTATACATAAAGTTATGGGGTTTCGTGAGATTTGGTAGTTTGTGGTTTCTTTTAGTTTTCACCTTCATGATTTATTTGGAATTAGTTCATAATTTGTAATTTGTACTATTTGGAATTAGTTCATAAATCTTGTTGTGACTTTTTCTAGATTTGAGTAGTTGACATGTCATCATCGGGCTATTATTCAACCGCGCAATCACAAGCATCTACAAATACAAGGGGAAAGACGGATGTTGCATGGAATCATTGTAGTGAAGGGCGAGTTGCAGTTGGTAAAAGAATTCTTACTTGTTTATATTGTCAAAAAGCAGTTAAGGGTGGTGGCATTAATAGAATAAAACAACATCTTGCCGGGAAAAAGGATGAGGTTGGCCCTTGTAAGAGAGTTCCTCCGGGTGTAAAACATGAAATGGAACAATCCTTAAAAAAAATTGAACAAAACAAAAAAGAAAAAGTTGACATGCGTTCATTTGATGATCCATATGAAAAACATGAGGGGGATGATGTAGAAGTTGAAGAGATTATTCGTCAATCTTCATCTAATAATGTTGTGAGTGGTAGTCCTTAACCAAGGGGAAAGAAAAAAAACCAAGTAACTTCTTTACTTCAAAGGCCAACCTGAGAAACAACCTACTATAAAAAGTGCTATGGCTGGTAAAGAAACTGTGGAGGGTAAATATGGTTGTAGCTAGATGGTTTTATGATTGTGGTATTCCTTTTGTTGCCGTGAATTCAATATATTTTCAGCCTATGTTTGATGTTGCCATTAGAGTCGGTTTGGGTTATAGGTCCCTTCTTATCATGATGTGCAAGTCAATTTGCTTAGAGATTCGAAAAAAGAGGTGCAACTCTTTGTAGAAACCATGAGGTCTCTTGGGGTGATTGTGAGTGTACCATTATGGGAGATGGTTGGATAGATGGTAGGCATAGATCTTTGAATAATTTTCTTGTCTATTGTCCACGTGGAATTTGTTTTGTTAAATTTGTTGATGCTTCTGATGCAGTAAAGAGTGGCAAACTTTTGGCTAATTTATTCGTAGAAGTAATTAAATGGGTTGGACCAACTAATGTATTTCACATGGTAACAGATAATAGGGCTAATTATGTGCTTGCAAGGAAATTAGTTTCACAACAATACAAAAGCATTAGTCGGTCTCCTTGTGATGCACATTGTTTAAACTTGATTTTAGGGGACATAGCTAAGATGAATCATATTGTTGAATTAGCTTAAGAAGGCATCGAAGATAACCAAGTACATTTATACTCATGGTTGGTGATTGGATTGGTTGAGGAAGAGAAAACATTGGATAGAAATCATTCATTGGGGGCCTACTCGTTTTGCCACAACTTTCATTGCATTGTAATTTATGATCATATGCATGATTTGCAGGCTTTGGTGACTGGTAAGGATTTTAAGGAGTCTAAATATGCAAAGGATGCACAAGGCAAGGTTGTGGCTTCTTACATATTGGCTAAATTGTTTTGGAATGATTGTTTGATTGTAACTAAAATTGTGGAGCCTTTGATGCGTTTATTGAGAATTGTTGATATGGATGAGAGACCTCCCATTGCATATTTGTATGATGGCAATTGCGTAAAAGTGTTCACGCGGCCACATATTGGTTGAATCATTGTTTTCAATATAATCAAGAATCATTTTGTGAGAAGCTAAAAGTTATGGCGGCTCTTCTTGATGTCAATGAATCAAAAGCCACCACTAATAAGGTTAAGTTGTTGGATGAAACTAGAATTTATCGAGAGCGGATGGGGAGTTTTTGGTAGGGAGCTTACACTTACTACTTAGAAGACTACTTAACCGGATAAGTTATATTTATTAATTTTTGTTGACTTTTTTCCATTTTAGTCATTGTTGTTTATTGTTTTCAACTTTGTTCCTTTGTAGCTTATTTCATTGATTTCTAATGCCATTGTTATTTATTTGTATTTAGATGAGTAGTGGAGGTTGTTTGGAAGTAGTGCTCCAAATTTACAAAAGCTGGCAATCAAATTCCTTAGCCAAACTAGTAGTTCATCGAGGTACAAAAGAAATTGGAGTGTTTTTGATCTTATACACACTAAGAAAAGAAATCGGTTGGAGCATCAATGACTTGATGATCTCGTGTTTGTTCACTATAACTTGAGGTTGAAGAATAGGTATTTTCATTAATTCAATTAATCTTTCTTTGAATTTTTAATAATTAATATTATATGACATTAGTTTTATGGGAAAAAAATCACATAACATTATATGAAATCATAATTTTAGGCATTGTTATAAGAGATGGAATTATGATCTAATTGATTATGAGTCAATTGACAAAACGGAGTTTTGGATTGTTGAAGAGGAGGAAGAACCATTTCTTAATTATGATGAGCTAGAGAAAATAGTTTATGATAAAGGAGTGATGCCTCATTTGGAAAGGCAACGACGTCGTCCTCGTGAGTCGTGAAGGTGAGAAATATTTACATTATCAATATTAGATTAATATTTGTATAAGTTGGAATATTTAGTCCTAGGGAACTAAGTTCTGCAGCCTTGTAATTTTCTAGTTTAGTCTTGGTAGCATATGCATAATGCATGTACTTGTTCTCCCATATTTAAAAGCCTCACATGCCCATCTTTCTTGGTTCACCAATTTGTAGCTAGTTACATATTTTTTATTGGTGCATTTGTCTTGATACTCCATTCTTTATGTTGGTTGTAATAGAATTGGTTGCCTGTATAAACCCATTCCATTTATTCCAAAGATAGCATCTCCATGTAATTAGTAGTAATAGCTTCGCATCAATTTCAAACTTGAAATTAGTAGTAATTAGTATTTAGTAGTAATTGACTAAATTCTAACATTGACTAAATTCTACATCACAATGAAAGCTGCAATATGAATCTTGTTTGTGTTTATACCAATACGGTCCCTGTGGTCCTTTATATGATTGCAAAAGCAATAGATCAAAACGCTACAACTTGAAGTATGAATTCCATTATTGATATGAAAAAATCTTCAAGATTTTACATCAATATGTAAGGGTGTGATTTAATCCATTATCAAAGCTGTTTGAATGCACTTCACTTAGTTATATTAGCACTTTGGACACACTCACATAGTTGGATCAGCAATTTAGCTTTTTTATGTAAAGCATTTATGGCGTAATCTATACATGCATATGAAATTTAGTTGTGTTCCTGCAGAGAAAAACATGCCCAGATTACATAGATATACATAATTAAGGTGTAGTAATCTCTACCTTACTCTAAAAACAAGTGTGATACATGCATATGAAATTTAATTTGCCACCACGTAAAAGACTTTGTTGTTGGGCGCCATGGGTATGGAAGCATCAAGTTCCTTGGGGAGACAGATGTGTGCCGGCTTGATTTGGAGTCGCTTATCCAATTTTAACTTCAACTTCAATCACAACTCCAGCTCCCTGCTTCATTCCGGATAAGACCACCAATGGCAACTTAGGAGGGATTTTACTTTAGGCTAGCATCTGTGTTAAGCTTTAACCATCCCACAGGGGACTCTTCCAGGCTACACGAGGATTTAAGGACACTATTTCTGGAGACGGTGGAAGAAAAAGCTAGTTCAAGGTTGGAAAGAAGGGAGCAAATGTACCGCTCCGCTCCCTTTCAAAGAGAGTAGTGAAAACAGATTCAATGGTTTCTTCATTTATGGCTTTCCATAGGATAATAATGAAGGTAAGGCCGGATACATTTTCTTTTCCAAATGTATTGCTTTCAATCCTTGGCCAAGGAGGGTGGGGTGTGTGTGTCAAATTAGTTCAATAGTATCTTTTTTTTTAAAGTCATTTTAGTCAATCCTATCCTTATATATTGTAACGTCTTCTATACTCTTCTCAATGATGGTCGTCATCTCTTTCGGAACTTTGGATTCTTCAACAATGTTTGTAACTTGAATCTCATTTTGACTTTGTTCCAAAATAATACTCTTTTGAACTTTCAAACATAGTGCTTCTTCAATGTGTAAAACTCTTGAATCTGCCAAGCGTGTTACATATTCATTAAGTTATAACACTCTTGAATCTGCCAAGCGTGCTTACTTTTGAAGAACATGGTGGAGTTAGAGGAGCAAGTGGAAGTGGTACTCGTGGGTTAATAGATGAAGATGATGATGGGAATTGGCAAGAAGCATCACCTTCTCAACCTTTTTTTAATGATATATGTTTTTTGTGAATTAAGTGTCATGGATTTTATTTTAGTAATTTAGTTGAGACTTTATTTGGTATTTTAGATATGTTCGCAATCATATTTAATCAAACACTTGAACTTGTGGTTGAATTTTCGAATTTGAATGTATCCTAGTGATGTTTATGTTTATTTGTGTTTGATTTTACCACTATTTAGTTTTGAGTTATGATCATGATTTAATATCTTTTTTTTCATCTAGATTTAGTATTTATTTTAATTTTATAAAGTAAACATTGTACAAATAGGTTTAGTTTTTTTGTAGATAAATTGATTAATTGTACACATTTACTAAATATTATATATAATATATAATAATAATTAATTTATTTAATTAATTATTTGTTTATTATTTATTACATATTAATGACGTCACTGGGTTAATAACGGTTCGGCCTTTTGTTGGACCAGTGACCCATCCACTCGGTACCTTTTCTGGCTTGATGATCATTCCGAGTCTGAAAACCTTTCACTATCTTGAATTCTAACATTAGAGGGTTGAGTAACAATTTTAGACTTAAAAAGGAAAAATATTTTCAAAGAATGTAGCATCTCTAGCTTATATTATGGTATTTATTAGAAATTTCACTAATATCAGATTTCATAAACAAAAATCTATTTGCATTACTATTTCGGGCATGGCTCCATTTACTAAACACCCCTACACTTTTAAGAAATTTAGACGAGGAGATCTCTTTTTCCATAACTCAAAAAGGGGTATTTTCATTATCCTTCATGGTTACTCGATTAAAAAATAAAGTAGGAAGTTAAAATTGTATCCTCCCTCAAGTTCGCAGGTGATCAAGACCTTAGTAACATTGCACTTACCATATCCATCAAAGTTCTAATTTTTCTCTTCGTTAAACCATTTGATTGGGGTGAATACAGAAGTGTCATTTGATGTATTATTCCATTATCCTCACAATATTGATTAAACTCTGTCTTTTTCCCTACGTTCGCAGACTACAGAATAATTGAGAACTGATTTCCTCTGAAAATTCATAACCTTATTTACTGCAGAAGCCTACCAAGAAATGAAGTTCTTCTAAATAGCTACTTTCATGGATTTATAATTCCAGTCTTGACAGCATTTGTAACACCCCCTTTTCAAAAAAGAAAAAGAGGTTACTCAAAATATAACAAAACTGATGAATTTAATAGCAAGGCTCAAAGCCAAAAAAGAATAGTCTTAATAACTGATAAATACCACAAGTCATCCATAATAACTCTCAAACTGTCTCAAACCACTATCTAAAATAATTATTACAATTCCAAGTAAACTGACACATCAAGTCTACACCGAATATTTTTAAATCATTGGAATGAATGGAGCTCTCATCACACTTGCCCTTGGTCCCCGACACTGCTTCGGAAGAAAAATACGACGTGAGCCAAATGCCCGAAGACGGATATAGAATACAAATAACGAACCAAATAACTAACTCAATTAAATGAAATAAAACGAAGCGAAAGCGAAACGAAACAAAACGAACAAAACTAACACAACGAAATAATAATTTGAATCAAATGGTGGGTGTTATTTCACTGAGAGCCCAGAACAAAACAGAAATATACCTTGCCACACAGGCAAGTCAAATAATGTCACACAGGCAAATCAAAATAATGCCACACAGGCATAACATACATCGGACCGGCAGGATCCAGATGCATGCGAATCGAAAGGCGTGTTTGGCACTAACATCACCAATCCGCAGAACAGAACAGAACAAAAAAATTAGGGTCGACCCATACGCCTCCCACAACAAAACACCAAATGGCCAACTCCCACCGGAGCACAAAACGGAGACGCCGTGGACTGATCACACCGCCACGGAAGGTGTCATGCCTCGGTGCCAAGAGGACATGCTGTGGTACCCCCACAGGTGGTTATAGCTCAGGTATACCCTACGGTATATTCTAACAAGGATATCATGTCACAACACATGCGACACAATATCAACACAAAGGGGTTCTAATATGTACATGTTAAACTGAAATAATACATCAACTCAAAGTCCCCAAAAATACTAACATGCACATTACTACAAATATCAAAATAAATTTAGACATGTTGTACTAGTCTAAAGAGTACAAATATGAGTTCCAACTATGAATGCCAAACGAAACTATCACAATGAATTTGACAAGAAATAATCATGAGAGGCAATACTAAATTTCAAACCGCATAACGAAACGAACAAATCAAAAACAAAAGAGTCTCGCTGAAAGAGTACGGAATCCGTACCTGGAATCGATAATGCAATACCCAAATTTATACTCCAAATTTGACTCGTTAGACTCTCCGCTCAATCTAAATAATTAATAAAATTTTATTACAATCTAATCATTAATAACATAATACTATTAAATTTATTGTTAAAACTTTTATAACTATGTCGGCAAAATTAATTAATACAAATTAATATACATAACTTTAATTGATTTACTAATTTCATATACAAATTTTATGGCCAAATGATAATTTAAATATATATGCTAAAAGATTATTAAAATAATATATATATATATATATATATATATAATATAATGAATCTACTCCTTCATCAATCCAACATGCACAACACCTATAACATAATATATTTATAATTCTTTTTATTTGACAGCAGCTTTTGATCACATCATGACAACGATTTTTGTTTTTAAGCAGCAGGTTCGGTAATCGGTATATATATATAATAACATGATATCTACCATGTACAAGTACCACAAAAAGATATTACAGAATGCCTATAATAGAAATTCAAGTAAAATATGGTGCACAATATTGTTACATATTCGGTCAAACTTGCGCCACTTCACTGAATTAATTATTAGCGAATTATAATCTCATGATACAAGTATAAATACCTTGAAAGAAATCACTCCTCTTCCTCTGCAAAAATCTTAGAAGTATTCAATAGCTCTTAAAGTAGTTGTTTTGTGTTTTCCTTTTTCTTGGAAGAATTAAATAGCGTATAATATTTAGGGTTCAAGTTTTTGTTACTCATTAATGTATTTATTTATATTATTAATTTATCAATTTTAATAGGATTTTAATATTATTCAAATATAAATTAAACCCAATTAGTTTTAAGGCCCAATTTTATAAATTTAATTTATCCATCACTTATTAATGTTTATTAGCCCACATAAATTAAATAACTAGTTTGACCCCAAAAAAAATGACAAAGTCCAATTAATATGTTTTAAAATAAAATAATTTTTTTATTATTTAATATTTTTTTTCTCGGGTATTACATCACCTACCCCTTAAAAAGGATTCCGTCCCCGGAATCAAAAGAATGGAACGCACCTAATTTTCAAAGAGATGCGGATACTCCGCTCGAATAGACTCCTCCATCTCCCAAGTGGCTTCCATTCAGAATGATTTCTCCACAAAACTTTAACAAACGGAATTGTCTTCCTTCTCATAATCCGCTCTTGACGATCCAAAATCACATCGGCTTGTTCCTCACAAGTAAGATCCTCCCGAATCATATCGAACGGACATTGCACCACATGCAACGGATGATAATTGTAACTTCTCAACACCGACACATGGAATACATTGTAGACACGATCTAGTTATGGAGGCAAAGCCAACCGATATGCAACTTCACCAACCCTCTCCAAAATCTCGAATGGGCCAATATAACGCGGACTAAGTTTCCCTTTCAACCCAAATCGTCGAATGCCCTTCCATGGAGAAACTTTTAGAAATACATGCTCACCAGGTTCAAACTCTAAAGTCCTCCTATGCTTATCAGCATAACATTTCTGTCGTGATTGAGCCGAGCTTCGGTTTCTTCTTAGCCACCGCTACCTTTTTTCGTAATGATTTGAACTAACTCGGGGCCTTTCTATGGCCCTTTCGCCAACCTCATCCCAAAAAGTTGGTGCCGAGCATTTCTACCATCTGATGCCTCAAGCAGAGCCATTCCAATACTTGCATGCGGAATTTGTTGTTGTAAGCAAACTCAACTAGGCTCAAGTAATCATCTCGATTGCCGACCACTCAAGTGCACAAGACCTCAACATGTCCTCTAATATACGAATGGTCCGTTCAGATTGTCCATCACCATGCGGATGAAAAGAAGTACTAAAGTTGAGTAGAAAGTACCCCAAGCTCGTTGAAACCTTTTCCAAAACTATGAAGTGAACTGCGGATCCCGATCTGAAACAATAGACACCGGAGTACCATGAAGTCTAACAATCTCCTGCTGAAAGATATGTGCCAACCTATCCACTGAGTAACCCTCATGGATAGCCAAAAAGTGTGCCGATTTAGTCAACCGATCCACCACTACCCAAATGGCATCATTCTTTCTGAAAGTCTTCGGCAAACCAGTCACAAAATCCATCGTGATATCCTCCCACTTCTACACTGGAATGTCTAACTGTTGCAGCAAACCACTAGCTCGTTGATGTTCTATCTTTACTTGTTGAAAACTAAGGCACTTCCCAATATATTCAGTCACGTCTCGTTTCATCCCATTCCACCAAAAATTCTTCTTCAGATCCCAGACATCTTCGTAGAACCTAGATGAATTGAAAATGGAGAACTATGAGCCTCAGCCAGCACAACCTCTCAAATGATTGGATCTGACGGCACACACAATCGCTCACCCAACCAAATCACACTATGGTCATCAATACAAAACTCGGACTACTTGCCCTCCTCTAAATTCTGCGTCATACTCCACAACTCCCCATCTTCCTTTTGGGCTTCTTTGACCCGCGATATAAGAGAGGGCTCCACTATCATACCTGCCAAATGCCCATCTGAACCTCGTACATAAAACTCAACTCGATCCGCTCCATATCCAGAAAATAAGTGAGGTTGTGTAATAAATTCTCATACACTCCTGAACTCTTTTATTTAAGAAAGCATCTGCAACCACATTTGCTTCCCCGGGTGATCTGAATTCTAGTATCATAATCTTTTAGAAGCTCCAACCAACGCCTTTGCCTCACATTGAGCTCCTTCTGAGTGAAAATATATTTAAGACTTTTGTGATCGGTGAAGATATCACAAGTCTCTCCATACAAATAATGCCTCCAAATCTTTAAGGCAAATATCACTGCTGCTAACTCCAAATCATGTGTGGGGTAATTCACCTCGTAAGGTTTAAGCTGCCTAGAAGCATAAGCAATCACCTTACCGTGTTGCATCAAAACACACCCCAAGCCCTTCTTAGAAGCATCACTATAAATTTGGTAACCTCTGTCCCCACAGCAGCGAATGCAAGTATAGGAGGCCATCACAAGCGTTTCTTCAACTCCTCGAAACTCTTCTCACGCTCCTCATTCCACACAAACTTCGTGCCCTTTCTCATCAATCGAAGTCGATGGTAAAAAGCAAGGAAAACCCTTCCACAAACCGCCTATAATAATACTCGCCAAACCCAAGAAACTCCTAATCTCATCATCAGTAGTAGGTCTCGGCCATTTAGTGATAGCCTCAACCTTCGCAGGATCCACTTTAATGCCTTCTTGGTGAAACAAAATGTCCCAAAATGCGACTGCTCCAACCAAAACTCGCATTTAGAGAATTTAGCATAAAATTTCTCTTTTGCAAAATCCCCAACATCTTTGCGTAAGATGCTCCTCATGCTCTTCCTTAGACTTAGAGTACACCAAAATATCATCAATAAAGACAATGACAAATTGGTCTAAGTACTCTCTGAACACCCGATTTATCAAATCCATAAACACCACGGGAGGCGTTAGTCACACCGAATGGCATCACCGAAACTTCGTAATGCCCATATCGAGTAATGAAAAGCCGTCTTAGGGATATCCTCATCCTTACCCTCGGTGATGATAGCCCAACCTCAAGTCTATCTTTGAAAAATACTTCGCCCCCTGAAGTTGGTCAAATAAGTTATCAATCCTCGGCAATGGATACCGATTCCTGTTGGTGATCTTGTTCAACTCTCTGTAGTCTATACACAGCCTCAGAGACCCATCCTTCTTCTTCACAAACAAGACTAGAGCACCCCACGGCGAAACACTCGGTCAAATCACACCACGATCCAACAGTTCTGCCTGGCTGTTCCTTCAACTCTTGCAACTCAGCGGTGCCATTCGATCTGGCGCCTTTTAGAGATGAGCTCGCACCGAGAACAAGCTCAATAGCAAACTCCACTTCTCGCTGCGGTGGCAACCCTGACAACTCCTTAGGAAATACATCGGGAAAGTCACGAACAATAGGAACATCTTCAATCTGAGACTCACCCTTAGAGGTATCCTTCACAAACGCTAAATATCCCTCATAAACCTTTGCCACCAACTTTCCAGCCTTCAAAGCGAAATTAATTTCACCACCCTACCGGTTTGTGAGCCCCTCGAAACACGAACTCGAGACTTCACATCTCCAAATATAACCCTTCTTCGCGACAATCGATAGTGGCACGATCTTTATCTAACCGATCCATCCCAAGAATGACATCAAAATCGTGCATACTCATCGGAAGAAGATTAACGCTACGGATCTTATCCCCAAAACTGATCGGACACCCTCGATACAAATCAGAAATAACAACAGAAGTCCCCATCGGGGTAGCAATAGACATAACAGAATCTAAAGATTGAGATGGCACACCCAGGTGCCGAATAAAAGACTGAGCCACAACGGAATGAGTAGAACCCGTATCAAACAAAATAGATGCCTCACGATTGCCAACTAAAAGAGTACCAGAAATAGTACCTAGAGCACCTGTCGCCTGGTTATAAGTCAAAGCAAAAACTCGACCACCCTGACGCTGACCTCCACTGCCACCATTATCACTACCTCCACCATTTCCGCGTGGACCGGTACAATCCCTAGCAATATGACCCATCTGTCCACATAAGAAGAATGCACCTGTAAGTCTGTGGCATTGCCTCCCCGGATGATTAGCCCCACAAGTAACACAAGGAGCTATCGGAATAAGATTCGGGTTACCCCCACCAGTTGGTCCTGGATAACGACCCTGATTTTGCCCCTACTGACGATTATGCCCCTGCTGACGATTCTGTCCATACCAAAGTAGTTGAACCTGACGATTCTTCCCTTCTTTGAGGCACCTCACGATAACCCTGTTTTGATTTACGCCACGCCACTTTGCCGCCTTGCTGGCCACCACGGTTCCTGTTCCACTGACCACCCTGATTCTTCCCATGTTGACCCGAAGTTTGACCTACTTTGGTCATCTCATCCCTCTTTTCGGCTCTCCTCCGGTTTAGAAGACCGAAAATTCTATCGCTCCATCTCAATATTTTTCGGCGCAGATTGCCGCTGCGACACGTCGCAAACTTGTTGTTAATGAGATGTTGCGACACGTAATGGATCCTCCACTTAAACTTCTCTCACTGTTTGCTGCAATCTCGCCTTTGAGGTTCCCGCAAAGCACGCCAACCTAGTAAACCTCGTCATGAAGTCAAGTGATGGACTCATCATCTTCTTCTTAAGAATCGACGGATACTTCTAAGCATATGCCTCTTTATCGGTGATGGGAAAATCTGGCGATAAAAGACCTCACAAAACTACGCTTGACTAAGTGTTTCAACATACCCATCACCCTTTGTTGTTTTCATCGCTTTCCACCACCTCTGTGCATCCCCTTCTAGCTTATAGGCAGCAAGTAATAATCTCTGATTATCTGAGCATCCCAACACATCAAATATCTTCTCTAGGTGAGCAATCCAATTCTCTACATCAATTGGAGTTGGAGCTGAACTAAATGACTGTGGTTTCTGCTTCTGGAACCTCTCCAACCATACATACATCGCAACCCCCTGCTGATCATGACCATCCGCATTCCCTTCCACTTCATTTGACTGTGGACCATTATTTCTCGGATTCTCCTGTTCTGGAATTTCTGGTGGCGGCTATTGCATTGCCTGTACAATCTGTGCAACCAACTGAGGTAAAGCCTGGTTCACCGCCTGATTAACCAAGGTAGCCAATTGAGCATTAAACTGATCATTAGGTTGCTCATTGGGCTGACCTTCACCTCTTCCCCTATTGTTACCTCGCCTCCCAAAGAACTCTGGCGGATCTACGAGCCATCTAAGAAAGAGATCACGAACATAGATGCAAAGCAGATTAGAGACAAATTCGAATATAGGCGATATGATGGTGAATAGAAAATCAAAGCAGAATAAAAACTTAACCCTAAGTCACCCATAACTCACAGGTCAAACCTAAATAGGTTTTCTACAAGAAAGAACCTAAGCTCTGATACCAACTCTGTAACACCCCCTTTCCAAAATAGAAAGAGAGGTTACTCAAAATATAACAAAACTGATGAATTTAATAGCAAGGCTCAAAGCCACAAAAGAATAGTCTTAATAACTGATAAATACCACAAGTCATCCATAATAACTCTCAAACTGTCTCAAACCACTATCTAAAATAATTATTACAATTCCAAGTAAACTGACACATCAAGTCTACACCGAATATTTTTAAATCATTGGAATGAATGGAGCTCTCATCACACTTGCCCTTGGTCCCCCTGATTACCTGTCGGAAGAAAAATACAGCATGAGCCAAATGCCCAGTACGGATATAGAATACAAATAACGAACCGAAATAACTAACTCAATTAAATGAAATAAAACGAAACAAACTGAAACGAAACAAAACGAACAAAACTAACACAACGAAATAATAGGCTGAATCAAATGGCTGGGTGTTATTTCATACCGAGCCCAGAACAAAACAGAAATATACCTTGCCACACAGGCAAGTCAAATAATGCCACACAGGCAAATCAAAATAATGCCACACAGGCATAACATACATCGGACCGGCAGGATCCAGATGCATGCGAATCGAAAGGCGTGTTTGGCACTAACATCACCAATCCATGAGCGAGCGAACAAAAAAATTAGGGTCGACCCACCACGCCCCACAACAAAACACCAAATGGCCAACTCCCCACCGAGCACAAAGCGGAGACGTCGTGGGTGATCACACCGCCACGGAAGGTGTCATGCCTCGGTGCCAAGAGGACATGCCTGTGGTACCCCCACAGGTGGTTATAGCTCAGGTATACCCTACGGTATATTCTAACAAGGATATCATGTCACAACACATGCGACACAATATCAACACAAAGGGGTTCTAATATGTACATGTTAAAGCGAAATAATACATCAACTCAAAGTCCCCAAAAATACTAACATGCACATTACTACAAATATCAAAATAAATTTAGACATGTTGTACTAGTCTAAAGAGTACAAATATGAGTTCCAACTATGAATGCCAAACGAAACTATCACAATGAATTTGACAAGAAATAATCATGAGAGGCAATACTAAATTTCAAACCGCATAGCTAAACGAACAAATCAAAAACAAAAGAGTCTCATTGAAAGTACGGAATCCGTACTGGAATCGATAATGCAATACCCAAATTTATACTCTAAATTTGACTCGTTAGAACTCTCCGCTCAATCTAAATAATTAATAAAATTTTATTACAATCTAATCATTAATAACATAATACTATTAAATTTATTGTTAAAACTTTTATAACTATGTCAATAAAATTAATTAATACAAATTAATATACATAACTTTAATTGATTTACTAATTTCATATACAAATTTTATGGCCAAATGATAATTTAAATATATATGCTAAAAGATTATTAAAATAATATATATATATATATATATATATAATATAATGAATCTACTCCTTCATCAATCCAAATACTAATAACACCTATAACATAATATATTTATAATTCTTTTTTATTTGACAATGACTTTTGATCACATCATGACAACGATTTTTTTTTAAGCGGCGGAGTTAAATTAATCGGTAGTATATATATAATAACATGATATCTACCATGTACAAGTACCACAAAAAGATATTACGAATGCCTATAATAGAAATTCAAGTAAAATATGGTGCACAATATTGTTACATATTCGATTAAACTTATGGCTTACTTCACTTTGAATTAATTATTAGCGAATTATAATCTCATGATACAAGTATAAATACCTTGAAAGAAATCACTCCTCTTCCTCCCCGCAAAAATCTTAGAGTATTGATAGCTCTTTTTCGCGGTAGTTGTTTTTGTGTTTTCCTTTTTTTGGAAGAATAAAATAGCGTATAATATTTAGGGTTCAAGTTTTTGTTACTCATTAATGTATTTATTTATATTATTAATTTATCAATTTTAATAGGATTTTAATATTATTCAAATATAAATTAAACCCAATTAGTTTTAAGGCCCAATTTTATAAATTTAAGGGTCCTTTACATAAGTATACAAGTATTAGAAAGATATTACAATAATAGTGCACCAATTAATTAATTATATTAATAATGCAATAATATAAATTAATACCAATATTAGTGCAATCCACGTCATATAAACCAAATCAACTGAAATACAAACACCTTACTTTAAGGAGAAAACTACTCCACTATTCACGTCAGTTACATACTAAAACAACACCAAAATTCAACGAAAAAACCGATCAATACTTCGACTTTCAGGCCAAATCCGAAATTTCTACAGATAATCATCACCTACAACTGATTGATCATCTTCAAGATAAGATCAATCGATAAGAAACAGAAGCATAAAATCGATCGGCGGTTTAGAAAACGCGGAGAAGCGAAAGCAGAGAATCGTAAATCGATATTACAATAACCGATCGGAGGTTTTTGGGCGAAAGAAGATATATAAACAAAGATTGAAAACCAAGAATGACGGATCGAATACAAAGGTAAGAATCGGTTAATATATATAAATTGAAATCATGTTTTGTTACCTCTGAAATCAACTTCAGGAAATATTTATAACAAAAATATTTGTTGTACACTACAATTTTGATCACGCTGTACAAAGTTTTGGGGACATTAATATGAAGATTTGTTTACCTTGTTTTAAGTGTTCAAAATATACAACATTATAATTTTTGTTTTTAATATGGAAGCAATGAAAAAATTAATTTACACAAAAAAAGATACCAATATCTTATAATTTGTTATTGAATAATGTTAGTTTGGTAACCAATTAAATAGTATTTTGTAATTTCAGAGAGACAAAAAACTATTGGTTATAAATGCCAATTTTGAAAACATTTATATAAAACTTTGGAAACATTATTATAAATATTTGGATTCCTTGTTTTTAGTGTTTAATATTTATTATTTCATTTTGAGGGACATTATAATTTGTGTTTTGCTCGTGGAAGTAATTAAAACATTTATTTACAATTAACAAAAATACCAATAACTTATAATTTGGTTACTAAATAATGTTAAATTGGTAACCGAGTAGAAAACATTTGCAATATCGTATACAAATACTATTGATTACACAAATGGCAATTTTGGAGTCATTTGTATAACAATTTGGCCACATTCATATAAAAAATTTAGATTCCTTGTTTTAGTGATTAATATTTGGTATTTCATTTTCAAGGACTTTATAATTTGTGTTTTGGATATGGAAGCAATGAAAACATTACTTTACATTACAAAAAAACCAATAATTTATATTTTGGTTCTTGAATAAGGTTAGTTTGGTAACCAATTAAATGAGTTTTTTAATTTCATTATCCATAACCTATTGGTTACAAATGCAATTTGGAGTCATTTGTATTACAATTTTGGCCACATTCATATAAAATATTTAGATTCCTTGTTTTTAGTGTTTAATATTTGGTATTTCATTTTCGGGCACATTATAATTTGTGTTTTGGATATGAAAGCAATGAAAAGATTACTTTCTGATTACAAATATACTAATAACCTATATTTTGTTCTTGAATAATGTTAAATTAGTATAGAAGTTGTGAGACCCCAGATTTTATCAATAAAGATTTAAATTTTGTCAAAATAATTTTTTAATATTATGGTGTGAATTTGAGATAATATTATAGTTGTGGGTAGTATTTATAAATTTTACAAAAGTATGCAGTGGTTATATTATATTCGATTGGTGGGGAATATTCGGTTTAGCGAGGGAATATTAAATACAACTAGCTCAATCATTGGTGGACCCTAGCGAAATTATTGTCGGATTGAGAAAGCGACAAAAATATTTTATTGAAATAACGGCGGAAGTTTTCTGGTTAATCTTGTTGAACTACTTGGTAGTAAAAATACGATGTCGTGATGGTTGCGTAGTAGACACCGGTATTGATTATTGATCTTTATGTGAGAAGTCACTCGGTTTGATTCCATTATTGTCGATTAATAATATGAATTATTATAGCGATAATGACGTTTTGTTTTATTCATTATTATTAACGTAATAAAAGCGAAACATCTTTTATATAAAATAGAATACTTTATTAAAGTTATTACATAAATAGAATATATTATATTTTATTATGCATAGTGTTGCATAGTGTTTTGCGTAGTGTTTTGCATAGTATTGCATAGTGTTTGCATAGTAAAATGTTTTTATATAAATAGAATATATTATATTTTATTTAAAAGATTTTTCTTTAAATATGAACCGTCAGATTAAAGTAAATCAATCGGATAGTTAATGGATTAATTCTTATGCATTCCATTTTCCTATAAATAGAAGCTCATTCCTTCATTATTTTCTTACGAATTCATTGAAACTACAGAGAGAGAGAAATTATAGAGAGAAGAAGCTATAGAGAGAAAATTATAGAAAGAAGAAGAGTATTATTCTTACTTCACTACTTACATATTAGGTTCTTTTTACGGTAAGGGTGTTATTCTTTCTTCTTGAAGAGAACTTACATTATTCCATTCACTATTATTACATTGGAATAACTTTGTAAAAGTGGCATACCCTATAAATAACTTTGTATCGTGGCATACCCTATACTTGGTGAAATCCTTATGTTATTCCATTGCTTATTATTACATTGGAATAACTTGTATCATGTGATTTTACCTATACTTGGTGACATTCTTTCATTATTACATTGGAACATCACATGCGTGTGTTTTACAGGACACTGGTTCCTTCTTTATTATTACATTGGAACATCACATCGTGTGTTTTACAGGACTGGTTAAAATCTTTATCATTACATTGGAATATCCTATCTCGTGTGTTTTACACCGGATGCAGTTCCATCTTTATTATTACATTGGAACATCTGTCGGTGTGAATTTCACACGACACAGTTCCGTTATTATTATTACATTGGAATAACTTTGTCATCTGTATCGCATGCGTGGTGATTTCTTTTGTTATTCCATTCTTTATTATACCCGGGTTGGTTAAAACTTTGACTTCTATACTCCATGAAATTAGTAGAATATCCTTGATATTTGCGTTTCATCCGATATCTTTCATGGAAATATTCTTCCGATCATTCTTGAATTTTACTCTCTGAAAGCAAGATCATGTTGACAATAAGGACATTAATAATTCATGGATTAAATAATTCTTGAACTTGTTTTATTGAATTATTATGTCATTGTCATCATCCTCATGTTATATTATGTTATCTTTGGCTTACGTGCATAGATGAACTTAGTATGATTATGACGAGGATCATTCGGTATAATCATGACTTGATATAAATGATGTGACAAAAGTCCTCGATGATACGTAATGCGGTGATGGACAATTTTGGTATGATTATGACCGGGGGTGATTCGGTATAGTCGCTGACCATTGATAATTTGATGAAAATCCTTGGCCAGTAAATGCGGGGATGATTAGATGTGGTGGTTTATTTATTAAAGGTGAGTCTCGTGATAAAATTGATGAAAACCTTTTAAAACCTAAAAGATAGTAGACTTTATTCTCTACTTGACTCTTTTAATGGATTGCTTATTAAAGCTGCAGATTAAACCTGGTTGTCTATTGTATTTTATCGGTTTAACAACTTTTTAAGGCTAATGATAATTTATTCGCATTATCTTAGTCATAATATTTCTTCTTGGGCTAGTTGAGCTCACCCTTTCTTTCCTTTGTTCTCTTGAAATGAGAACATATTTGAGACGAGTCGGGAACGAAGTAATGGTCGAGGAGGATAGCATTAGTAGTCCTCACTATTACGTGAAATAGTGTGATAATAGTTGTAATGAGGACTCCTTTTGAGTTTGTATAATATCTAGTAGACAATATTTGTATTCAAACTCACGATTTATGTCGTATTGTACCACGGCAGTTAGGTTAGTAAGTTGTATTTGAATTTATGTACCATGTAAGTGGCGACCCAAGATGGGTGGCGTATACCTAATTTTGGAGGCGTCACGGTTGGTATCGAGCTTAGGGATATGATCCTGGCTAAGATGCTTAGATAAGAACTAGGAGGAGAGGCGGGGAATTCCTTCGCTAGTATGACCTACTAAGTTTATTTGGTATTTGATTGGTCGGTCGAGAATATAGGGATAATTTGTTAAATGTCAATTAACCCTTGTTTTGTGGCGGTGTTTGAGAATGGCATCGAAAATCTTTGAGATAAGCAATGAAGCACATGAGAGTGTTGATTCGGTTCAAACAAAAGGTAACGACCAACAACACGATAATAATCATCTTTTGGTGGCATTGACTATCGAACAATGATAACCATCGTGGGGGAAATTATCATGCTAAGAATGGTAACCACTTCGGTGGTAATCATGGCAAAGATAATAGAAGTGGAAATTTCAAGAAGAGAAGGTCATTTAGCTCGATTTTGTTGTATAGTGAAGTCAAGTCCAGCTGGGATAGTGGCACCAAAGGCGGATACGGACAAAACAAAATCGGTGGTTTCAGGAAGAGCGTTTTCGTGACTTCTCAAAAAGTGGGTAACCCGAACGAAGTTAGCACGGGTTAGTTAATTATAAATTCTTGCGAAGTCTATACCTTATTAGATACCGGTTCTACCCATTCTTTTATCTCTCTTGCTTGCGTTCAACGTTTAAATTTGACTCCGGAGAAATTAGACTTTGATTTATCTATTGAAACCGTTGGGAGAAACCCTTCGTTACCTCACTTTCATTTATTAATCTTGTTGTTTCAAATAAACACTTTCACGTTACTGTCTATCTTATCTCTTTGAAAATACTTGCCTTTGAGGTAATTTTTGAAAGCGATTGATTAACTTCTCATTATTCTTTTTGTAAGGTTGTTAGCTTTCATATTCTAACCAACTTTGTTATCTGAATTCAAAGTAACCAAATCCTAAAGTTAATCAACTTTGTTATATCAAGCCATAAGTAAAGAGCCCGATCCTTTCGTTGTTGACTTCCTTGTGTGGAAGCAAAAACCAGACTTTACGTAAGCGACGTCATGGTGAAGATGGCAAGTTGATAGGTATCATTGTGAGGTCTTATCGAGGTTAAGGGATAGAAGTCACGGTTGGTATTAATGTGACATACTATCCAAGTCTTGGGACGAAATAATGAGTTTTGAATGATATTTCTATCATTAATAAATTTCTTGGCGTATTCTTGAAGACTTCTAGCCTACCCTAGAGCGTGAAATCAATTTTGTATTGACCCGATGATAAAAACCCATTTCTTAAACCCTCAAATATTTCTTCAACTAAAAGGATCATTTACGTGGATTATGATGAAAGTCATAATAAAAGTATAGAACTAATAAAAATCATGGGTATATGAAGTATTAGTAAGTTTTATGATGAGTTATGTTGGTTAGTATGTAAAAACATGAAAGTTTCTTAGAAATCACAAAGAGTTGAAAATCAGATTTTAGTGAAAAACGTAACATGAAATTCAATTGACCATATCTCCTATTATATTTTGAATTTTTTGAATGTGGTCAAGTCCTAGAGTTAGATCTATGAGTTACCTAACTAATCCAAGTGGAATTACTGGAAAAGGTGTTGTAGATTTTTGTGTGGACTGATTTTAGCAAAGGAGTGCAAAGCTGCAAAAACCGAAAAAGCTTCTGCCATGATTTTAGAGAGGCTGTTTCGGCCACTTAAATTATGAGAAAAATTCTGGTCTTTTGGGACATGAAAGTATATGGTATAAAGTATCTCCTGTCCAAAAATGAGCTCATTACGACTTAAAATGAGCAAGTTATGACTATTTCAATATTTAGGTTTTTCAGATTTAAAACGCTATAGCTGGAGTTCTATAACTCAGATGACCATGAAATTTAAACTGGAAGCTCACGTTAACATGTGTAAGGTCCTGTCAAGATTTGGGAATTTTGGAGTTAACCTTGAGGTAGCTAATTTCTTAAGGAATTAATTAGAAATTGATTTTTGAAAAATAGTAAATGAATTTTAAAATTCGAGAAAAATATATTTTCATTATGGGACTATATTATGCTAAATCCCAGAAAAGAAATATTTTTGGGACTGATTTGGTATTTTTCATGAAAATAGTTTAATTACTGAACATATGAGTTAAATATGTTATGTGAAGTAACAAAGTTGAAAATAGGATTTTATGGCTAAAGAATCCTATATAGAGTATATGCATATTTTTTTGAGAGATTTGATAATTGGAGATGATATCTTATGAGTATGGTATTTTTGAATGATTAAATGCATTATATGGTAAAAGCGTAAACAATTAAGATAAATTGTTTATAAATTTAAGAAGTGATTAAAATATTGTTATAATATTAATGATATTAGATTATGAGATTATTAAGTGATTGATAACATGGGGATATTCTTGAATCTGGATAAATTATATTATAAATGTTTAATATTTATTCTTTATCTCATTTGATTGATTCTTTATATCATTATCCTCACATGCTTATATTATGTTGAAAGTCATCGTGGTATTTTGTGGTGCGTAGATGGACTTGGTATGATTATGACCGAGGGATTGTTCGGTATAATCATAGTAGTAATTGAAAACACAATTATCTTTGGTAGTAGTGCATGGATAATTTGTGGTCGTGATACTTAATGAATACACAATTATCTTTGGTTGTAGTGCATGGATAATTTGTGGTGCGTGATCTTAATGAATACACAATTATCTTTGGTAGTAGTGCATGGATAATTTGTGGTCGTGATATCTACTAATGAATACACAATTATCTTTGCCGTAGTGCATGGATAATTTGTGGTCGTGATCTTAATGAATACACAATTATCTTTGGTAGTAGTGCATGGATAATTTGTGGTCGTAATCTTAATGAATACACAATTATCTTTGGCCGTAGTGCATGGATAATTTGTGGTCGTAATCTTAATGAATATCCTTGGCACGTAGTGCGGGGATGATTCGATGATATGGATTAATTATTGAAAGTGAGTCTCGGCAATGAAATATTAATTCATGGATGTGGTAAAAGTCGTCTTTAGTAGTAGTGCATTGATAGACTTGGTATGATTATGACCACGGATTATTCGGTATAATCATGGTAGTAATTAACAACACAAATATCCTTGGCGATGGTGCATGGATAATTAGGTGGTCGTGATACTATTAATTTGAGTCTCGATATTATTGGTTTCTGATTGTATATCTTTGGCTGTAGTGCAAAGATGAATTGTTAATGAATATCTTTGGTGGGATTGCAAAAATGAATTTAATGTTTTCAATGATAAAGGTATTCAAGGTATTCTCATCTCTTTATCATACCAGTCGTACCCTAATTTCGAGGGGTGAAATTCCATAAGGAGGGAGATTGTGAGACCCAGATTTTATCAATAAAGATTTAAATTTTGTCAAAATAATTTTTAATATTATGGTGTGAATTTGAGATAATATTATAGTTGTGGGTAGTATTTATAAATTTTACAAAGTATCTGAGTGGTTATATTATATTCGATTGGTGGGGAATATTCGGTTTAGCGGGGAATATTAAATACAATGACTCAATCATTGGTGGACCCATATGAAATTATTGTCGGATTGAAAGCGACAAAAATATTTTATTGAAATAACGGCGGAAGTTTTCTGGTTGATCTTGTTGAACTACTTGGTAGTAAAAAGTACGATGTACGTGTGGTTGCGCGTAGTAGCTATTGCGGTATTGATTATTGATGCTTATGTGAGAAGTCACTCGGTTTGATTCCATTATTGTCGATTAATAATATGAATTATTATAGCGATAATGACGTTTTGTTTTATTCGTATTATTAGCGTAATAAAAAGCGAAACATCTTTATATAAAATAGAATACTTTATTAAAGTTATTACATAAATAGAATATATTATATTTTATTATGCATAGTGTTGCATAGTGTTTTGCATAGTATTGCATAGTATTGTAGTGTTTGCATAGTAAAATGTTTTTATATAAATAGAATATATTATATTTTATTTAAAAGATTTTTCTTTAAATATGGATAGTCAGATTAAAGTAAATCAATCGGGAATAGTTCATGGATTAATTCTTATGCATTCCATTTTCCTATAAATAGAAGCTCATTCCTTCATTATTTTCTTACGAATTCATTGAAACTTTAGAGAGAATTATAGAGAGAAGCTATAGAGAAAATTATAGAAAGAAGAAGAGTATTACCTTTACTTCACTACTACTATATTAGGTTCTTTTACGATAAGGGGTGTTATTCTTTCTTCTTGAAGAACTTACATTATTCCATTCTTTATTATTACATTGGAATAACTTTTGTAAAAGTGGCATACCATATACATAACTTCATATATCATGCAGATACCTATACTTGGTGAAATCCTTATGTTATTCCATTGCTTATTATTACATTGGAATAACTTTGTATCTGTGATTTACCCTATACTTGGTGACATTCTTCTATTATTACATTGGAACATCACATGCGTGTGTTTTACAGGACTGGTTAAAATCTTTATTATTCTGTTGGAACATCACATGCGTGTTTTTTACAGGACTGGTTAAAATCTTTATCATTACATTGGAATATCCTATCGTGTGTTTTACAGGATGCAGTTCCATCTTTATTATTACTGTTGGAACATCACTGCCGATTGTGAATTTCACACGACACAGTTAGTTATTATTATTACATTGGAATAACTTTGTCTCACATGCAATCCGCATGCATGGTGATTTCTTTTGTTATTCCATTCTTTATTATACCCGGTTGGTTAAAACTTTGACTTCTATACTCCATGAAATTAGTAGAATATCCTTGATATTTGTGTTTCATCGATATCTTTTCATGGAAATATTCTTACGATCATTCTTGAATTTTACTCTCTGAAAGCGATATCATGTTGACAATAAGGACATTAATAATTCATGGATTAAATAATTCTTGAACTTGTTTTATTGAATTATTATGTCATTATCATCATCCTCATGTTATATTATGTTATCTTTGGCTTACGTGCATAGATGAACTTAGTATGATTATGACCGGGGATCATTGTAGTATAATCATGACTTGATATAAATGATGTGACAAAAGTCCTCGATTGGTGCTGTAATGCGATGATGGACAATTTTTGGTATGATTATGACCGGGGGTGATTCGGTATAGTCATGACCATTGATAATTTGATGAAAATCCTTGGCTAGTAGTGCGGGGATGATTAGATGTGGTGGTTTATTTATTAAAAGTGAGTCTCAAATGATAAAATTGATGAAAACCTTTTAAAACCTAAAAGATAGTAGACTTTATTCTCTACTTGACTCTTTTAATGGATTGCTTATTCATTGCATGATTAAAGCTGGTTGTCTATTGTATTTTATCGGTTTAACAACATTGTAAGGCTAATGATAATTTATTACGCATTATCTTAGTCATAATATTTCTTCTTGGGCTAGTTGAGCTCACCCTTTCTTTCTTTATTCTCTTGAGGAAATGAGAACATATTTGAGACGAGTCGGGGAGCGAAGTAATGGTCGGAGGATAGCATTAGTAGTCCTCACTATTACGTGAAATAGTGTGATAATAGTTGTAATGAGGACTCCTTTTGAGTTTGTATAATATCTAGTAGACAATATTTGTATTCAAACTCACAGTTTATGTCGTATTGTACCTACGAGTTAGGTTAGTAAGTTGTATTTGAATTTATGTACCATGTAAGTGGCGACCCAAGATGGGTGACGTATACCTAATTTTGGGGGCGTCACAGAGTTAATAACTTTTGTAATTTCAGTAGCCAAATACTATTGGTTACAAATGCAAAATTTAGAGTCATTTATACAACAATTTGGCCACAATTATATAAAAATGTTTGGATTTATTGTTTTTAGTTTTTAATATTTGGTATTACATTTTTAGGGACATTATAATTTGTGTTTTGTATATGGAATGAATGAAAACATTGCTTCTGATAATGAGATATACAAAAATCGTATCTCTTAGTTCTTGAATAATGTTAATTTGGTAACTTGATAAAACAGATTTTTTTAATTTGGTAATCGAATACTATTTGTTACAAATCATAATTTGTAAGCATTTATATCAAAATTTAGCAACCTACATATAAATATTTGGATTACTTGTTTTTATTGTTTAATATATAGTATTTCATCTTAAGGGCATTTTAAATTGTGATTTGTTTATAAACAAGCTGAAAGCGATCGATGCGTAATAATTGATACTTTGGTTACTTAATAAAGTTGCTTTAGTATCTTAATAGTGTATATGAATTATATAAGTTACAAGATAGTTTGAGAAGCGATAACATTCATAATTCATTACAGCATCTACAAATATTTGGAAGCATTCATATAAAGATTTGGATACTAATTACATTATTGTGTGAATATTCTTTGTTTGATTATTAGAAGATGGAAATGCTTCAATTGTAATTTACTTCAGCGGGCATGGGAATGAAGCGGTGCTTGATATACAAATTTGAAATTCTTTAGGCCTACTAGCACCTTATTTGTTCATTCGAAATGCCTGACATGATATGTCTTGCATTAAATCGGACTACAACCACAACGGAATTGGCAATCAAATTTGATTAAAAGCAACATTCCTCCAATCAAGGTGACAAATGAAGCAACCTTAAGATTCTATATGGAAGTCATAGAAGATCGGATGATCATGTCAAATTTCCACTAATTATAGATTATGAACAAATCATTGGAGGGACTACAAGCTTAAAGTAGCGTGATAAATGAAGAAGAATATATAGTCAAGCGAAAGCTTGATGAGATTGACCACGGTGGAATTATGAATTTGGTTCGTTGGCAACACAAGAGGACCAAAATGAATCACAATATGTTGAAGCGGTGGCAATTGAAGTAATTGACAAAGAAAGCGATTCGAGAAAGCAAAACATATCAAACAACTGCGGTCTGATGTGATGAGGTCATTTCGGATCCAAATAAGTTTGAAGTCAAAATACATCAAACTTACATAAACAAAAAAATCCTTTCACAAGCAATAAGGTTACATTCCATAAAAGGTGAAGCAGAACAACCTGAGGTTGAAAGAACAAGTGGTCGAGATTTTGTTACGGTATGCCTAGACAATGGAAATTGCGGTGGAAACTAAGAGCATCAAAGTTTGGAAAACAACTATGTTCAAGGTAAGAGAATTTAATGATGTACACACTTGTTCTTCAAACATATTGCTTGGAGATCACAGATGGACAAGCAACGGTGAGATGGTTAGTGAGTGCATTAAGCATAAACTAACTAACTTAAAGAAAGTTTACACACCAACGGACATTGTGGAAGACATGATGGCCGAAGTATAACGTGTCCATCTCCTACCAAAAAGCATGGAGATCAAAGGAAAAGCAATGCAAAAAAGTAAGAGGAAATCCACACGACTACACTCTCACGATCCCTTCTTGGTTGCACATGTTGCAAAAAACTAATCCAGTAGTGATACATAAACTATTTATTAAATGTTTGACTATTTTGGTTACTCAAAGTAAGAAGTTTGAACACTTACAAATACATATATGGCTACTACCTATTTTTAATTGAATAAAACTAAATCGATTTTTCTGAGAAAACAAATATATAAATGAATTGAAACTATTAAACATCATTTTAGATACCATCTAAACACTATAAAGACATAAAATATAAGTTATTATAAAGCAAAAGTAATACACATAGTAATCATATCTACAGATCTGGACAATAATTATTGTATATAATTACATTAACCTTACTTTAAAATTCATTTTAGGATCCATCACATCATTGGAGTTGGAAAAAAATGGTCGATTCAAATATCTCTTCTTCGCAATAGGAGCATCCATGAAGCTTGGCAACATTGTTTCCCAATCATTGTAGTTGATGGGACATTCATACAATCAAACTACGAAATTTTACCTTTGCTCATACTTAAGCACACAAGATGCAAACAGGAACATCATCTGGAATTGCTTTTTGCGGTTGTTGATAGTGAAAATGAATCATCGTGGAGATGGTTTTCATCAATTTGAGAAATGCTTGTGGTGTTAGAGAAGGGCGATTGCATCGTTTGAACGGACGTGAAGCAATTATCAAGGGACTTAAGCGTGTGTTCCACGATGTCATGCAGTTCATGCACCTACCATATTCGAAAAATATTAAAAGCAGATTCAAAAGAAAGGAGAAGAGATAAAAAAAAGCATACAGCCTTGGTTTGTAGGGCTTACACTATAGAAGAATTCAACATACGTATGGCATTTGAACTTGATGCTGATTGATCTTAGAATAAGAACATATCCCGGAGGGCCGAAGTTAAGCTAGAAAAGTGCACGAAATTTGCATGGGCTATGGCGGTATTCAACAATGACTTCAAACACCATTGAGTCTATTAACCATGCAATCGAGGGAATTAGAGATCTTCCGGTTGCATCGATGATTGAATGCCTACGTTGTATGGTTCAAAGGTGGTATTTCACAAACAAGCGATCGACCAATATCAACATTCACAAATCTATCCACGACGGTGAGAGAAGATTGCAAGATAATATCAACGAGTCGAAAGAAACTTAAGGTCGACCATAAAGCCCATAAATTGTTATTGCACATTTTTGGAAAAAAATATCATTAACATTTATATGAAACCACGATATGAATTATTGGTTACCAAGATAAACCGTAAAAGTTCTTAACAATACATATAACTTTAAATATTCTATATATTTTTTAAAAAAAATTAATTATTATCATCTTAACTAAACTATTAAAATTTGTTGTAGGTTGAGACATCGAGACCTAGTGATTTTTCTTGTTTATGATGTCACCAAGCAATTTATCGTGGATATGGGAAAAAAACATGCACGTCTAGTAAATTTCAATACCATGAAATGCCTTGCTCATGCCTGCTGCTTCTTTGTTATTAGCAAACGGAATATGAGTTGTTATGATTTTTTGCTCAAAATACTATTCAAAAAAAAACTTTGATGGACACGTATTAAACACGTCATGCCATTGAAGATGAAAAAGAATTGGAATGTTCGAGACGAGATTAAAACATATGTGTCAAACCACCGAATCTGAAGACAAAATTTGGACGACCAAAGATTGGAAGGTACAAACATGTATGCGAAAATACCATTGAGAATAAATGCGAACGATGCAAACAAAAGGACCTGATAAAAAACATGCGATAATCCACAAATTTTGGAGAAGAACACGTTGTAATATATTTCATTTTTAACCAAAAAAATTTGTATGAGACTCATTGATGATTCTTGAGGTTGCTTTCAATATACATTCATATTGTAATCATTTTATTGATTAAATAAATAAAATTTTATATTGCCTGATATTGAAATCATGTTTATTTTTCATTAATTTCTTTTTGACAATAAGTAATTATATCTTCAAATCAACAAATGTATAATATATTTATTGATGTATATTTTTTACTACCTAAAACTACAATTTATTACTTGTAAATGCAATTTTGTATACCAAGTGTAAAATGAAAAAAAAATTGCAAGTACCAACAATTAAATTAATAGATTAATTTTAATTAATATAACTATTTGGTAAACCAAAAAAAAAGCATTTATTATAATAGATACTATAAATTAAATTATAGCTACTATACATACCATGTTAAAAAACTATAAAAGTACTATTTGGTTCTTATCTAAAACTAAAATAAATACTGTAAATGAAATTTTGGATCTTAGCTTAGTACCATGTTAAAAACTATAAAATTACTAAAATTAATTAAAAGAGTATTTTTAAATTAATATAAATGTTTCATAAACCTCAAATAATGTTTATCATAAATAATATATGTTGTTATTGAACCATCACTACCATAAAAATGAAAAAAAAAAACATAAAATAGTGTGTAAAATGTGATATAGTTTCATGTTATATTTGATTACCCTTTTTAAAATGTTTTTATTCTAATTAATATCTTTAAAAAAACAAGTAGTTCTAATTACAAATAAAATAAAATATTCTTGACATATTTATGTATATTTTGGTTATTATTTAAAACTAAAATAGTTACACCGTAAATGAAAGGTTGACTACCAAGTATCTTATGTTAAATAAAATAAAATTACATAAAATAATTATCCATACTAATTCCCTAAACATTTTAGGTTGACTATTATTCAATTCTACTCATTTTTGGTTGTTTGGGAAGTATAGCGACTTAGGTCTCTGTTTTTTCTTATTCAAGTCTGTAAGTGAAACATTAATTAAGTTTACATTTAGCTTTTCCTCCACTTCCACATTGTTGTCATTTACTTGTTTGGTTTTGAACCCACACAACCTTTGTAAACATGATTACGATAAATGGAAACTCTCTTTTACGATTTAGAACCAACGCCATGAGTTAAATGTTGTTTTTTGCAAACATAAAATCACTTTAAATAACATTAGAAATCTTAACAAAAAATAAATTTAAATGGGTCAGTGACTATATCTCATTGTCATTGGTTTGAATACACATTACATGTACAACATTATTAATGTTTTTAATGTTTTTTACAATATATTATCCATACTAATTGGATACCAATACCAATTCAAATAGATAACATCATATCAACATTTAGAAACCAAGCATACGATGAATAAAAATGTTACTTGATAATAAGAACAAAAATTAAATAAAAAACAAATAACAACAATGTGAACCAACAAAACATACTCATACTTCCACTAGTAAACATAAATACATCATTCAACCATCATAATAATTACATAATATTCCACTGACAAATAACCGCGTCAAATCGGAATATTTACAACGAATTTCCACAACCAGTAACCATATCAAGATTCATAATCATACTAGTCTTCAGTAGCTAATCTGCCTGGATATTCTGAGTCAGATTCATATCCAACTAAATGTTTGTTCCTTGCATGATTAAACAAGTTGACACATAGCCTCCTGCGGTATTGAAGTATCGGAAATGGTTTTGGCATTTCAGATATCATCTGATGAATGAAATGTGCCACAAAACAAATGGTAAACATTCCTGATCATTTGAAAAAACAATAAATATATAACACAAATCAAAACAGACTTCATTATATATACAAAACTGAACAAATATTTCTAATTGGAAACTTACCCTTCAATTTGTTCCGGAATACCTTCTGCAAATTCTAGCTCAATGATATCATGTTCTCCTTTGTTGCGGTATGGAACACTATTGAAATCAATATCATTCTATTCTTCCAAAACCCGCAACTAGACAAAATTATGGGAGAATAAAGATGTACGGCCAGACACATCCATAATATTTCGATGCATAACATTCTATCTGTTGAAGAGAATTATAAACCACAAATACTCTGCGATGCACGTCGAAGCCTGGCGAGAACCAATGACCGAGGCGACATATGAATTGGAAACATAACAAAATCGGCGTTAACCCGGTGTGTTGACTTCCATAAGATACCCATGAATGTACTTCATTTATATCACGAGTCCAACAAATGATTCTTATCACAATTTCTATTACAATATTTCTCAAATAAATTGGTCGATTTGATATGGAACCAACAATCGATTGTTGTAACCCTTATTTGAATTTGGTTGAGTGCTTAGCCACTTTACGAATGTAATACTAGCATATGTTGATGTCTTTGAACAAAATTAAAAAGAAAATAACAATCGAGTTAAGCAGAGAAAAAATAAAAACAATAATGTGACATAATAGTTTCAATAAATATTCAAATAGTTACCAATATTATTCAATAAGGTTCTAAAACTAACAAACATGTATTCAAAGGTAAAAAAAACTCACATCATCATCAAGCCCTTTGGCACAGGGTCTTAAGCTTGTAAAACCACATTTTTGAAGCTATTGATTACGGACCGAAATCGAATGAAGGCTCAATTTTGTCATTGTTATTCGAAAACTTTTCAATCAAACACAGTAACCTGATGCAAAAACCAAGGAAATTATTTTATATCCTACTAAAAAACATAATGAAAATATATTATACTCCAATATACATACCTTTTAGGTTATTTAATCCAATCTTAAAACCTCGCGCTCGAAAAAGAACATCTTGACTTTTGAAGGAATACACATCTGAGATATCTGGAAATCTTTGATAGATCACGGGGGTAATTGGCGAACATCCACATACGAAGAGGTAGAACCGGCAGAACCAAACTTTGAAGTAAAGGACTCTTCAAAAGCTTGCACTCTTACTTAGCAGTCTTGACAGGCGCCATGATTGGTCTTCTTGTGATTTTTCAACTTCAAAACATTGAATTAAATCACGAGTTATAAACAC